>CM069867.1:64668944-65268944 GCA_036172795.1 Pelodytes ibericus
TATTCGCAGTTTGCTCCTATATACTATTTGAGTGTTAAATGTTTAGTACATTGCAAAAGGTGTTTTTTTTTTTAGTACATTACTTCCTTATTCACACGCTGTGGGTGTGGTCTTTCCGCTATGGACAAGCTCTGCTATTGGTCTGTCTGTTTGTCAGTCTGACTGACGCTTGAAGGGGCATGTTTTTCATGCCACTCTGTATTTTCTTTTATTACTAGAATTGTGTATAGTGATAATGCAAGAGTTGCTTTTTTTATTGCACATGTCAAAACTGGACACACAGTAAGCTGGAATAAAAATATATTTGGCGTCTCAATTCTAATAACCTCTAATAAATCTCAAATAAAAAGAGTTCCCCCTTATAAATTGCATAATCCTGGTCTCCATAATCAGCACGGCAAAGATTTCAGGATTATTGAAACAAAATAACAGTTGGATGTTCAGGATTAAACACTGCTGTCTGGACACAGGGCAGATTAAGCCTTTTCTTGCTGGCGTGAAAGGATGCACTATTACGTCTAACCGACTTCATCTCTATAATTTAAGATTGTTTTGATTCTAGAAAATACTATCTGCCCCATTAAGTTTGACTACTACAGAATGAAAGGAAATTTTGTTACAAATAAAATATGAATTTCTAAATATTTGTTTTAAAGGGTTTTTTGGATGGATAAAAGTATATAATGGTTTTGAACTAACATTGATGTATGTAGAAGTATTATTTAATATGTATATTATACAGTATTTTTGAATATAGATGCATGTAATGAATCCTTCGGAATCTCAAAGTCTGCTTTTGTTTACATTGCAAGGATACAGTTCATAGAACAGATCCTCTTGCAAAGTAAACAGCAGCTGGAAAAGGCTACCGCGAGAAGCTGGACACTGACTCCATGTTTTTCTTTTCTGAGAGTGGTGATTGGAGAGGTTGGGATGGTTTTGTGAAGTCATCGATGGCATCACTGAAATCCTGCACATGTGCTTTGGGCATGCTCCTGCATCTCCATGTAAACCCTCTTACTGAACCTCAGGAAATACTGGGGATTTTTTGGGGGGGCACAAAAAATACTATCCAAGCAATCCCCGGGAAAAGTCATGCAGAAGGGAAGTTTTCAAGTTACATATTGCAAAAACGATATGCAATTCATTATCCATTTTTTTTTTGTTAAAATGCTTTTTATTTCTCTCATTACAATAAGAAAAAATGAACAAGCAAAACTAGTGCAAAAAATGGAATTTTCTCAGCAATCTACATGTCTGCTGGTCCCTCTGTCTCATATGCTCCCTCATCCCTTTTCTGTATGTCTCAGACAGTTAAGCTTCTTTCAACTCAAGCCAATTTATTGAATAGACCTTTTAGGCAGTGACATCTACAATCTCTCAAAAATAAACTTGTGGTTTATTGTAACTTTTGATTGAGGATTCTTCCTACTCTTTTAATATTTCTGTCATTATTCATCAGTGGAGGCTGGATCAAGTCATTTACAGTGTATAACACGTCCTCTAAGTGCTTTGTAACTATTCCCACTGCTCTTTTATCAAAACTGCTAATTTTCTTAGTCAAAATTCACTTTGAGATTTACAGCAGTTTCCACAGATTGTTCTCCATGTATTTTAAACATAATAAAATAAATACTGATGTCTGTAAATAAGTGTGTCAATCAAAATTGCATTGAATAATCGTGTATTAGAATATACATTTGAGGGATGTTTCTTTGGCTACTGCGGCCCTGACTCACAAGCAAAATGCTGGATAATTTGTGTGATTTATAGCTGAGAAATGGAAAGAATAAATGTGTGTGTTTGTGTGTCTGTGTGTGTGTATATATATATATATAACATTATGACCACCTGCCTAATATTGTGCAGGTCCCATTTTGCTGTCAAAACAGCCCTGACCCATTGAGGCATGGACTCCACTAGACCTCTGAAGGTGTGCTGGGGTAACTGGCACCAAGACGTTAGCAGCAGATCCTTTAAGTCCTGTAAGTTGTGAGGTGGGGCCTCCATGGATCGGACTTGTTTGTCCAGCACATCCCACAGATGCTCGATTGGATTTAAATCTGAGGAATTCGGAGGCCAAGTCAACACCTTGTACTCGTTCTTGTGTTCCTCAAACCATTCCTGAACCAATTTTTGCTCTCATCTGGGAGTACCGTTTCCATGAAAGGGTGTTCATTGTCTGCAACAATGCTTAGGTAGGTGGTACGTGTCAAAGTAACATCCACATGAATGGCAGGACCCAAGGTTTCCCAGCAGAACATTGCCCAAAGCATCACACTGCCTCCGCCAGCTTGCCAGCTTGCCACCTGTCAGTGGCCATAATGTTATGGTGTGTGTGTGTGAATATATATATGTGTGTGTGTGTATGTGTGTGTGTGTGTATATAACATTTCTTTAAATCCATAGCTATTTTAAGCTGAATAAAGTGGTTTTTTTTTTAAATTGTATTTCTATGATGTAGCATTTCTGAGATTGTTTTGCTGCAAAACGTTCATTATTTTGGTGGGTTTCATTAATACATGCTCCAAGTGGTAAGTCACGAAAAACTGATAAACAGTGCTTGGCGGAGGTAGTTTTCCCGCACTGCAAAGTGTCGGGAGTTGTAAACAGGCGCAATGGCCGTTACACATAACAAACAGAGATTGCACCTTTTTATATCTCTCCCAATGCTTTGCAGTGCAGGAGTTTTTACACATGACCCCTACAGTATAACTGGTATGTAGTGTGGTAAAAATATATAATGAGTTTTAATAGCCAATACTGGTCTTACTCTTGTGTGGAAACAAATGAAACAAACATAGTGTAATACCTTTTACATTTCATATCCACGCTGCTGTAACGAGACTTACAGGATGTTTGTAGAGAAAAACGCCACTAGACAGGTTTATCACAGCTGTGTTCTATGGAGAATGTATGTGTGTCTGTGCGCGTGCAGATATGTGTCTATATGTGTCTGTGTGCTGCTTAAACATTTTTGTTTTCTTTTTGTCTTGTTTTGGGTAGAGACCGACCTTTTCACCCTTGATTAGTATATTTGTTCCTGTGTCAAGATTACAAATCCCATCATTCCCGAGTAGTTTTTTCGAATGGCAAACAAATTATGGTAGTAGTAGAGGGCCTAAGTTGGACGCCTAAGAGTTATCTTATTTTTCCCTCAATAAATGTATAAAAACAATATATAAGATGCCAGTAAAAGCTATGGAAATGTCGGTACGATGTGCTTTTTAAAACACACTATCTGAATTTCTGTTTACAAAGGCTTACGGATAAAACAATCGGTGCAATGTTTTACATTCGGTCGTGTTTAGTTCTTTGCATGTAATAATTTAAAGCATTGTTGTTAAAGTACAAATTAATGGTTTAATGACATTTTCTTGGAGTTGAGCACCGTTGGAAATAGTTTTAAAGAACGCCATGCCGTCACTAGATGTAAAAAAATTAAAATAATATACTGTAATATCATGTAGTTAAGTAACATTGTGTTATATTAAAAAGATATTATATGAATGTTGGAAAATAGAATGTTTTTAGACCATGTTTAGAATGTTTTGAAAGGATTGATGTCTTCTTGCATTAATGGATCAATTATTTATGGCAAACATGAGTTTACAGCATGAAAAAAACAGTTATTGTTCTGTGAATATTAACCGCTACAGCATCTCTGTCCTTGGCCCAAGAATAGACAAAGAGTCCGTGTAAGGACAGCCATGACCATACTTCAGAAGTGTGCCTAGTTAGAAGGGACGGTCACCCAAAGCCCCCAAATCTTTTCTCCATTATTGTCCCCCTTTTTTGGCGAGCTCATGATTTGCTTGTATCATAGAGCTCCAGAGCAATAAAATACTTTATTCTTGTTCTAAATTACTGGAAATTACAGAAGTAGATAAAGCCACACCCATAGCCACACCTTCAGCCACGCCCACAAAATGTCCCTCTATGGACATTTGAAATGTTGGGAGGTCTGTAGCAAGGTCTGAGAATGTCGATACAACATCATTAAATTGTCTAGTAGATGCCTATTCCTAAGTAGGCATAAGTAACAATTACGGTCTAGATTTCTGACAATATGAGAGTCTACAGCTTTGTTATTTGATCGCTTGTTCTGTTTTTTTTCCCCTCAGGGAATAAATCTCAAGACAGCGGCATTGCAGAAATGGAGGAGCTGCCTGTCCCTCACAACATCAAAATAAGTAACATCACATGCGATTCTTTCAAGATCTCCTGGGATATGGATGCCAAATCCAAGGACCGAATTACACACTACTTTATTGACCTCAACAAGAAAGAGAACAAAAATTCCAACAAGTTCAAACATAAGGTAAAGTCGGTAAATCTGGAAAGGCCAGTGTCACAGATAAAGACATGTTTGGACCTTTAGTCTAAATTTTCTGGGTGCATTTAAAGGTCAGGGGGAAGACATGTTTAGAATCTTGGAACATGTTTAGAATCTTGGGACATGTTTAGAATCTTGGCTCAGATGAAGGAAGATCTGACCCATCCGAAGCAAGATGTCTGCTCCCTGATAGAATTATACAAGCAAAGATGGCCCAGTAAGGTACTACTATAATGGCAGGGTGTAAAACTTTTTTTATGGACTACTTCATTGACTGTACGATAAACAGAAGTGCAGATGAGTAAGCGCTTTTAGCGCGAAACGCGTCATGCTTTTCCACAGTTTGTGTTTCTTTTCCCACCCTTTGCTGTGAATTTACCACTGGATTAAATACAATTTTTCATGTACCTGCATCCGTGAGTGCCGTCTCTTTCTGCACTTCTGTTTATCGTATCTTCAATTTGGTGTTAGCCACACCGGCAGAGGCACCCGGAGGAGGAAAGGAGGATTACTTTACTTTAACCCATTTCAATCAGCGGTACGAGAGCCTGCATTTCTCTCTTTGTTTGTGGATAATTCCTTGACTGATTGTGTTTGCCTGGTCTTATCTGATGTCATGCTGTGGGGAGGTGCTTTAGCCCATGAAGTAGAGCTTTGCATCCAAAGGCAGGTGGGATGGGTGTTGCCTTTCGAAAGGCTGGATGAACTTCTGACAATTTAAGGTTAAGATATTGAAAATTAAACAATTAATTTATGTGGTTGCGCTGGTTACAAAAGATATAGCCAATCTGAGAGCTGTGTTCAGAATTGTTTTTATCTAAGCGATGACTTTAGTAGGCAGGAAAGCAAAAAACATTATATATTTTTGTCATTCCCTGGGTGATGGTTCACAACAGCTGGGAGCTGACCCCAGCATCTTTTACACAATCTCTTTAATTCTAGTAGACACTAAGCCATTTTGTTTTAATTGGTTTTCACAAAGCCTTAGAGTCACTGTAACTTCCTGAAAATATATCCAATAACATTTTTTTAACCTTATTATATTTACATTTTTAGCATAAAATGTATTAGAAATAAAAAAAAAAGAAAGAAATTCACCTGCGTAGCTATTTAGGTTAAGAAAAATATTATGTCCGTCAAGTTTCAACCAAATCCATTGGAATTCACATCAATACAAAATGTGTTCTTAAATTTTATTTTTATGTTCATATCTTTGCATTGACATTGCTGTACTGGCCTCATAATACATATATATGGACCAATAGCCGGCTTGCAACTATGGGGATATCTTAGACCCTTAATTGTGGTGATTGGCGACTGAGTTACAAATATCGAAAATTTGGGCCAACTTCGGATGGGTTCGGTCATTTAGGAGTAAGCGAAATCCATAGGAATGTTTACATGATTTTTAAAATATATTTACATTCACAACTATATCAAATATTTAGGTGATAGAGTCTTTTAAACATCCCACAGATGATCGAGAGTTGACTATTACGAGACCGAAGGCCCATATTATGTTAAATCTCCCTTAGCAATCCTATTTGATACCCATAGATGGTGTATCCAATAACAGCTGGACATTTCTAATGAAAGATTGGGGTATGTTTTCTCAAGTTTCTCTCCTGCCCTTGTATTGGCACATCAGCTGGTGGCATGAAGATAAACACTATAACTAATTTAAATAAAGCACTGCTCATATCCACAAACATCAACACAGATTACAATTAAGTTTCAATATAAATTTTTAGAGTTGTTTTACATCTTATTTTTTCTCTTAGTACGAATGCAAATATATTTTTTCAGTTTCCTGTGAGACCTGTAGATAGATTTGCATGGCATTTAAGCAAAGCTAGATCTGTACTTTAGGAGAATATTTGGGGCTATCTATAACGCTTATTTTTACTGATAACTATAAGCCACTTGGATAGCAACAGAAACCACAATCTCTCAAAAAGATTACTCCCTTCTTTCTTCAACTTTGTTTAATTCCTTACTTTATTTCAACCTGTCTATCTGCTGTCAACACACTGCATTACACACAGACATTCAGTTCTGCCTTTAGTACTTTAAAATACAATAGTTAAAGAAAGGGACAGAGGTAGAGGCAGCCGGAGGGTTTGGTGGTAGTAAATGGTGTCTTGTTGCTCATATAGACTATTTATGTATATATTTTACTAATCCCTTTAACATATATCGTAAAAAAGTGTAATTTTACTATTTCCATAGTAACTGAATACCTCCCGACTGACCCCACTTTATTGGGAGACTGAAGATAACCAAATTGTCATGTATAACACCATAGCTAGGTATAGGGGAACGCTAGGTATATTTACACTTTTATAGGTTTATAGCACTGTGAGTGGGTATATTAAAGACACTGTGGAAATGGGGTGATTTTTGGGGCACTGCAAAAGATGGTAGGAAAGTGACAAGGGGAGGCCAGCCTCAGTTTGGAGTTAGAGTTAGAATTCCCAGCTGACATTTTTTCTGGCTGAGCTTGATGGAAAATGCAATCCAGAAAATTAGGAGTGGCAAAGGGTAACAATCCCTGCCTGCCTTCATGGAGTTATTTCCCATAATAAAAAGGGGGGGGGGGGGGGAGAGAGCAGATGTTGATTAGCTACGTGCGAACACAGCAGTGTTTGTAGAATTGAAGGGAAGTACACAACTAGTTATTATAAAACTTAAAACAATTTGTATTTTTAATGTTACATTTTGTATTTGTTTTTCTCATGAAGACTGAATGTCTGCACACCAGCCAGTAGCATAGTTGGAGTCGACAAAATCAAGGCCATTTACATCATGCAAAATCATTGCCACAATGACCTCCCCTAGAATTAAAGAATGCAAACCCTCCAAAATCCATAATAAACCCCAAACTGCCTGCTTCGTAGTTTTCATGTAACGCAGACTGTCCGGGGCTGTGCATTACTCCCAATTCCTTGGAATGGTTCCCATTCTGACATCTCTGCAGAGGGATTTTGTTGTGTAGCTGTTTCATTTCTTATTCTGGTGATTCATACAGCAGACTGAGCTTCTCTTTGCTTGAGCTGCATTTTCCGAGCACATACAGTCATTTACTCTCGAATTCAACGACACTCTCTTTTCAGGTCTGTTTGTAATGAGCGGGTTGTGAAAAGATCTGTAGAAGGCACTTTTCATCATTTGCATATTCTTAAAAAGCGCCCATCATTCACCGCGTAGTGCCGACGAATGCCGTATTACGTTAAAAATAGAAGTAAATGAGTTGTGTGGGCAGAACCACATCAACAAACAGGTTTTATAGAGCCCCAAAATTGCACTCAAAGTGCTAGTGGCACTACTTGCTGGCAAGATATGAAGCACTGAACAGACCGGATAAGCCGGCGCTCCAATCCGTTGAAAAGACGGCAGTAAACCCATAAATCAAATAATAGGCACTCCACAATCCTTTCTTGTACAAGGTGCTTTAATTAGGAAAGAAGCCGACAACTGCAGACAGATGTAGATAGGAGAGATAAAAGGCATGCCTTACGCATTTCGCGCACTAATATGCTTAATAATAGGTTTTATAGAGGGCCTAAACCTGGGGATAGGTAACTGTCGGCACTCCAGATATTGTGGACCACATGTCCCATGATGATCTTACAGCGGTAATGCTGGAAAAGCACCAAGAAAAATGTAGTCTACAACATCAAGAGTGCCGAAGGTTGCCTAACCCTGGTCAACTCCTAACATGGTTTTAATCAGACAGAAGCCGTCTTCTGTTTGAGGAAGAAAGCTTTGGATCGTTGACTTCCAGGTTACCGTGTTGCCGAGTTGGTTCTCACAACCTGGCTACACTGATTGTTGTGCAGTGTCTTCATTTCCAGTTGTATCTTTTACAATGGTTATTTGCTAATTAAGTTCTCCTCGCCATAGGAAAGATCTCTGACGACACTGTATCAAGCTACTCCTATCTTCCTCCAGGTTCAACAGACAAATTCATTTTAAAGTTCCCAATTCGAGCAACTTGTGTTGCTCAGCTTTTGAGAAGAGTTCAGAAAGACTGTGTGTTTTTGTTTTGGTAGGGAGAGGTAGCAGGTAAAACTTGTATGGAGGAGGGAGAGGCCAAATTATCCTTATTGACACAGAGGAGCTGTTGACATACATTGATAATGAGGTAGCACCAGAGTTCCTACTGTCTCACGTACGATGCTGAAGAGTTCATTTAGTTGTGACTTGTTTCTCTCTGCATTGCTTCTTTCCCTCGCCCGAAGGACTTATTGTTTGATGATTTTATGAGAGGGCAATTATGGAAGAAGCAATAATAAAAAAAAAAAAATGTAAGTATCGGCAGACAGGGTGAATTTACACCTTCCTTTGATTGACATGTGATCAAAGCAAAAACCTTTTGAGGTTGATGATGTAATGTTGGCCAATAAATGTGTGGAATGTCATTCTTAACACTTGTAAATCTAAATGCACCTGTTAAACATGTCTGCTCATGCCCCAATGATCATCTTAAATGGTCTGCACATTTAGCCCACACATTTTCCCATGTAAGATAACTCCTAGTCAACATGGGCTAAGGTTCTACTCCAACCTCATCGCCTCTCCGCTTCTGCAAGAGTCTACCCTAGTCTCTGGAACCAGTACTTCAGAGCATTCAGTTATCTCCTTCATGCTAAATAGAAACTCACCTCCATTAAAGAAGATTAAGTAATCTGACCAGATCAACGTCGCTGCCACTGTCCCCGATGTACGACTACTGCCACTACTGTGTTTCCTGTCTCCCCACTCTTCATAGACCATAAGTTTCGAGCTGGGCTCTCTACCTGATCTTTTTTTGTCTATTGTAGTTTGTAATTCCCTTTTACGCTCAGTGCCCAATGCATTCATTGTTGGCACTATCTAAATAAAAGTTAATGTAATAAAGATACTTCAGAGAATCCAAAAAACAGGTTTGGGGACAGTGTCCATACAAGGACACCAGTGACTGGGGCAAGGTCTGTTGTGGTCCCTACTACATAATTAAATTGTTTGTCACAAGGTCCGGTCGATGTCCACCAATGTTGGTGGTGACCCCTGCAAAGCTACAAAAATGGCGCATGATTTAAATGAAAGGATACAAATGATACTGAATAATCTCAACCTTTGTACATTGGATGGGGAAAAAAAGGAGATGTAGTAAGAGAAAAACAATTACAGGAGAGAGGGAAGTATACTTCATGGGAAGAGAAAAACACTAGGAGAGCAAACTTTTCCTGCACACCTGGGACAATGCAAGACAGCTGCCGGCTAACAACTGATCCAATGAGACCCTTAAAATATTTTTAACAGACAGACCATCTTAACATAGTCTGTTTGAATAGATATTGATGGCAGGCACTTTATGTACAGGACAGTACGTAGAAAACATATAGCCATAATAATGATTTTTCTGCTGTCCAAATTATTCGCATCCATACGGCATGGTCTAATTTTCTATATAAAAATTCGATATATGCACACACGCACATAGAGGGATAGAGAATGTAAGTTTTATAACATTTTCTCAAATGCTACATACTGTTATCATGTTCATCTGTATTCTGAGTCTTCTGATTTTACAGTGCGTGAGGGACTAATATTAGTAAATTAAATCTCAATTAAGGCTCAGGCAACCAGTAACATGTTATTGATCTCGTTAGCTGATCGCAGGTGAATCAATATCAAAATGATGAAACGGCAGATAAACATCTGTTTTAACAAAACAAATCTAAATAAGCAAATACAGCATAAAATACAGTGTGTGTATATATATATATATATATATTGTTTGTTTTTAACCAAGCTGATGAGCATTTAGCTGTAAATACAAGCCGTCTGTTAATGTGGGAGTGATAACCTTGGCAGTGCATCACTAGCTCTTCGGAGACAGTTAATGTCAATATATGAGGTCAAAAAGCCATATAAAAAGGCACATTAAAGGGATATATTAACATAACAGGAAATATGCATGGAAATGTATTTTCCCTCTGTTGAATGAAGTGTTCAACATATAGCCAGTTGGATTCCATCCCCTAATTCACATTGATTTCTTCCAGGGGTGGTGCTGTCAGATAAGCAGCATACACGTTACATACACAGATAGGTACATATTGGATCTATGCGGTCATGGTTTTTAGTTTGTGATGTCCGTCTCCCTCTTTTAGACCCTGTTCCTTGATTGGTGAAGTTGGAGGAACAAGCACTAAATTGTTACTGTACTTTTGTGATGGACTATTTAATGATGTTCTTTCCTATCAAAGTCGGGACTGTAACCATGGGGGAAAGAGTCCATACAAGACCCCAGTGTCTGTGTCAAGGCGTGTGAAGGATCCATAGAACATCATAGAATTGTGCCAGCAGCACAGTTGGGATGGTTATGTTAATAGTTTTCTCCACTGTAGTTTTGGCTTCAGAGGAAGGTGAGATTTACAATCTCACCGACGGGGAGTCTAATAGTGGTGCAATCTTTGCGTAGCGATAAATAACTAACTCCTGATACGTCACTGATCTCCTGCTTCTGTGTTGCTCCAGTGCAGTTTGCTTCTGTAGAACCGATTTTTTTTTTGTAATGTGCAGAGGTGCAACTAATATTGACCTTAACATTTTTTAATTGGAGACATTTCAAATGACTTATATTATAGCTGCCAGCAATGAAAATCTGTTCCAGTCCAGCTACATCACATAAAACATAGGTAAGCAGGTTTATATGTGCTGCCAGTCTGAGTAAGGATGCTGGCCGGCATTGTGCTCTTATCTCCTCTTGTCAGCATGGGTTTTTATTATGAATCTCAGAGCATCCATTGGGTAATGTACATTTTGCTCCTAGTCTAACATAACTGCCAACTTTTATTGACAAGTTCCCAGAATGCTAAGTGGAACAAGGGGAGGGGAGATTAAGGGCTGGGGGGGTTAACTGACGACGCATGGCTCCAGGAGGTGGCGCTTGAGTCTTCCTGGTTCAGATATTGGCTGTTTGGAGCTCAGTATTCCTTGTTTAGGACCTTTACATATGGGAAGCAGTAAGGCCAAGACAGCAGGACCCCCAGGAAAAGGCATTATCAGTATTTCATTTCAGTTTAGTTTGTTTATTTCATTACAAAAAGTGAATTAAAAATATTTTTCACTACAGGACAGAAGAAGAGGTTAATGTAGAAGATCATAATGAGCAATGAACATAAATCGTCTCGTATGCCTTTAGTTAAAATGATGGTAATACTTACTAGACGTCTGCATTCATTTATGGACAAAAATCGTCTCTTTCTTCCATTCGTCTGAATTACAAATGCAAAACTAAATGAAAATGTAATTTGTTCATTCATTTCAATGCCGTTTGCATCACACAAACACTCACTAATAGACACAAACACTAATACACACAGACACTCACTAATACACACAAACAGTCACTTATACACACAAACACTAATACACACAGACACTCACTAATATACACAAACAGTCACTAATACACACAAACACTAATACACACAGACACTCACTAATATACACAAACAGTCACTAATACACACAAACACTAATACACACAGACACTCACTAATATACACAAACAGTCACTAATACACACAAACACTAATACACACAGACACTCACTAATATACACAAACAGTCACTAATACACACAAACACTAATACACACAGACACTCACTAATATACACAAACAGTCACTAATATACACAATCACTAATACACACAGACACTCACTAATATACACAAACACTCACTAATATAAACAAACACTATTACACACAGACACTAATACACACAGACACTCACTAATATACACAGTCACTAATATACAAAAACACTAATACACACAGACACTAATACACACAGACACTCACTAATATACACAAACAGTCACTAATACACACAAACACTAATACACACAGGCACTCACTAATATACACAAACACTCACTAATACACACAAACACTAATACACACAGACACTCACTAATATACACAAACAGTCACTAATACACACAAACACTAATACACACAGACACTCACTAATATACACAAACAGTCACTAATATACACAATCACTAATACACACAGACACTCACTAATATACACAAACAGTCACTAATACACACAAACACTATTACACACAGACACTAATACACACAGACACTCACTAATATACACAGTCACTAATATACAAAAACACTAATACACACAGACACTAATACACACAGACACTCACTAATATACACAAACAGTCACTAATACACACAAACACTAATACACACAGGCACTCACTAATATACACAAACACTCACTAATACACACAAACACTAATACACACAGACACTCACTAATATACACAGTCATTAATGCACACAAACACTAATACACACAAACACTCACTAATACACACAAACACTAATACACACACATAGTCACATCTAACACCCACTAATTCATGGTCACACTAATACACACACAGAGTCACACATAACACTCACTAATACTCACAAACACTCACTAGTCACTCACCCTTTTCGCCTGCTGTATCTCTCTCCCCGTTTTCCCCGCTGTATCTCTCTCTCTCCCCCTTTCCCACCCGCTGTATTTCTCTCCACCTCCCCTTATTTTCCTACCTATTAAAACACTTCACTGGGCATGGGAGGCCAGCACCCCTGATAATGACACCCCCACCAGTGGCACCCCCCGAATCACCCGGGACGGGCTGCCTCCCCACCACGCCTTACGGACACCACTGCATAGGCATCCCCGAATAAAAAAGTGTGGTTCCCCTAGTGCGTCCTAAATTCTCTAAACCAGTGTTTCTCAACTGGTGTGTGCTGACCCAAAAGTGGGTATTCCAGCTGGTGTGGAGTGGGCCGTGGATGTTTGCTTCATCAAAATGTCTACAATGACACACTTCTTTTGGATAGCGAAGCTTTTATCTCTTCCAATAACCCCCCCCCCCCCCCTCCCCCCAGGATTAGGAAACCGCCATAGCTTCACCATTTATTTTAGGGATACGATTACAAAATTCGACAAGATATGTCAAATGAAGTTTGGGTTTGATGCGGCAGATACACGGCAGTGTAATGTATTTATCTTTGGGAGAAGCGGCTCTGGTCCAGCTGACGACAAAACATAGGAACAAAATGGACATTGAACACAACCTCAGTATTTGGTCTGCCATCGCCTCAAACTTTGAGACACTTAATCAGGAGTGAAAAGAATCATCAGCTTTTCCCATTAGTTTTAATTAGTCTCTTTATTTTAATGTTTTTTTTATTTAATTGTATTTTTAGCTCAGTCGCACTTTCCATCTCTCTTGCGCTGTGATTAGTGCGCTATTCATTTTGCGAGGCAGGTCCTTTTTTTGTTGTTGTTTGTTTCATTATTTTAACAGTGCAAATATATTTATATTATGGAATACTGTACAAATTGATTTGTGAAATAATTATGTTTCGGGAAATGAAATCATTTTTGGGTTCGTGACTCAGTGACCAAGGATTTATGTGGGTTCCGAGGTTAGACAGATCGAGAACCAACGCTACAAACGATTGGAAAACATCTATCTCTGTATAAATATTATCATCACGGAGCTGTGTCTGGATAGTCAAGAATTTTATGCCGTTGGGTTTGTCCTCAGAGGAACAAATTGTGTACAAGGAATTCATACGCTTCCGATATAGCGAGTTGTAATAAATCCCATGCCGATCGCAGAGGTTTTCGGATTTTTCCTCTCTAACCTCCTGCCTTGAGCCCCCTCTTGGCAATACATGAGAATACCCAGCAGTATGTCAGAATAATGACTATTTTGTTCACTTGGAATTTGGTTCGGAGCACGGTCTTGTTCTGCTGTATCGTTTGCACAAATACTCATGTTAAAAAGATCCATTATCCCCTGCAAATCACATTTTCATACAGATTACTGAGCAAATCTGATTGTTGATGACTTTCGAATGGTTTTAATTTGCAGCATTTGGGTGCAATGGAAATGACATAAGACTCGTTTCAGATGCAGATTTTTCTAATCATCTGCAGTGTCAAACATTTCACACATATACATGTATATAGAACCCGGGCCAGTGCAAGGATTTTTGCCACCCTAGGCGAACCCTCATTTTGCTGCCCCCTTGGCTCCATCCCTTATCCCTCCCCTTACCCCGCCTACTTATAACAGCTAGACAACCATGCATCAATCACGCAAACACACATGCAGTCTCGTTCACACATTTACACAGACAGACAGTCTCTCTCACACACACAAACACACTGTCTAAGCTCTGTGTGTGTTTAACACACAGAGCTAGTATTGCCTGCTGCTCCCAGCAATGCACCAAGCCTTGCTGCTACAGACAGGTGGGGGAGGACATTTACCTTGCACACGGTGCATTCCGCTTCCCTCCCCCTGCCGCAATTGCCCCTCTCTTCCTTACGCAGGCGCCCTTTTAAAAAGGCGCCCAAGGCCGGCGCCTACCTTACCTATAGGTGGGGCTGGCCCTGTGTAGACCTTTGCATGCTGGGTACAATCAGTCGGGTCCCTAACTCCAGGTACCCAGGGCAATGCCCCCCACTCACAGGGCATTTCCTGTCCCACCACTCTGCCGACACATGCAGCATAAGTGCATTAATAACAATTCTCCTGTGTGTTTTGGGTGGGATGTGTCCAGGGATGCAGAGGGGCAGCTTAGAAAAAAATATTCTTTTATTTAAATAATCTGAGTGGAGTAGTAATAATTGCCTTTGAAAAATATTTTAAAAATTACAGCCGTAGTGGCCAAAGATAAAATTGAAATGTAGCAATAAAATATGTCAATAAAAAATAAATAAACAGAAGCACTACGCGTTTCGCCTGGCCGGCTTCATCAAGATGCACCACTCGGTCCTATTTTGGATTTATCCCCACGCAAAAAGAAGGAACTTTATGACACATAAAAAACATCATGAAGGCTACCACCGGTCCTCTGGCCATCAGTTGGTAAGCAACTCCTTAAAAATATCACAGTGATGGTAAAGGTAGTGCATATTAAAGACGATAAATAGACATCCTTATGTCTGGCAGCTTAGAAGAGAAACCAGCTAAGACTGTCTGGTTGTGTTATCTTCCATAAAATAGCTATAAAAGAATAAATTATCATTAATTGCACAATCCGTGATATATTTTCAAATAACCAGATTGGTATGAATTTTGGGAGACACAATATACGTATATATATATATATATATATATATATATATATATATATATATATATATATATATATATATATATATATATATATATATATAAGAAGAAGCAGCAGGCCGTGTATTATGTTCCAGGTATTAATGTAAAAAACCTTCAGTTCCAGACACAAAGGAGTCTGAAGCCAGGATATTTTCGTGTAACATAGTAGCGCCCTCTAGTGGCTTCCAGTCATCTCCGCAAAGACTTCCATCAAATAGAGGATTAGATAAACCAATCTGCTTTAAGTGGGGAGAGTTACTAACACTGCTAACTGTAAAGGAAGCTCAAATAACGGATGTAGATGAACTTTATTGAGCCCACAACTTGATGTGCAGTATGTTTGCCAACACTTTCTATTTTTATGTATCAAAGAAGAACTAAACCTGTTGTTTATAAAATGGCTACTGAAGGATATTGCTTTGACTTGGAACTCAGCCTTCCACATTGCAGTGACGGTATAAATTGTAAGGAATACAAATATCTATATATTGTGTCAAACGAATTGCGAGCAAATGCATAAATTAGGAGGAAAACGGGTTCTTAAAGGGACGGTATCACCTAAACATTGTTTTTACTTTGAATGTAGAGCATGAAAAATGATTGAAAATGATCTATACATTGTGTTAGTAAAACTGCAAACAAATGTCTAAATTAGGAGAGATTAAATGTGTTTTAAATGTGTCTGTGGAGTCTACTACTTATGACATCACCTGTGGCACGGTATGTAAATGAGCTGCTTTTCAGTGGGAAATGTGTCATTTGCATTCCGTGCCACAGGTGATGTCATAAGCAGAAGACTCCACAGGCACATTTAAAACACATTTTTCTCCTAGTTTAGGCATTTGCTGGCAGTTTTGCTTATACAATGTATATATAGATCATTTTCAATCATTTTTTTATGCTCCACAGGTACAGTAACACACAATGTTCAGCTGATATAGGCCCTTTAATGAGCCTGTGAAATCTTATGTTTATGACATTACTTTGTGGCTAAATATGTAAATTAACTGATTTCAATGGGCAAAGTGTAATTCAAGGTGAAATAAACAGCCTCATATAAAACATAGCTTTCTTTCAATGCGTCTGCTTGCAATTCCGCTAATGCGATATACTAAGTATGTCCCATCACCCACGTTGCACACCTACGACATGCCCCATCACCCACGTTGTACACCCACGACATGCCCCATCACCCACGTTGTACACCCACGACATGCCCCATCACCCACGTTGCACACCTACGACATGCCCCTTCACCCACGTTGTACACCTACGACATGCCCCATCACCCACGTTGCACACCTACGGCATGCCCCATCACCCACGACATGCCCCATCACCCACGACATGCCCCATCACTCACAACATGCCCTATCACCCACGTTGTACACCTACGACATGCCCCATCACCCACGACATGCCCCATCACTCACAACATGCCCCATCACCCACGTTGCACACCTACGACATGCCCTATCACCCACGTTGCACACCCACGACATGCCCCCATCTCCCCTATTGCATACACACTAAATGTCCCATCACCCCCATTACATGCCCCCCCATCACCCTGATTAATTGGAAGGAGCTAAAGCTTGCTGAACGGTGGGGGAGGGAGCGAAAATGTTTTTGAAGGATATCAGCTGAGGGAGAGTAATGACTCCGAACGGCCTAATTAACTGCACGGAATGAAGTTTAAATGTCTGAATAACGATAACCACTGTATTTATTTACATTTATGTCTAACAATATCTGTACCGTGTCTAGGGTTGCCACCTTTTCTACAAAAAAATACCGGCCTGGAGGTAAAATACCGGCTGGGTGGCAACCCTAACCATGTCACATGACCAAAGAAGGATGACTGGGTATGCAGTGTAACTACAGGAGTGGCCATGGGTGCAATTGTAGCCAAGGGAGGGCAGGCTAGGGAGACCCTTAATCTGCGCTCTAACCTGACTCTATGAGCTGGAGCTCAATCATTTTCCACTAATTGAGGCAACAACCACAGCAGAGATGGCCCTGCATCCAACATGCAGCTCATCTGCTGGCAAGGTGTGACCTAACAGACAAGTGTCGGCATAAAATTAACTTATGTTTGATTGAAAATTGTATCAAGCCATTTTAAATAGGATTGCTTTATTGAAATAATACAAATAAACTACATTACTGGCCACTGTATAACTCTATCAGGGGGCAGACATGTTAAGTCAGATCTTCCTTCGTCTGCCCCAAGATTCTAAACAACATGTCTGCCTCCAGGTAGAGCCTTTCAGAACAAAGAAAGTTCTTTATTTGTATTCTTTCATCAAATAATTTCTATTTAAAATAGCTACACTAGATGCCATCTTTCTATTAAAACCTTAATTTGTCCAGACAGACGTCCTTTAACTACGTGTATATCACAAACTCTGTATATGTGTCGTGTTTGTTTGAATGAAGTTGTTTTATCCTGATATTGTATTACTGCAAAATAAAAAAAATGGCTTTTTAGTCAATCTTTGCTCATGTGGCCTTTCAGAAAAAAACAGACACCCCCCTGCCAACGAGGGGGGGGGGGGGGGGGTTTACAAATACCAACCCCTGGTCACCGTGGCTAAATAGAACAACATAACGTTTTAAAGAAAAATGGAAAGAGTTACTAGCACCAGGGGTGAATGAATGTGTTAGTACATTTTAATTCCCATAAATTCATTCATTCTGTTTTGTGCTTATTGCACTATTAGGTAGAAGTGATATATGTAGTGAAATGTTTATTGCACTTTAGATAGAAGTGAAATGTGAACTGTAATGTCTATTGCACTTTAAACCGCATATTTATTGAATATATGTAATTTTGATATTTTTGCAACAAAAAAAAAACAAACAAATACCAACCCTTGTGAGACTCTATCATGTTGTCTTCGACTTCTGTAAGTTGTGTTCAATGCTAATCTAGTTGACTTTCACCATTTTAAGCATTTTTTTTTTTTTTTTTTTACAATTTTTTCCCTCTTACTAGGATGTTCCAACCAAACTGGTAGCCAAAGCCGTTCCGCTTCCCATGACGGTCCGTGGACACTGGTTTTTGAGCCCTAGGACAGAGTATACCGTGGCTGTGCAGACCGCCTCAAAACAGATGGACGGCGATTATGTGGTTTCTGAATGGAGTGAAATCATTGAATTCTGCACTGCAGGTGAGAACCAGACAATTTTTTTTTTTTTGTAAAAGGCGGTCAGCCGGTTCCCGCGGTGCTGCTGTGACTATTTACTGATGTCCCGTTTCTTCAAATGAACCATTTCACCAGGAAACTGCTGGGAGCTGCACATTCCCTTATTCATTACGAGAATAGTTATGTTTGGGTGGAAAGAATGGCCCAACTCACGATCTTGTGAATACAAAATGCCACAGAGGCAATGCTGTTGCTCCTGTCCCTTTAAGGGGAGTCTGTGACAGACCTGTCCGTCCAGTAGCATAGCCACAATTAGCCATTTTTCTCCGACTGTTTGGCATTGAGTCCATCATTTTTTCCAGCCTGGCAATTAAATGGTTTTTATTAACCCTTGTTTGATTGAAGGAAGTAAGGGTTAAAATACATGACCCACTTCTCGAAACTTAACCCGACGTGTATCTTAATAGAAAAACCCGGGTTTACTCTCTGCTGTGTCTCACAGCAGGTCTGGACAGTGGCGCACACGGGGCTCGTCCCGCTTGTCTGATTGGGGTCTGCAGAGTGCAGGGGATGACCCCCCTGTTTTTTCCTGGGACTAGCAGGGGAGACCTACGTAAACAAAGCGCCAGGCGTTTGATCCACTGGGTGGGAGAGCACCTTTTGCTATTACCTGGAATAAACAGATTAGTCATCACAGTGTCTGTGCCTCTGAGCCTCTATTCATTCTTTTTTTTTTTTTTTTTTTTTTTTAATCACCCATGCTAACACCCAATTATCCTTTACCTTTTCAACACCTAAGTAAGGCTCCTCCTGCTGATCCTATGCATGAATGAGTGTCTACCTCTGCACCTGGGAAACAGCCAGCCAGGTCTGGTTAGCTGCCTGCTTCCCAAAAAAACATGGCAGCTGCCGGGCAGGGGATAAAGTGGCGTGTACTATCAAAAGTACCTGCCAGTTTATCCTCACATTAGGGACAACTAACCTTTCACTTGTGGTTCTATGTTAGAAGCACAAGTCAAAAATAAATGTAGTTGTCCTTTTAAAAAAAAATTGGACTAGTGGGGGGTCCAGAAATTGTTCACAGGCCATAAATGGTCTTGTTCCGCCACTGCACCAAACTATGATGATCATTTACAATCCAAATCATGGATTTTTTTAAATTTATTGATAAGATGTCCCCTTACATGCTCACTGACGCTGTTCTACAGGATGAAGATGTGGCTGTACTGAATATAAATGCACAGGTGGGCCAGGTTGGGTGTGTTTTGATAAGTTCTTATGGAACGTTTGATTACTTTGTTTACATTAACAGATTACTCCAAAGTGCATCTAACACAACTGATGGAAAAAGCAGAAGCCATTGCAGGACGGATGCTAAAATTTTCCGTTTTTTACCGAAACCAACACAAAGAATATTTTGACTATACTCGGTAAGAAATGTTAATGTTTAATTTTTTTTTTTTTACCAAAAATAACCAGTTTGGTGGGATGTTTCCTTAGTACATGTGATTAAAGAGAATTAAAAAAAAAAAAAGTATCTATATTTTGTGCTAACTGGATTGCCAGCAAAGCAAAAAATAAGAGAAATATGTTTTAAAGGGACGGTATCACCTGTACATTGTTTTTTGTGTGAATGGAGAGGATAAAACAGGATTGAAAATAATCAATACATTGTGTTAGCAAAACTGCAAGAAAATTCCTAAATTAGGAGAAATGTTTTTTTAAATGTGTCTGCGGAGTCTCCTGCTTATGACATCACCTGTGGCATGGTATGCAAATGAACTGCTTTTTCCAATGGGAATTGTGTCATTGGCATATCGTGCCACGGGTGATGTCATAAGCAGGAGACACATTTTTTTCTCCTAATATTTGCTTTCAGTTCTTCTAACACAATGTGTAGATCGTTTTCAATACTGTGAAAATGCACAGTAAAAACAATGTTGAGGCGATACAGTCCCTTTAAAAAAGGTCTATGGTGTCTTCTGTTTATTACACCACTTTGTGGCTTGACATGCAAATTAGACATTTCTCACTGAAAATAAGTTAACTTGCATATCATACCACACGTAGGGTTGCCACCTTTTCCCCCCAAAAAATACCGTCCACAGCGGTGGGCGGAGCCACACAGGGGTGTGGCTACAAAGGGTGGAGCCACTGAGGGGCGGATCCTCTCAATTTCCCTATCAGATTAAGCTTCTGGTTCCTTGGTACAGGTACCAGGTGCCTGGAGCTTAATACTTATTATGCATATATTTCTCACTGACAAAATATATATATTTCATGCCAGTGTTAAATATATAACTACATGTGTATATATACACATGTAGGGAAAGGGTGCATAATGTTTAATGTGTCCCCCTTCCCTGTTTACCTTATTGCACTGGAAGGGGGACGCTTCTTCCACAGCCTGGTCTGCCAGGCACTGGTCATCTCTTCATCCAGAGAGCCGGGAGTCCCAGCTCTCTGACGTTACAGCGCTTTGCGCGAGGGGGCGGAGCTAGCAGTCTGTGCAGGAAGCACAGATATTCCCCCCCTCGCGCTGCGCTCTGGAGAACCTGAGACTAACAGGACACACGCGCTGCAGGTTCAGCCACCATCTGGATCATGCAGACTATTCAAAGGCATAGTCTGCCTTCTCTCCGCTCCCCTGCTGAAAATAATACCGGTCTTAGAACGGCCGGTATTACAGTTGTTCCGGCACCGGCTCCAAGAGGAGAAAAGGCAGGACTGTTGCTATAGTAATGGCATTAATTATTCTAGTTTATATGTAGTTTATAGGAGATTGGAAGATTTTATTTAAATGATACTGTAGTATCTACAAAAAAATATATTTTTTGGAGTATTTTAAGTGGAACTGCTCTTTTAAATGCCATCTACTTATTCGACTGCTTGTTTGTGTCTTTACATGTTTTTAATGCAAATATTATAATTTTTAGTGAGAACCATGGAAATGTCATGCAGCCCTCCCCAAAGGATAACAGTGGCAGCCACGGATCCCCAATCAGTGCCAAGCTGGAAGGAATCTTCTTCAGCTGTAACACAGAGTTTAATACTGGGAAACCACCACAAGATTCGCCGTATGGAAGGTTCCGGGTGGAGATGCCTGCTGAAAAACTCTTCAACCCAAAGACCAACTTGTACTTTGGGGACTTCTACTGTATGTACACAGCCTACCATTACGTCATCCTCGTCATCGCCCCCATGGGTTCGCCCGGTGACGAGTTCTGTAAGCAGCGCCTCCCTCAGCTCAGCCTCCACGATAACAAATTCTTGACCTGCGCTCAAGAAGAAAATGGCCTCGTTTTCCACCACGCCCAGGATGTTATCTTGGAAGTCATTTACACTGACCCCGTGGATCTGTCTACGGGCACAGTTGCGGAAATCATTGGTCATCAGCTTATGAGTTTGTCGACTGCCAACGCGAAAAAGGATCCGAGCTGCAAGACCTGCAACATTAGTGTTGGACGTTAAAAAAAATTAAAAAAGCCTGTGGGTCCAAACGGTGGAGGAGTTCAACCGTTCCTCCTTTTTTTCTTTTCTCCATTTCTAACCAGACGTTTTGTCCGGAAGCATGCAAAATGCAGCTGTCGCCAAAAGCATACACTGAATCTAGAACTTCTAAAAACAAAAAAATATATATAAATAAATGAAACCAGCCGTCGCTGCTTGAAGAAACCTGCAGTTGCATGGTGATTCCTCCCGTAGCAAAGGACTTTTACCCTTTACATGCCAGGTCGATGCGCAAGACACAAACATCGGCCGTCGCACTGGCCCTTAAAAATAAGGTGTAAATAGCTGTTATTTTTGGTTTCATTCTTAATTGTGAAGTTGATGCTGCTCTTAGCCATTACGAACCATTTTGTTCCTTGACAAATGTTTAATATTTTGATGTTGCAGTCTTTTTTTTTGCTTTTTTTTCCCCCTTCTTCTGTTCCTTTGCCAAAACAACATAACTAAAAACTCTATGTAGACTTCTTTATAGCAAGGTAAAGAAAAAAAACAAAAACAATTATGGCTTTTATTGGGGTGTTTAAATAGCGATCATTTTAATCTACTAAAACTACTGGGATAAACTCAGAAACAGCATGAAAAAAAAAAGTCTTAACCACAGCATGATTACAATCTCAAAGCATAGAAATTGTCGGCACTTCCAACTAGTTGCTTGGCAGTGATAAATGTGAAAAACAAAAAAAAAAAAAAAATATATATATATAAAAAAAAAATATTAGCTAAACAGGAAAAATACTGTATTCCACCATCATAAATATGATAGAAAAATATTTTATTTGCACCGTTGTATAAAATATTTACAATCATAGAATATATAGAGCACATTTTATTAGCAACTGTATACATTTCATAAACCATTTTTTCCCTTATCAAAGGTGTAGACTGTAAACTTCATAGTTGTGTATACTTTTCTGTTAACTCTTGCTTCAAAGATTTTTTTATTAAAAAACAAACAAACAAACATGTCATTCCGACTTCATAAAACATGTTCAAAAATTAAATATTGGAAACCATAACGGAGTCATGAAAGTAATCACTTGCAAATGGTACTTTTTTTTTTTTCCTCACGCCCAATAAACAATTTTAAAACGTCTGTGTTTAAAATCATGCATTTTGGATATAAGAGATAGAAACGTTGGTTTGCGTCAGTAGGAATTATATAAAATGACAAGTGCTTAGCAAGATCGGAAAAAAAAAAAAAGAGTGTGAATCTGTGTGAGACGGTTGTGTAGACTGAGGAACATTAGCAGCATACGTTTGTTCCATTTATCTTTTCATAAAGACTTGACTCATATTAAATTTAGTCAGGTGATTATATTAAGTGCAGCCTTGCATATATCAACATTCTTTCAATAAAAAAAAAAAGAAAAAGGCAGATGATTGAGGTACAGTTAGAAAAGTGCAAAAAATATACATATAGTAACTGGTGTCTGGGTTTGTAGCAGATATAATGAAAAAAATATTTTTTACATCCATTAGTTGGATTGTGCAGCTCATGACTTCAGCAAATGATCCTAGAGGTCGTTAAAAAGAATTTATAATTAAAATATTTTTTTTTTCTCCCATGGGCAAGAATGAGTGTTATTTACCAACCCATCCTTTGAGAGCACTTGGGAGCATTTTAAAATGCAACTTTTCAGTTCAGTAGCTCTGCTAATTGTCTCAAACTGTTCAATGTCACAACGCACTCCTTCTTACAAGTAGCTCCGTCAACATTCCTGGTCTAACAGACCAATAGGGGAGCAAGTTACCAGACCACACCCACAAACTAGTGCTTAGTTTTACCACTACTTAATCAGCGACCTCTTCTAAACAAACAGACCGTGGTTGGACCCGTCAAAGTTCATGTGAAATCAAAATAGGATGATGCGTTACAACAAATATTTGCCACTTGTTGCTAGCCTGAGTGCTCTTGTTCTGCAATGATTTATCACATTTCCAAGTAAGCTTTATTAATATGACTTATTTTTCTCCGCTAGCTTCAATATATGGTTAAGTATGAACTTCTAAACATTAGAAGAGGGGGAGAAAATCAAAATTGTTACCTAGCAAGGTGCTGTGCTGCAAGCGATGAAGGCAAAACCTCTTATTATATACTATCCTTGAAATATTACACGTTACAAGAGATGCTAGTACAAAAAGAGTCACATGTGCAGTGGTGAACAGAAGACAATGCCAAATACACACAGTATGGGGCAAATCTATTTTGGTATAACTCCCCTTTAACGTAACTCATTCAGAACCAGCAAAGTTGGGTAACAGGAAATAAAAAAATATATATGTATATGAGCATGCAATACCAGACAGCCTAGTGCAAAAAGAGAATGCAAAATAAGTGCCTTTAGGGGCCCTTATTTGTGAGTAATCAAGAAATGTGCAAAATTAATGAGTTTGGTTTCTTAATTTATATAGTTCTATATATGCAACGCTGCTTTTTCATTTCATTTAAAAAACTGTCGAAAAATACTCTGCTCTTTTATAATATAATTAGAAATGTCTCTCTAACATAAGTCACCAAGCCTCCTCTTTGATATCAAGGGAACACATTCATGCATCTTTTAGGGAAGGGGTGGGATACATCACCCTTTGAGATATTAAAGCCTGTATAGTTCGGTTAGTGGATTGTTAAGTTACAGTGGGAATGTGCAATTAGCCCAATTATAAAATGCAAAGAGGACTCTCTCTCCCTCTCTTAAATTATCCTAGAACGCAGGCTTTGGTGTAACTTGCAGACCGGATCTATTCTTGGACTAAAACTCATTAAACCTGATCAGCACATGGCTGAGAAGACAGGTAATGTAGACCAAAGAGGACAACAAAGTCTACCCATATCTCCCAAGAAGGCCCTGAAGTCTATTGCTCTGGATCACAACACAACAACATTATGCAGTTACTTGATTACAGAATAGGCTTTAGATGGATTGGAAGAACGTATGGGGTGTGTAGCACAGGGACACACGATTATTTTGTTATTTTAACCTTTGGTGAATGAGGGGTGTGTAAAAAAATAAATAAAAAAAAGAGCAATAAATTGCACAACCCTCTGCCATGCAAAGAGTTAAAATGTACACGAAAAGGGGAAAAAAAAAAAAACACACTAATCATTACCGAAAAAAAAGATAATTACAGGATTATATACAATCTGCACATGATAATAATACAGTTCATCTTTACAGAATCACAAGGTTAAATCCAGTTCTCCACTTTGTATTAAGCTCATGTGTATGGAAGGAGCCTGCAACTTATTGAAGGCACTTCTGACATTAAAGCCAAATTACAGAAAAATGCTTCAGGGGTTTGCACAAGTGGATCTAGAATATCGAGCTGAATGATACGTTCACAAGAGAAACAAGTAATAAATAAATAAAATAGAATACAAGGTAAAAGCTTTATCAAAACAGATCCACTTAAGAGACCCTGTATCATCAAGAAACACTCTAGTAACCAAAATGCTCTCCCCCAAGCAGATTTCGTGGAGATTGAAGAAAAGTGAGTGATCCTTATTTTTTATATATATATATTTTTTGCTATTCTTGCTACGGTTATCCCTACCAGGTAGTGTATACCATTTAAAGTGCATCAGAATATCAGTGCCAGACGTGTATGTGCAGACAAAAACCATCGGATTCTGAGAATACGCCCCTTCACTTGCGCTAAATAGTTTTAGAAATGTCTTGCTTGCTAATTAGGACCTCCAGTAAACGAAGTTTAGCTTTTAACTGTTTGTATTCACAGTACTCCTCGGCCATCGGGATTCGGTCTTCTTTCTGCACGCTCCTGAAATGGAGACAACAAGGAAATTAGGATTGGAGGAAATGGTGGCTCTCGTACGCACGTCATACTCGGTATTCGCATGGACACTTGGATCCGCAAGTCTCACCCAGGGATAGGCAAAGTGTCCATACGGTGACACAAGGTCCATAGGTCATCTTTAAATTGTCCATTACAAAGTCAAATACATTTCCACTTTAAACAATATTTGTGCAGACCCCCCGATCTTGCCTAGATGCCAACAGTCCTAGATTGGGTGGGGCAGTCCCAGTTTTTGGGGTCCTGTCAAATTTAGGGCTGGGTTGGCATGGCTTCTGTCTGTCCGTAGTGCTCCCTGTTTAATCTACGCATGTCTATAAAATATCCAAAGCCTCACGAAAGAGGAAGCTGCAACAAAGTGAGAAGGGAATTTTTAATTTAAAGACAAAGTAGTCGAGTAGAAAGAACTCTCCCATTCTGAGAATTTTTGGTACTTTTTTTGCTGCAGGTTCCAATGAGAATAATTTAATTCAAATGAATGGAATTTCTGGTCTCTCTAAAGTAATCAAACAATTTGTTGCACTGTTAAGAGATCCTACTGTGTGTAAGAGCAAGTTTATTACAGTTTACAAACTGTATTGTTTTTCGAGCAGCACAGGAATTGACTAAATTAAACAAAACGTTATATGATATACGATATAATCAGTGCTGCTGCATTTATGTAAAATACCTGCATCTAATCACACTGGAAAAAAAGCCACCACACAAGCAATAATCTTCATCTTGCACCAAAGTGAGTTTGGGGACTAGACTGGCCCTTTAAGTTTGAAGTTCCTGTGTCAATTCCTCACAACTCTCTCTTTCCCGAATACAACCCTTAGCTCCAGTATAATTCAGATCTCATGTACTATGAAGAAGTCTTGTTTTTAAAGGACATGATTAAAGGTCCATAGAAAGAGATCATTTATTGGCTACAATGGAAAATAGTTCTACGTCTGTTGTCTTATCGACAGATTTTACCTTCCGGTTTGTCGTAAGAAATGATCTTCAAATTCTCTTAAGGCTTTTCGTAATCTTTTCTTGTCGGCTCTTGTTTCTCGAAGTTGATCAAGAAGTTCAGGCCTGGAAAATAACAAACAAGAAACCACTGGAATAAAGTAGATACATTTGTTTTCACTGATGTAACAGATCAGAGATAATAAAAGATTATCAAGTCAGTAAGCGGTCATCGTCTATCTCACGTGAAAGCAATGCCTTTGCGAGTGGGGTTACCATTGCCTTAGGGTGAGATGGCAGCCTGGAGAATTAAACTGTACACGGAATAGAGGGCTTATTTTTAGGGTAATTGGAGTGGAGTATGTATGGCAAGGCCCAATATTAGGTAGCCCGATTTACTGCCAGGCTAGCTGTGCACACACGTCGGAGGTCTATCTTTCCCCCCCAAGCATTTCATAGATTTGAGCCTACAGGTAATCCGTTGTAGTGGCTCATGGCAGCCTTCAATGAATTTCACATTAAACGTGTTGGGGGTCGAATGCGCCAAAGGTCTTTTCTGAGTTTAGATTCCAAGTTGGAATAGATTTTATTGAATTCCAAGGATCAAAACCCAGGAGTTCAAAGTGACTGTGAGTGAACAAAATGAGAGAGAGCTAAACACAGTATGTCATCATATATTTTCTCCTCTGAGTTGTTTATTTCTGGGGTTACTCATTAAAAGAGAGTACTGGGCTTTCTTTACAAAAGAAACTATAGGAAAGTACCAAAACCTGTATCTGCACAAATGAATTACAGGCAGTATGTTATAGCATAAATGTTTATTACTACAGTCAAACAAATAGTTCTATTAGCAACATAAGATAAGGGAATTCATTCAAATATAAAAAATATTCTCAGATTTTAACTCAGAAAAAAAACTGCTTTTGGTTATAAAACCCTAGCCGAAACTAGTCCTTTATTGCCTTGCTAGTACCCCCATTCTATTCCCATTCTGAAACACATTAATGTACATTTTAATCCTTTCCCTGCCCATGTGTTGCACAGCAGTCAGTAACGCTGACTGCAAGCAGATCGGATAATCACCAGGCGATTTTTGGAAAAATACAAAACATCAGCATTATTATATGGAATATCAATTTTCACAGTAGGGTTCATCTTTAATTATATTTTGGGAAAAACATATTTGCGTTTGTCAGCTCTCCTAATTAAAAGTAATTTAAGACTGGCACAATAAAGTATATAAACCAGGCTCCGGCAAACAGAAAAGAATAATTAAATTGAAAAAAAACACGTTGTTGACTAGACAAGGAAGGGACGTGCGGCAGAACGTAATATTAGCTCTGACGTCAATCTGGTGTAATTATTTTGGACACAAAGACTGCGTTTATTAAAAGGAAAAAAAGACCAAACAAAGGAAAAGACAGACAGAAAAAAACAACAACCCAGCACTGCTTGTCGACAATCAATACAACTAAAAACACAAACTTGTCCTTTACACGGACTAGCTCACTTTTAGGTAGGTATAGACATGAATTTGTAGGTTTGTGACAAAATTAGGCATTTTTGAGGCACGCTAAGCAGCTGACGCATCGGTTCTGGCTGCCATCTTTAAAAAAAAAAACATTTTTTAACATATTTATGCTGAAAGGTAGAGTTGTTTTATACTCTCAACTAAGCCATAGAAGTAAAGCTCTGAAACTACATATCTGAAATAGAACAAACCCAATCTAACTAGCACAATGTATAGATGTAAAGTGACTCAATTATTTTTACATGAACACTTAAAAATAAAGCAAAATTACCCACCAACTGGGGCAGGGATGTCAACATCCTACCTTGGATGGGTGAATATGGATTAGGTTTTAGAATAGAACAGTAAAAACATGTGTTCTAGGCTTTGCAATATTTCAAGGTTACCTAGAGGTCGAAAGGAACATTTGGGTTCCCTAACACTTTAGGTGTTTGAGGACTGCGAGATGTATTATGATGCTTATAACTTTGGCAATCCAAAGGGTTCTATTCCGAATGATCTGGAATACGGTCAGTTTTGTAAACATGACTCACTAAAAATATATTCACATCTATATAAGAAATAAAATAAAACATGTGATCATCTCGCAGTGTGTGTCATGAATTCCTCAAACACCTGCTGCTATGGTAGAACTCCAGATTAACGTCATTCAATATTATGGGTGACAAGTAATATACCACTGAGCCTGACCGTAGATACTCCTGCAGGCTTCCTGGCCCAGGAGGGAAGAACAAAGGGGTCCCCTGCGCTGTGAGGCAAGGGGGACCTGAAGACCCGACCCATCAGTTAGGGTGGGCAGGGAGTGAGGGGTTCCCAACCCACAAGGGGAGGGGCCCTGCGCACAATGGCTCCATAGTGGCCCTTATTACTTAAGGGTTTGGCACGGGGGTACACAGAATTGTCAGCACGGTTTGGGCTTCGATCCTATTAAGATACCTACATGGATGCCTCGTGTAGGTTAGACATTGACAGGGTGGGCTGTCTTGTCAGCCTTTTCTCGTCAAGAGGAGACACATATGCAGGTTCTAGGTCATCACTGGAGTAAGTAAACTGTTCATCTGTTGCCCCATCTGTCTCAGTTGCCAACGGTCCTTCGATGCCATTGGGAGCATTGTCGTCATCAGAGTCCTCTTCCTCGTGCTTCAAATGATAAGTAATTATACAGTTATATTATCCATTTCACACCAATAAAATGCAGAGAAAACACATTGATGATTTGTGATTATTCATCATACGGAGAGTTCGCTATCGACAGTCAAGTTGCGGCTGCACCATTGAAAGGGCAGTTTTAGTCAGGCAGAAGTCATGTAGTCCCTCATTGTAACACTGACTGGGTATATAAACAGGCAGCTATATTATCTACACTGCGCAAGCATTTTATGATATGTATCAAGGTGCAAATTAACCAAACTATTTTGCTAGTTGCTTAATATCCCTAGTGGCAAAGTAGTAGTTGAGTTGGAAAAAAAAATCCAAAGCAGCTGAATAAGAGATTTTTTCCAACTCAGCTACTTTGGCTTTAAGTTTGGAATTCCTGTTTAGCTTGCCTGCAACAATCTCTTTATTTAATAGACCTTAATGTGTGCGTCTAGAATCTCCTTTTGGTATAGATATAGTGTGCATCTAGGATCTCATGTCGGTATAGATATAGTGTGCATCTAGGATCTCATATTGGTATAGATATAGTGTGCATCTAGGATCTCCTATTGGTATAGATATACTGTGCATCTAGGATCTCCTATCGGTATAGATATAGTGTGCACCTAGGATCTCCTATTGGTATAGATATAGTGTGCATCTAGGATCTCCTATTGGTATAGATATAGTGTGCATCTAGGATCTCCTATTGGTATAGATATAGTGTGCATCTAGGATCTCCTATTGGTATAGATATAGTGTGCATCTAGGATCTCCTATTGGTATAGATATAGTGTGCATCTAGGATCTCCTATTGGTATAGATATAGTGTGCATCTAGGATCTCCTATTGGTGTATATATATATAGTGTGCATCTAGGATCTCCTATCGGTATAGATATAGTGTGCATCTAGGATCTCCTATCGGTATAGATATAGTGTGCATCTAGGATCTCCTATCGGTATAGATATAGTGTGCATCTAGGATCTCCTATTGGAATAGATATAGTGTGCATCTAGGATCTCCTATTGGTATAGATATAGTGTGCATCTAGGATCTCCTATTGGTATAGATATAGTGTGCATCTAGGATCTCCTATCGGTATAGATATAGTGTGCACCTAGGATCTCCTATTGGTATAGATATAGTGTGCATCTAGGATCTCCTATTGGTATAGATATAGTGTGCATCTAGGATCTCATATTGGTATAAATAATGTGTAATATTTAGTCTTTGCTGTTTTTAGTTAATCTAAAATAATGGCTTTGTGTTTGTGGACCTGGATAAAGTCAGAATGAGGAGCCACATGGATTGGCATTCTGTGGAACCAAACTTGTGGTGTCATTGAGGTCACACTGATGTCACGGAGATCACACTGATGTCACGGAGATCACACTGATGTCACGGAGATCACACTAGAACTCTAGGCACATATTCTGTATCCAGACACTTTGAGCCCGATTACCACGTACAGCGAAGGATTGGGAGCACCTGCTGTCCTTTAATCTGTTATTGTACTTATGTCTACTTTGTATATTTTCCCTTCAAGCTTTTTCAAACCTGAATACGATACAGACATTAAACTAAACTGATTGATCCCTTCTTGGCATTGCACAAAACATTCTTGCTCCAGATGATGTTAACCAAGAAACAAAAGGCACATTGCTTCTATTGTACTCAGAAAGGCTTGCCTGAGCTACGCTCCTCACTACAAATCATCTGAGACTATTTAAAACAGACAACGGACTTGATACTGAAATTGATGATGTCAAACAGAACTACAGGGACACTGAACAATACAATAAATACAACTGTCGGTAACAACATCATTTATGTTTAATGGAAAGATTGCATTAAAGTGTAGCCAAGTTAAATAGAAATGCTTTAATGAAAGAATCCAAATACAGTAACTTATTGAGCAGGTCGGCGGCCATGCTGTTTAGAATCCTTCATTCATTGCAGGTCAGAAGAAGAAAGATGTGACCCAAGATTCTAAACAACATGTCTGCTTCCCTGTGACAACCATTAGGAACAAAGAGGGCTCAATAGGGTACATTATTGTTCATGAAAGGATTTCTTTATAAAGGCTACACTTAGTAAACCTTTTTGAATTAAACTTACATTCATTTTGGCTTCATTTGCCCTTCAAAATAAAAAAAATAATAATAGATGCAATACAATTGATTGCCAACCCTATGCAGCAAAAATGAATATATACTTATATCACTTACTATTGTTGGAATCAGAGATGCTGTCGATAACAGTTGCTTGATAATCCTATATCTGTCATAGAGTGGCTTCATGAGACTTCGCTCTTGCTTTGTACTCTGGGGGGGGGGGAAAAAACAGACATAATATATGTTTATTTTTCTGGAATCACAATCAGTAGATTTTGATCCTACAACCAAAGTCTGATTATCCAAACTAAAATACTGTGTACGCCCTATTATATTGTAGTATGGAAGGGAAGGGGAGGTGGAGTCCATAACATTGAACGCTAATCTATTACAATCCATGTCAAATTTGGCCCCTCTGATTCCTCTGGTAGTTTTTCTTCTGTTAAATATACTCTCCTCCTTTAAATTTAGGCACTGAAAAGACACGTTACTTCTGTAGGCGCATTGATCGTTTCAGGAATTAGAGTGCTCATTTGCTCTCTTGGCTATGTACGACAAATCACAAAAAATTCCAGATTATCGTTTCAAAAAAGAAAGAAAAAACATTTGGGTGATAATAAAACCAGCTGTGCTAAACTAAAGCCACTTGCACCTCTGAATAAACTAGGGTCTGTATTCATGAAGGAGGCAATAGCAGGGAATTCACAAGAGAATGGCGAACGTATAATCTCCAATTCAATTATACTTTAAACTCTTCTATTTTGGCCTCCATTTTGAAAATCCCTTGTCAGTTCCCTCTCTCATGGCCCTAGGTTTGCTTCCACCGTAGGTTGCCAACTGATCGCTTTACATACTTGACAACTCCCACATTTCCAAGCCACACAACCTAACATCCCAAAGCCGAGTTAAAGTTCAGCACCAGCTGGAGATCCGTCTCTTACGCATAGCAGATCTGTCATATCTTAGGATAATCCTAACCTAGCAGGAAGTATTTATCACTGTGATGCTGAAGTGGAGGGGAAATGGTCACTGTGATGCTGAAGTGGATGAGGAATGGTCACTGTGATGCTAAAGTGGAGGGGGGAATGGTCACTGTGATGCTGAAGTGGAGGGGGGAATGGTCACTGTGATGCTGAAGTGGAGGGGGGAATGGTCACTGTGATGCTGAAGTGGAGGGGGGAATGGTCACTGTGATGCTGAAGTGGAGGGGGGAATGGTCACTGTGATGCTGAAGTGGAGGGGGGAATGGTCACTGTGATGCTGAAGTGGAGGGGGGAATGGTCAATGTGATGCTGAAGTGGAGGGGAAATGATCACTGTGATGCTGAAGTGGAAGGGGAATGTTCACTGTGATGCTGAAGTGGAGGGGGGAATGGTCACTGTGATGCTGAAGTGGAGGGGGGAATGGTCAATGTGATGCTGAAGTGGAGGGAGAATGGTCAATGTGATGCTGAAGTGGAGGGGAAATGGTCACCGTGATGCTGAAGTGGAGGGGGAATGGTCAATGTGATGCTAAAGGTGGAGGTGGAATGGTCACTGTGATGCTAAAGGTGGAGGGGGAATGGTCACTGTGATGCTAAAGCTGGAGGGGAAATGGTCACTGCGATGCTGAAGGTGGAGGGGGAATGAGATTGGTGGCAGTGAATGGAGGGCAGTGGAGATTGTCATATGAGGTGCATGGAGGGTAGGCAGAAGGGGACAGGAATAGGGTGGAAAAAAGATGGGACACAGACAAGTGCATGCCCAGCGGCATAATATAGGGAAACATGCTAAACGTAGACTGCCATTTATTTTACTGTCAAAGAAGGAATTAACATTATTTAACAATACATGAAATATGAAACATGTAATTTAGATCTAGAAGAATAACACGTGTCAAAATAAATGTATGATAATGGGATTCACTCAAACAATGGAGCATATTCACATTTTATTAGCTGTTATATCAGTCTACTGCTAAAACCTGATCTTATTTGGCTTTCTTTGTGGGTTTCCCAGCAAATTATATTTTTGTGGACGATCGGATGATGTGCCATGTACTTTTGGCCGAAATCTAAAACAATCCTCCTCATGATTTGGAGCCTCCAATTCAAAATTGGCAAATATAAAACAAACATAATAATAAAGATAATAGAAGTGATTGGGACTGTAATATTTAAACTCTGTCCAAATTGTTTGTGTGTGATGGAGAGAATGGTGCCATTCAGCTGCTATATAAATGAATCCCTGATGCTGTTCAATCAAATAAGAGGTTTTCGGGTCCATGGTACCACTCTCATAGAAGGAGAGGACTATGTAAGACTGACACATCAATATACTTTACACAAACCCCTCACTTTGACACATGTTGCATATTTTAAGCTTATGTTTAACAAGTCAAAGAAAGGTGTAACAAAACATGTAACAGAAGTAATAAAAAATACTACATAGCTGCATATGTATTTATGAAATTACAAAGATAGGTAATGCATCTATAATACATTTTACAATGTCTTCCATGGACACATAAAATAATCTTTTTTTTTTCTTTTGGGGTAGCTAAGGAGGGGAGTGAGGGCATAATAATAAAGTGAATTTCCAGGCAGATAACCTCTCGTTTTCAAGTACTACCTGTTACCATTGGCCAACTTAATGGTCTTCATTTTATCAATCATGGTGGGAATCAGAACTCTAGTGGAGTCTCCTTAGAACTTGCCAGATGCGTTTGAAACATATTGGCCAGGCACTGGGCTCTGCAATAAGTCTAACCAGACTGAAGCCAGAAACATTGGACCTGTGTCTCCTAAATGGACACAGAGGTCGCAATTCACTAAGTGAGGTGCAGGTGAGAAGAACACTCCAAACTCACCAGGATTGTCCCTGCATAATGCATAGTTATGCCAGTGGGATGAAATGCTCGTCTCAGCTCACCTGCATCTGACTTTTAGTGAATACCTCCCAGAATAAATTAATTTCTTCTATTTAAGTTTTCAATAGAAAGTGAATACAAGTGTTTGTTAAAAATAAAAACATTATTTTAACATAAAGCCAACGCGTATGCATGTAACTAGTGCTGGCCACGGGATCGGAATTAGAACAACACACAAGAAACAGGGAACTGGTGCAAATGTGTCCCGTCCCCCTCCCCGCCCCCAAAAGACACTCATACCTATCAAAATACTTACAGGGCGTCCGTGAACATTCTCAAAATACAGAAGGCATTTCTGAAGACTGATTTTTTCCAGATTCATTTGCTTTTTTGTCATATCCTAGTTAAAAAAGTTATTTATAAAGTTAGGAGGGGGGTCTAAAAAGATTTAGCCAATTTCAGAGAAATGACACTAAGTTGTGCCCCAACGTTGCATTCCCGTTATGGATCAGGAAAAGATAGAAATAGACTATTTTTGGGATCTAAACAAGATTAGTTTTAAAATAGTGTAACAAAAATAACTTTGGGAGGGGTGACTAGAAAATAAATACATTCAGGAGTCGATTTTGTTTATTAAGATCGCAACGGTAATTAGGGAAACTGCATGAATAATTAGGGACAATCTTTGTTAAATCAATGTTCTGCGAAACAGAGATTATACAAATGTGACAAAATCCTCAGGAAGAGGATAGGCTTGCCGAAACCTACCTAATACGGACATAAAGTATACTGTATATTGATAATTAATAACCAGATGGGACCCAATTAACTCCCGAAGCAGTAACTTTATTATTTATCTATTAAGTATTGGTGATTCTTCCATATTAATAAAAGGTTTAAAAAGTTTTACATTAAATAAAGCAGTTTTTTAAACTCAAACTAAAGATCAGTAAATCGCAACACTAATGGGTCTATTCACTAAAATTCGACTTTGGAGACTGAATTTCATTTTGAGTCAAGTTCCCGAGTGACTTTAAAAAAAACAAAAAAACTCAGGTTCAGATCTTCCCCATTGAACATAATTGGAGGTGAAATGATCAAAGCTACTTTTGAGACTAAGGGAGTCATGTACTAAACAAATGCAATGGTGAAAAAAGTAGGTAAAACATGAGTAAGGAGCAATTTGCAACTATTTGTAACATTTTGCGCTTGTTTTTCCTGATTTGCTGCCTCTTTTGTTTATTTTTATTTAGCGCGCATTTTTCCGGTTGCGCTAATAAATTGCAATAAGATTTGCGCACGCTAAAGAGTTTTGCGAATATTTTGTGAAAAATGATTCTTATTTGCGTGTGAAAATTACACCAGCTTTTAGCGAGCGCTATCAAAAGAGGTAGAAAAAATATTCGCAAACTTGCCTGATTTTATTTGAAATTTGCTCGTATGTACTATTGGAGTGTTAAATGTTTAGTACATGGCAATTAGTTACTCCATAAATTGCATGAATATATTTAATAAAATGTGTTCCTGCAGCCGGGGTGTGTTATCTATCAGTTTCAAAGAAGCTATGCCTATTATTTTTTTCCATAAAGTTGCCTTTGCAGACATATAGGTAAATACAATTAAAGTGATCCAGTTTATGTGTATACACAAGACTGAGAAGATTTGGTGTATTTTGCATTTACTGGTTGGAAGCTGCAGTACTGTTGTAGCCCCCGCGTCCTTTTTCTCTGGACTGCCAGCGGCTGTAATTGCCACAACAGCGCGGCCGTGAAGAACAGTCCCATCCCAAAAAGATCTCAAGAAATTTCAGTTTTATGCAAAAATCTCAGCCCCAACCGATACCCTTGACCTTACTTTTTTTTTGGTTTGCTTTATACTTGATCAATAAACATTGGTGTGTAGACATGTTTGAACTTGATGGACTATATGCCTTTTTTCAACCTAATGAACTATTTACCTATTATAACTATGTGACTATAACTGAGGACATTCCGAGGACAGGGGCTCATCACAACCGCACCCAGGAACAATATGCAGCGAAAAAGTCCGCAAAGAAGGTATGAAGATAAATGGAGAAAGAACAAGCCTTAATTCCATTTAATTTGCTAATTTTCATGTAATGTACTTTACGGTCCCTTCCAATTGATCATTATTAAATGACACATCATCACTTTAAATGGACAGTCCCATAGTTGCATTATTTTTTGAAGCAGCATTGGGACTTTTTAAAAGCTCTCTTTAGTAAGAGATTACGATGATGTGTGAACTTCTCACTGCTCTAGTTAAGATATTCATTATCAATCAAGAGAAAACAAGGAATGTCTCACTGAAGGAGCAGTGAGAAAACATCAGTGTTTGAAGGAACATTGTGCTTCCAGCAGCCATGGTCTAAGAAACATAGAATGTGTCGGCAGATAAGAACCATTCGGTCCATCTAGTCTGCACCATTTTTTTTGAGTACTTTTATTAGTCCCCCGTTCCCGGTCTTATAGCTAGGATAGCCTTGTGTCTATCCCAAGCATGCTTAAACCCCTGTACTGTGTTTACCTCTACCACTTCTGCTGGAAGGCTATTCCATACATCGACTACCCTCTCAGTAAAGTAATACTTCCTGGTATTACTTTTAAATCGTTGCCCCTCTAATTTAAGACTATGTCCTCTAGTTGAGGTAAAGACTCACAGGGCTTCTTAAAAATAACTTTTGCTCCTAGAGAAGGATGAAAACCGTAATTTTTAAGTTCTGTAGTGCAGTACATTATAATTTAAAAATGCTCTGACAATTTACCTTTAGGTTTTCTGGGAGACTAAGAAGTTGCCTCTTCTCCTTTAGTCTTTGCCACACAGTTTCAACAGTTTCTTCCACAGAAGACATGGGTGTACTTGTCGCTCCATGCTGCTCCACCACAACACAGGCTACAGGGCGTTCATCGTGAACGTTACCTTGGGACGTCCTTGGCACATTTTGGTCTTCCGACAATTTCAATTTCAGCTCTAGAACAAAAGCCAGAAACATAAATTGTCATAAGGTTCCAAATAAAGTAGAACTCCGAATTCAACTTAGATTTTTGTGGGGGTAAGGGTTACAATTATTGGCAGGCCAGTAGAAAAAACAAGAGTTGGTTTGAGGTCAATATTTATGTGGCACTGAAAGGTTGCTTCATTAATAGAAGCAAAAGTAAAAAATGTGCCACCACTCTGGAGTAACCACGATGTGCAAGTTTAGTGGCACCTTAAAGGGACACTAAACATTACCTTTCACTTGTGCTTCTAATATACCCTTGCATTCAGCAGTCAGATCGGGGGCGAGCCCCAGCTATGATTGGCTGTGCGCGCGCCAACAACCAGGAACTGCTGTGTCTCACATGTGAGACACAGCAGACAGTAAACCCGCGTGAATCTATTAAGATACATGTCGGGTTTGCTGCAAATTATCGGGACACGTTTTGTTTAACCCTTGCTTCCTTCAGAGAAGCAAGGGATAAGCAAAGTGTGATGTTCCTTTAAGTCTATGGAAGAAATGGCAGTGCAGGTATTTTTTGGCTGAAATGCGTATTTCTTTTGAAGCAGCTCTGAAGGTCTTCTTCAAATCCGCCTAGGCACCCCCATTTATTCTCGTCGCAAGTACAAGGTATGGTCCATCGAGCTGTACCCCAGAAGAAGCATACCTGAATGAACCAAAATATCCTTTGATTTTTTTGTTCAGGAAAGGGGAAATAAATGACTAGCATTTTCCTTCTTTGGTTTAGCAGTTGCAACATAAGTATCAAGTTAGTAGTAAATGCATATTTTTAAATTGGAAGTCGAAGCATGTGGAAGTTGTAGTTATTGTACAAATTGTGGAACGAGCAAAATGTTCCAGAATCTGAACTTTGATTACATGTGCTCTGGAAAACCTACATTCAGCTAATAATGCACAGCATGGTGCCCAGAAGTACCTTTGAGTTGCTTACGAGCCTTCGCCAAATCGTTCATCCATTTCAGGACTTCGAGATTAGAGGTTTTATCACTGTGGGAGGGCTAGTGGAAGAAAATATAACAAGGAAAAGGAACAAGTTATAAAATCAATTCTAAAGCAACTGAATATATAATATATAGTGCAATCGTGCTTTGCATAAATCCTTTCTCCATAAGATTATTCAACATAGGGGGATCTAGGAGATTTTAAGGAAAATAAATATATAGTCTATGAATTAGTTATATACACATATGTATAATATATAGTAAATAATGTGTTAATACAAGTCTCTGGATGAAACACCGAGTTGGAATAAATTACTTTGTGATTTTTTTTAATAAGAAACGCGATGCGTTTCTTGGATTTATGTATATCGAAACAACTTTCTTTAATGAAAGGAATACATACAACAAAAATCTCATTCCACCAAGACTGAAGCGTTAATTTATTGTACACAGTGGATTGGAATCATTTTTTTTTTTTTTTATTAGTTGAAGGCTGAGTTCCAGCACCTTGGACTGTAGAATATATACATATATAAAAAAGGAGAAAGAGGTCAACACGCCTAGAGACTTTGATAACGATGGTAATAAATAACCCGCTATATACTGGATGGAAGTCAGAGGGGAGAAAATCGAGCAAAATATAAAGATTTACTTACGCGGTAGTTTTTCTCATGCTCAAATTTATCTTCAAATTTTCGGATTTTCCTTTTGAGGCTTTGTATTTGTTTGGTAAGTTGAATTACTGTAACGGGCTCTTTGGAATCTGCACAATTGCCTCTTGATGAGCTTCTCGGCCTGAGTAAAAAGACGGATACGTTTACAACCCCAAAAAAAAAAAATGTAATAAGCACTAGTAGGCCAGGGGTGCACATCAGATTTCTAGTTTGCTTGCCAAAATGTCCTTGTGACTTTCTTTTTCACGCATATTATAATGATTTTTTTATAAAAAATGGACATTTCTACCTAGAACTACAGAATTATTTTTTTTTAGTTTGCTAAAAAAATAACAACTACAAACCAAACCCTTTGAAGGTAACAAATCAAGTCCTATATGCCTGGTATCAGACATCCCTTGACAAGTTAAATGTATACTTCCAAGTAAAACAAGGGTCATGTTCTATTTAAGTTCTTTTTTCATTAGCTCCCAGTCTAAGTAAGTCTTCTGTTGCGTCTCTACAGGTTAGGCTAGACTCCTCGTCTCTTTTAAAGGGGCTTATTTTCTGTATATTGTACATATATGTTTAATACATGATCTTATTTTTTACTTTACTACAATGTATAGTTCTCCTGTAGTTTTACACTGAAAATAATTCCGGCGGGGGCCTCTAATTTAAATCACACCCAACAATGAGGGGCTTGAAGAGATAGTCTGTTGCTGTATAGGACTTTATAGGAGATAGAATAGTTGCTGGAGCCATGGCAATAAGTCTATTATATTTTATTTAGGAGATTGGGAGAGTTGAGAGAAAAAAATACATCAGATCTTTTTCCTTCAGTTTATGTTACATCGATGAAATAATTATATAAAAATATATTTTTCTGTTTTCTTGTCACAGAGCTTTGTAATATACATACATTCGCTGCTTGATTTGGAGAGCCCAGCACCTGGGCCAATCTTACCAACAGGAAACCCAATCTGTTTGACAGGGGGAAGAAAAGGAACATTGGCTCCAAGCGTGTACCTCAAGGTAATAAATCCAGTGCAGAAAATAATATGGTTAAAAAACAACTGTCAGCAAACAACTTCCTTCTGTTTGTCAGATTGCAGTGTAGTTATTTTACACAGAAATGCTTCAGTGAAAGAAAAAAAAAAAGCACATTATTGAGCCATTTCTGCTTGTATAGCTCTATTAGGGGGCAGACATGTTGTTTAGAATCTTGGGTCAGATGCCTCCTCATATTTGTATTCTTTCTTTAAAAGGGACTGTATCACCTGAACACTGTTTTTACTGTGAATGTAGAGCCTGAACAATGCTTGAAAATGATCTATACATTGTATTTGCAAAACTGCGAGTACATGCCTAAATTAGGAGAAATATGCTTTTTAAACGTGTCTGTGGAGCCTCCTGCTTATGACATCACCTGTGGCATGATATGCAAATTACACATGTCCCATTGAAAAGCAGTTCATTGGCATACCATGATGTCATAAGCAGGCGACTCCACAGACACGTTTAAAACACATTCTTCTCCTAATTTACACATTTGCTGGCAGTTTTGCTAATACAATGTATAGATCATTTTCAATCATTTGTTTATCCTCTACAGTCACAGTAAAACAATGTTTAGGTGAAACAGTCCCTTTAAAGCATTTCTTTTTAAATTGCCTACACACTTGAAAGTTTAAGTAAACAGAACTTATTTTCTGTCAACAGTTGTCCTTTAAGCTGGTCAGTTGGCTTTTGTCTTGTTAGAGTTTATATTACAATACAAATAAGACTTGCAACGAAACTAGTATCACCGACCTTTATTGGTAGTGTACACACGAGTTTCTGGACTGGATTTATTTACACAAAGTATCCATTAATTAACACTATGATGGTAAAATGCATTTAAAGTTAAAATCAGCTTACATCATGAATTGCTGGGCACTGGGTGGGGAAGGTGCAGATTCAGGATCCAGGTTAAACCTCTGGCTTTGACTGAAGATCGAGCAGCGGGGTGACAATAAAGGGTTGTCCCCATCAGTGATGTGAAACAACAGCCGGCTGGTCCCAAGGTTGCGGGAATCCTCTGGACCATGATCCGCATCACTCTGTGACTCACGATGAGCTGATACTGGTTCTATAACGACAGAGTGTCAAATATCCAGTGATGTATGTGTGAAATGTTATATGCACACACGCACGTACACGATTGGCTGACGCTGTGACCAAGTGATTTTTGCTTGGTTTGGAGCATCATGCTGCATTGGACATGAACTTTTTGTTTTTTTATTTTTGCCTGTTCCATTGTACATCATTTTTGCAAAATTAAGCAGGAAATAAAAATTGCATGTTTCACCCCACCTGGACCAATTTAGCAAATCTGCACATGCTAAGCAATTGCTCCAATGAAAATGATAGTGGAAGCACTGGACTTGCAGGATGTCACACATATGCTTGGCGCTCCTTCCGCAATGTGACATCAGGCAATGGGCATCAGCACTGATCTCTATGGAGAGTCTGCTGTGGCAGGATCGATCTTGGCGAGAAGATGGAAATACTGATTAATGTTTATTGTTAAATGTAAACTTTCGTGTGTGTCGATTATTTTATTATAGGACTTATGGCGTCCACTTGATGAACCTGTAATTGCACAGACATTAGGCTATGAGGCTTAGGATAGGAATAAGGCTTAAAAAACAGTGCATGAGACTTTTAGCGGCATAAGAACCAAAAGGACCCATGTAGCATGCCCATTATCTCATCAGCTGTCAAAATCTTTCAATGTCAGCCTGACACCAATGAGACTATTATTCCTGCAAAAACAGATATATTCTCCATCATCCAGTTATAAAGGCCCCAGCCCAGCTACACGGGTTCACATGATGTATTTCCATTATTATTTCATAAGGTAGCATAATCTAACGCCGGACATGCACGTTTGGAGAGATTTCTTGGGTCCCCAGCAGCCGTCTATAATTTTAATAATGAAACCTAAGAGCGACATTTCTCCTTCCCCTTTAATCTTTTTTTAAATATTAAATTCTAGAAGAGATAATGGCGGCTTCCTGCATTGCTATTGGATCAGTTCGGAGCCAGGAAAGCATTGGTTAGGGAGCAAATCACATATAAAGAGCTTCCTAACGATTAACCCTTAGCGCACTGAACAGGTGATACATGTGTAATTTCTCTACATCCACCAGGCAGAAGACACGGTTTCATTACATTTTCTCTTTTTACCGAATCCTACATGGCACATGATTCTTGAACGCCAAGAAGAAATGCATTGAAAAGCAATTGCTTTGAACCCCCAGTTTGCAAAGGATGTACAAGAGGAGCTTGTTACATTGAGAATTAAGACATGTCTATATTGACTAATGTAAACTGGGTCATAATTCAAGCCAATTCTTTTTTCGCTAAAATACAATTCCCTAGGACATTTTTTTTTTTCAATTAAATAATGATTAATTCATGTCATAAATAGGCATTTCCCCATGCTTTAACCCAATAAATGCCAATAAGGTGCAGCCATCCTGAATGCAAACACAGATTTATGTAATCCAGCCATGTAAGAATGGAGCTGGGTTTTAACATTGCAGATGCATCCCATCCTCCTGTAGGTTTTCAAAGGGTTAATCTCAGGAGATATTTAAATGTCCACTAAAGCACTAGGTAAGAATTCTAAAGCAAAAATGAGGTTATTTGTAATGTGCGTGGGCCTTAATAAATGCTGATCTAATCAATCCTAGAGTGATCCACTTTGCATTGCATGGCATTCAGTCAATTTAAAGCTCAGTCCACCCTCCCTCAGGTACAGAAAGGGGGCTGTACACAGCAGCCTGCAGTTTATTCCCCCAATTCTCCAGAAGGACAAAATATTGTGATAGTTTCAGATACAATGCAGGCAATATGGGTATTACATGCAAGCTGGATTGTGGGAAGAAGAAGGGCATTGACAGTGGTCCTTACCTGCATGGTTGGCACAGTCACTTGGCACGTTTTGAATGAATGAGCTGCTTGATTCTCTCGAGCCATGCGCTTGACCCACCTCCTCCTGGGTTGGCAAGAAAGCAGAACACAGGTCAGTTTCTAGGGCTTGCAGCTTCAGCAAGGAATTTTGCAAGCAAAAGCAGAACATCTGGCTGCAAGTGAGAGAGCAGGCATTAGATGCTAGCAATCCTTAGGGTGAATATCGCCCCCCTAAACAGCAGCTCCGTCCTATCTATACTGTGTGAGATCACAGATCAGCTCTAGACACGGCCCTTTAAATGGGGGAACCACCAGAGAGCGCCTACGCAAATGCCACACGTGAGCTGTGCAGCTCTGAGGCTTCTCATGGGTATGGATTATTCATGACAGCCAGGGACGGTGATTCCGTCAAACTGACCTCATTTTCTCCCAGATCAATGTAGCAGATACAGGGAAAGCAGGGATGGAGGGGAGGGGAGGGGTGTTATCAATGGTTTGTATTCTATACCCGTCCTCCATTCACTGCCTGTGACATCATCATGTGCTGATAACAGACCCTGCCCACAAAGCCATTGATACAAAACAAACAAACAGCCGCCTATACCTCTGCTGCTAAGGGTTAAACCCGTGGGCGATTTAATTTGCTGCAGCAGCAGGGAGCAGCAAACACTGAGGACTGATTGTGATGCCCCGATGCTCCTATTGCTGCAGTTTATTTTTTGCCAGCAAATCACATATAAATAAAATAACAGCTGCACCGGAAGCTATGGGTGCAGAGCAGTGACGCAGACCCTAGGGCCCTCAACCTGTGGTGGGCTAGATTTAGTTCCCATGATGCTCAGCCAACTAAGCCATCACTGTGATGGAGTTGAATTGGGGAATCCTTCATCTGCTGGGATTTAAAAACATTCCAATTGTTTCCATGGTGATTGCTCCATGTTTAGCACTGTGCCGTTGAGTTGCCCTTTATGTATAATTGCCTTGCTGCAATTCTATCGATTGTTCACCAATTACCTACTAAGCCCTGCCAAAAACAAACAGCCCACAGGTACAGAAGTCCACTTTCACTGCACATATGTGCTATTTCTTGTGCCAGCTTAACGAGGCTGAGCATGATGGGATTTTCCATCCACAGCTCATGGTAAGCCAGTGGTGATTCTGCAGCACTGTTACCTCTAACTGATTAGAAAGCGTTGTATGGGTCAGATATGGAGCAGTCTCTTCATAATGCAGATAGTCAGTATTTCTGTACCTGAAGGACATGTTTCAGCTGTTATTGTGACTTCTGCAGAAATTAAACGTTTACTTAATAACAGTCTAGAGCTTCCCCTTTAAATTTATATAACATGCTGTGTGCAGGTAATAGTTAGGAAAGTGTAACCCTGCCAATTAGAGAACAAGGAAAAGAAGGGAACAAAGAAAAAATTGTTTCTCCCTAAGCCTTAAAAGGCAGCTCATGCATATCTGCCAACGGTCTCGGATTTCCAAGGAAAGTCCCACGCTTGCAGGCATTAATCTCCTATTCCACAATCTGACCCAGTTTGTGAAACTACTGCTTGACATACTACGAAAAATAACCTTTAAAATTAGAATACAGACGGTTTTGATTTTTGGTGTTGAGATGCTCTAGGTTTGGCCCATTAACTACAAAGTGTTGGGCATTGTGCCCAGGCACCAGAGATTGTTTTTGGGGCTCATAACTCCGCACTATGATAGCAGACAAGAAAAAAAATCAGGCTAAAAAAAATGAGAATATCCCTTGTATATATGATCATAGATCTGCTATCCAACTGCTGGCTCAAATCCCCCATAAAAATATTAAATGTTCAATTTACAATGTAGCAATAATACAGAGTGTGTTAACCAAGGCTGTTTTTATCCGTTATAACGTATAGTTAGATATATCACTAGAAATCTCCTGCAACACTGTAACATATATATTGGAAATAGATGCTGATGTGATATGTATATGAAAAAAAACTTCCCCTATTCCTTGATAGTATGTTAAGGGATCTAGTCTCTCTCTATACAAATATCCTGCTGTCAGATCTTCTTTTTTCAGGGAACCCAGATAAACTCACTGAAGCAGAGAACAAGAAAGTTTACTCTGGATATGTATAAAGTACCAGCATATAATGCACCTTCTAGCATTGAACACTTAAAGGGTTAAAAAAAAAACAAAAAAAAAATGTTCTTATGACTCCATCTTTTGGTAACTTTACTATTGGACTACCTTTTTCCTGGTGTAAGCTGGTGTCTTGCATAATAAGCCAAGGCTGCCCAAATGTCTTCAATATATACACCAATTAAGGCCTCAGCAAGACGTTATGTTTTCCCCTAAGGATGGTTAATTGCTTGCTGATTATTTGAAAAAAGACCACAAGTTTTATTGTAGAAACTCATGAAATTAATCATATCTGACCCCCAAACAGTATGCAACCCCACACATTAAAAAGTTGGACAATATTGGATTATTACAACCTGTCTGGTGACATAGTATGCATTATTAAATGAATTGTATACAATATAAAATTCCACAGCATGCTTGCATGATCTTTCATCACAACATTTGCTCCAGTAGTAATATTTACCTAGCAGTACATTACAGGTATTTGTATGTCGCTTCATGTAACATTTGACATATTGGAAAAGGCTTTGTGATTTGCAGCCAATTACCATTGACAATCGCTTATATTCCCATGGGTGATTCCTAACAACATGTCAGAGTTTATTATGATTCCACTGTTTTAAAATTACAAAGTGGAAGCCAGGTATGTAGAAGCCATCAGAAACCAGGCTCCCTACAAATGGGCATTAGCATCCAGAGGGTGGGGGAAGAAAATCTTCTATCTATAGAGAGCATATCTATATATGGAGAGCAGAAAAAAAGCTTGTATTTAATTCAATACACTCCTAGCTGTAAGAGCGGTTTGGTCTGCTCTCTTCCTTTCCCTCTAGCAGCTGGTCTCCTCCCCATCCACACAAGCTGCTGCTGATTCCCTGCGTGGGCAGAGATATAAGGTAGTTTATTCAAACATGGATTGGAGCTAGGGTTAGTGAACACTCCAGTTGTTGAGAATACATTTCCCATGACTCAGCCAGTCTTGTACGTTAAGCTTCATGGGAAAGTGAGTACAACTGGAGTACCAGAGGTATTACATGATTATGGATGGGTGCTGCAGCTACTTTTGCACATTTCATGATTCTCAGCCGTCTGAGGATCTGGAGTGCCAAAAGGTTGCATAATTGCCAAGTCCTATTTTGGATCCAAGCCTTTAGGTCTCTTTTTACTAAGTATCTTATTTATTATAATACCTCAACATGTTTGCTGGGCTTCACAGAGCTGACATTACACTCCAAACATTACCTTTTGTTGACTGAAACTTCCATGATGCTGAACAGACAACATTGCTTGTTGATTATTATGGGAAAAGCAGCTAACAGTTGGCGGGAGGGGAAGCTACATTACAAAAGCCAAGAACTTTAATCATGAGATAACTGAAGGTAATTGAGGTGGGAATTTCAGTTTTCAGGTCAAAGTAGCCGAGTTAGAAAAATGATCCCATTGAGTTGAATGGGAGAATGTTTCTAACTCGGCTACTTTGGCCTTGTGTTTGAAATTCCCATTTCAATTTCCTCTTTCATTAATAAAGCATGTACAATTAAGCTGCAGCAGACTCTAGGCCGCATCTCATTAGATTTACAGGGTGCAAGATTATTCCTAAATAATAATTAGATCTCTCTTCCCTGTTTTGGTGAAAGCAGTGACATTGGTGCTTATTGTGGAGGTAATGTGCCTAATATTGTGTAAGTCCTCTTTTAAGGCCAAAACAGCCCTGACCCGTCGAGGCATGGACTCCACTAGACCCCTGAAGGTGTGTTGGGGTATCTGGCACCAAGCAGCAGATCCTTTAAGTCCTGTAAGTTGCAAGGCCTCCATGGAGCGGACTTGTTTGTCCAGCACATCCCACAGATACTCGATTGGATTGAGATCTGGGGAATTTGGAGGCCAAGTCAACACCTTGAACTCGTTGTTGTGTTCCTCAAACCATTCCTGAACCATTTTTGCTTTGTGGCAGGGTGCATCATCCTGCTGAAAGAGGCCAATGCCATCAGGGAATACTGTATCCATGAAAGGGTGTTCATGGTCTGTAACAATGCTTAGGTAGGTGGTACGTGTCAAAGTAACATCCACATGAATGACAGGACCCAAGGTTTCCCAGCAGAACATTGCCCAAAGCATCACCCTGCCTCCGCCGGCTTGACACCCGTCAGTGGTCATAATTATTTGGCTGATTGGTGTATATACCTAGATATAGATTTTTACTTTTAAAGACATTATACGATATTAAATTCATGTAACTGCTATTGAATAAAAATAAGACCACGGGTGCTCACATTGGGGATTAAAGCAGTATGGGTTCTCAGACATGATTTTAGTATAGCTTTACATTTCCAGGATGGTTTACATTTGTTCTCTGCATGTAAAACCTCATGACCATGGCCTCCTGGCTGTCACAGTGGGGAATTAAAGCTTAATATCAGTTCACCACGGAGAAGGACAAAGCCTAACTTTGATCCAAAGTGCAAGATGACTCAAAGACACAACCTAGCAGGAAATAATACCAATCAAGCGAGTCAAGGTGAACCTGTGAGAGGAAGTCAATGTTGGCAATGTATGTGTAGCTCTTACCGAAACAATGCATGTAGTGTTAATATTGCTTGATAATCTATAGATACAGAGGAGATATGGCTTAAGCAACACGAACGTTCGTTTTTATCACCTCATCCACCAGACATGAGTCAGCCGTAGTGTGTAATAGTCATTCGAGGGCCTGAAAAAATGAATATTTTTCGATATGTGCTGTGTCATATAATGAAAAAGAAACTGATGTCTTATCTTTTTGCAACACTCCCCATCTCCTACAAACTGCAAATACAGCGTAACAGATCTATTGCTGTGGCAACAGCCCTCCTCATGGAATGTCACTGAATTTAGATTCAAACTACGGGAGATCTGTAAACCGTTTTAATGTAAAAATGAGAGCATTCTCACACATTAGAAACGGGTACAACATACACAAATTAAGTGGAAGTTTGCTTTTAAAACCCACTTATCTCCATTTGTGGATTTCCATTAGTCCTTTCCCAGGCTCTGCCGATTCGTCGATCATAAATAAGCATACTCAGCCGAAAGGCACAGAACCTCTACCTCGGTTTATTTGTTGCGACTGCTGATACTCCATCCGTTTAACACAAACACTAGTAATGTTGTGTAGGACAATGGCCAAAGCTTTATTTAATTACTCACCTTTCCAGCTCAACATTCCAACCAAACCACTTTATCCACCAGCCAGCTTTATACCTCCCAACTTTATCGCCCAGTGATCCGGGAGGTGGGGCTTCAGAGGTCGAGAGATACGTAGTATTTACGGTGTTCCAGACACTGGAGAATGAAAATGGGGTCTTTCATTCATAGCGTATGGAGGGCCGCAAAGCCTGAGGAGCTTCAGGCAGATATAAACTCCAACTGACCAGAACCTTTAGGTCACTGTAAAGCCTTAACCCACCGGCCGGCCATGGCTTATCAAACAAGTGATACTTTTTTTTTTTGGTAACATTGCTGGAAAGAGCTACATTGTGCATCTGTGATAATAAATGTTTATATACCGATGAGCACAAAATATATATAGAGAAAGGGAGGGTGAGTGGGAACATTTACAGCGAAGTTCACGTATAATGAAAGTGTCTTATAATCTAAGCGTAACGTTAATATATGTGCATGTCTTTAATAAATGCAGATAAGAGTCAGCTGTCTGCTTCCTCCTCCAGACATCTCATTCTTAAAGAGGCAGTGCCACCAAGCAAGTTATGCACAAAGTATGTGTCTGCCAATAACCATTCGGCCCATTTAGTCTTTCCCAAAACACGTGTTTATTATATGTGACATGCACTTATTTATTTATTTTTACTATAAAACAAATTCCAGTTCTGTAGTTTTACATTTACAATAATTTCTCCGGGGCTTCTATATTCAGTGACATTCCAATAAGGAGGGGCTTGGAGACATGGGCAGGACTGTTACTATAGCAACAGCTCTATCTGCAGTTTTTAGGGGATTTGAAGAGTTGAGGGGGAAAAAAACAAATGTGTGTCTTTTTTTCCAGTGGGACTGCTGAGCTTCCATATAGGAGGATAGCAGACAGAAAAAAAAGTGTGTAGGTGACGGCTATAGGGAATGCTTGTTATTTCTCTAACTGCTGTACCACGAAAACCAATTTGCTTCTTGGTGCTCAGACGTAAGCTATGGTTCCTGCAATGATAACTGAGCAACAAACTGCACAGGTGAGAATTATCTGACGGATCCCCTGTGTGCATTAAATCACTAGAACCAGGAAGGTAAACCAGTAGGTCGGATTACCTTTACATGCCTCCCAACTGTCCTGGATTTGAGGCAGCGGTGGGACAGTGGGACAATATGTATATATGTAAACATACCTCTGCAGTACACGTGTGCAGGGCTCTCTATCTCATGTATCACTCTGTTCTTGCTCATCTAACTTCGTATGTAGCCCCCCTCTATGCTCTGTACTTAGCGCTACCTAAATCGTTGACGCTATATAAAAAAAATGTAATGTCTTCTGTTTTGTGTAAGCGGAGCTTATTTGGATGTGCATTATCGTTAACAATGCTTAACCAACAACATCGTGCGGGGCCATCCCAGTTGGTACTTCCTGGGGGCCATGCTAGTCCCAGTTGGTACTTCCTAGGGGCCATGCTAGTCCCAGTTGGTACTTCCTAGGGGCCATGCTAGTCCCAGTTGGTACTTCCTAGGGGCCATGCTAGTCCCAGTTGGTACTTCCTAGGGGCCATGCTAGTCCCAGTTGGTACTTCCTGGGGGCCATGCTAGTCCCAGTTGGTACTTCCTAGGGGCCATGCTAGTCCCAGTTGGTACTTCCTAGGGGCCATGCTAGTCCCAGTTGGTACTTCCTAGGGGCCATGCTAGTCCCAGTTGGTACTTCCTAGGGGCCATGCTAGTCCCAGTTGGTACTTCCTAGGGGCCATGCTAGTCCCAGTTGGTACTTCCTAGGGGCCATGCTAGTCCCAGTTGGTACTTCCTAGGGGCCATGCTAGTCCCAGTTGGTACTTCCTAGGGGCCATGCTAGTCCCAGTTGGTACTTCCTAGGGGCCATGCTAGTCCCAGTTGGTACATCCTAGGGGCCATGCTAGTCCCAGTTGGTACTTCCTAGGGGCCATGCTAGTCCCAGTTGGTACTTCCTAGGGGCCATGCTAGTCCCAGTTGGTACATCCTAGGGGCCATGCTAGTCCCAGTTGGTACTTCCTAGGGGCCATGCTAGTCCCAGTTGGTACTTCCTAGGGGCCATGCTAGTCCCAGTTGGTACTTCCTGGGGGCCATGCTAGTCCCAGTTGGTACTTCCTGGGGGCCATGCTAGTCCCAGTTGGTACTTCCTAGGGGCCATGCTAGTCCCAGTTGGTACTTCCTGGGGGCCATGCTAGTCCCAGTTGGTACTTCCTGGGGGCCATGCTAGTCCCAGTTGGTACTTCCTAGGGGCCATGCTAGTCCCAGTTGGTACTTCCTAGGGGCCATGCTAGTCCCAGTTGGTACTTCCTAGGGGCCATGCTAGTCCCAGTTGGTACTTCCTAGGGGCCATGCTAGTCCCAGTTGGTACTTCCTAGGGGCCATGCTAGTCCCAGTTGGTACTTCCTAGGGGCCATGCTAGTCCCAGTTGGTACATCCTAGGGGCCATGCTAGTCCCAGTTGGTACTTCCTAGGGGCCATGCTAGTCCCAGTTGGTACTTCCTAGGGGCCATGCTAGTCCCAGTTGGTACTTCCTGGGGGCCATGCTAGTCCCAGTTGGTACTTCCTGGGGGCCATGCTAGTCCCAGTTGGTACTTCCTAGGGGCCATGCTAGTCCCAGTTGGTACTTCCTGGGGGCCATGCTAGTCCCAGTTGGTACTTCCTAGGGGCCATGCTAGTCCCAGTTGGTACTTCCTAGGGGCCATGCTAGTCCCAGTTGGTACATCCTAGGGGCCATGCTAGTCCCAGTTGGTACTTCCTAGGGGCCATGCTAGTCCCAGTTGGTACTTCCTAGGGGCCATGCTAGTCCCAGTTGGTACTTCCTAGGGGCCATGCTAGTCCCAGTTGGTACTTCCTGGGGGCCATGCTAGTCCCAGTTGGTACTTCCTGGGGGCCATGCTAGTCCCAGTTGGTACTTCCTAGGGGCCATGCTAGTCCCAGTTGGTACTTCCTAGGGGCCATGCTAGTCCCAGTTGGTACTTCCTGGGGGCCATGCTAGTCCCAGTTGGTACTTCCTGGGGGCCAACAGTAGATATTGCAATTAAAGGGACAGCACAGACCATGTAACTGCCTGGAACCTATGAGGAAGTCTCCAAAACTGCAAAGGCCATCATATTCCAGACTGCTAGATGTGAAGATGTAGTAACTATCCAAGACAAGAGCACTGCAATCCAGATCTGGACCTCACCGGGGATCCTGAAAAGCTCGGATTTATTAGCTAAATAGTACCATATGGAGAATTATTATGAAATTTCCTTCAATCTAGGTGACTGTGGTGAATTGATAGAGTTGCAACACTTGGAGCAAGATAGATGTTGGAATAAATTCTTGAACTTGCCCCATAGAGCATCCATACTGGCATAAAGCTTATCTTTAATATAGTTGCGTTGCTTCATAATTCAGGGCTGACTCCTCGGGCAGCAATACTACTTTAAGGGGCAGACTGGCAAGCAGTTTGCTGTGATTTGATGATTATATTTGCCATTCAACACGTGGGCCAAGAAAGGCTCTCTGTCAACAATTGTGCCATTGTTTTTGCTGTAATGATGGCAGTCAAACACCTTATCAGCCAGGTGTACAAACATGAGCAGCACCGATCCTTTATCAGCAAGCCTGGGTTTTCCCAGGTAATTACCTGACCCTCTGCCCCACCTTCGTTTCCCATCAGTTGAATAAAACAATTACCCCCTCCACCAGACTGTGCCCTCCCATCTATCCACAGATACCAACTAAATCCATGGCCTTCCTGACTTGTGGGCCATCTGTGTCCCGTACAAAATCTGTGGCTTGCCAGTGCACCCATATATGCTGGCTAAGGATGATTAGATTTTTAAGCCAGTAGTTGGAAGGCTGTCAAGCTATGGACCTACCACAACCACTGCTCATCTACATAAATAAAGTTCTTAATGTATTATTCCCACCTACCTGATTTTTTTTTCCTTGCTTTTTTTTTTTGTAGATCAAATTAAAGCTTTCATTTTTGCGAATATCACAAAATCCCTAAAAAATTATAATAATAGAGTGTACTTACCTCACCCGCGTGTTGGAAATGCTCATCCTTTGACTGGATCCGCATGATAGGACTATTCCTGTAAAACACAAAGGAGGAAAGAAAAAATGGTCAACGCATTTCACTACAAACCCTGCAAAAATAATGAAGTCCGAATCCTCATTAACCTGACTGAAGAAGTGACTCTGACCGATACAGTCAATTTTTTTTTCTTTGTAGTTCAGATCTTATGATAAGATTGTGCAGTCCCGTGAGCAGGGCTCTCTACTTCATGTATCAGTCTGTCCTTGTTCGTCTAACTAAGTAGTCCGCCCTCTATGCTCTGTACCAATGCTACATACATTTTTGGCACTATATAAATAAATATGAAGGTAATGTCTGCACAGACCCCTGGTGCCTCAAGGAGGAAAAACTAAATATTATTGACCAAAAACAAGTGCTCCCATTTAAACGGACTGTCTGGTGCCCAAAACGCATCTTCCAAATGTCAATGCATATTAATGAGCTTTCAAAGTACTTTAAAATGCATGTTTAACATTTTGTATTGCTGAAAATATAAATATACAGCTAGATGAAATTGTAAAATTACAGCAGCTTGCAGGAAACCAGAACTGCCCACACTAGCTGAGTAAAAGCCTGTGCACTATACAATATAGGAAAGGCTGAAGCAAATAATAAGGTAAAACAGATCTTGTTTTTTAAACTATTTTTGGTCACTGCATGAAAAAAATACAGAAAGATTTAAAAAAAAAAAAAAATACAGAAGGAGAGGAGAAACTAAATGATAAAGATTATGTCCCTTCTATAATATCTGTGATCCATTATGTGAACAGACACCAGATTCTCAGTTTTAGAGGAAACTTAACTGAGAAGTGCTGAGCTCACGATGCGTTTGTAGCAGGTTTAGGATATTAGACATAGTGTAACCAGATCCTCCATTCTTTTGTTGCTTAAAGGACAATGAACCTTTTTTTTTTTTAACCCTTGCTTCCTTGAAGAGACCAAGGGTTAAAAAACATGCCCTGCCTTTCCCTAGCAAACCCGACTTGTATCGTTCTAGATATAGTCAGGTTTACTCGCTGAGACACAACCAATCTCACCATCTTTTGGGGTCCACAGAGTGAAGGTGCGTTCGTTTTTGCATGGTATCAGCAGACGGGATCTAGTTAAAGGGCCGAAAGTGATCTATACATTGTGTTAGCAAAACTGCAAGCAAATGCCTAAATTAGGAGAAACATGTCTTTCCAATGTATCTGTGGAGTCTCCTGCTTATGACATCACCTGTGACACGGTATGCAAATTACACATTTCCCATTGAAAATATGTTACATGAAAACAGAAAACAGAGAAAATATTAAATGCAACGTGTTTACAAAAACTCATCCACAGAGACAAAATATAATGGGAGTTATGTATAGGGGTCAATTGTTGGCCAAAATTTCTACAAGTGGTCCAATCACCAAGGAAACCAATGGAATGTTCCTGAGGATTACATCATTTTTTAGCATTTTGCCCCAGAATTAATCTTTCTACACAACCATCTGTTTTACAAAAACTAACAATATATTAAAATAAATTTATTCTGATAATAAATAATAAAAAAATAAGGGTATTTGTTTAACAGTAGGACATGTATTTTATATATAGTTTCTTAATATTTACAGCATGTAATTGTAGTAAATTACACCAAAATTATAACAAGGTTTTTTCTTTTTTTTTTAAGGTCTTTAAAAAGATCTTGAGGATTTAATGCCTCTTTAATCAGACAGAAGGCAACTTCCATCAGATTAACGAAGATTTCTTAATGATTCCATACAAACATTTTAATACAAACCACTCGGCAATAATTTAGCCCAAATACACTAATCCCCATCGAAGTAGGGAAATCATATTAGCAGGTGTAAGACATAAGTAGATTACATGAGTTTGCTACTTAATCACCAAGTCACCTACATAGAAAACAAACCTCCGTATCAGTGACTTTTCTTTCTATCTTTCAAAATGTGTTTGGAAAAGACAAATACAAAGTTGCCAAAGTGATTTTTCATCCACAACAAGTCCAGTAACAAAATAAGAATTCATCTTAAATTACATATATTTTTTTATAAACTCAATTTAAAAAGAAATGATACCTACAATTACAGATTTTTCTACCAAAACTAAAATCACCTTCAATTATTGTTATGTTTTTGGTTGCTGACAAATAGGTTTGGCCTGTCTGCATTTCTGAAAAGAATAGTCAGACTGCTCCAGGTATATAGTATCTTTATATATACATCTTGTGCCAGTTCTTCAGCTTTTTTATTTATTTTTTTAAACATATTTTTATTGGAGATCGTTAGTGTGCAAATATCAAAGTGCAACAGAAAATAGAAAACAAAAATACTGAACAAACCTTGGTCTCCATGTACTAAGAAGATAAACTCTCTCTTTAATAAGATGAGTTAGCCACTATTAAAATACACCATATTTTTTAGTCAATTAAAAAACAAACAAAAAAATAACATGTAATTTTTAATAGACAACACTCCAGCTTCACTTAAACTACAACCCCTATGATCCAAATGCCAACCGAGAATCATGGGAGTTGTAGTTTTACAAACAGTTGTAGATCACCTTGGCTACCTTTGCTTTGAATTACAAGTAGGTAGATGCACAATTCTTCATTGCAGGCTGTGTGCTCTGCAATAAAGATTTTTCAAAAGTGGTAAAAAAAAAAAAAAAATCATAGCGTAGCATATTACAATAGGAAATATGTGTATTTTTTAAAATAAACTATAACTCATAAGCACTTTAGCAGCAAATAAAAACCTACCTACAATATCCCACCCAATGTTTTTCCCCCACAAATTCCTTACATAGTTATAGCCTTAGGTTGCTTTCATTTTTCCTTTCAGTACACTGTAAGGAAGTAGCATTCTTACCCTAAAAACTAATTAATAAAGTCCTCTCCAATACAGAGCTCACCTGGTCCAACATGCAGATGCAGTGGAGCACACAGGACTAACTAGTCTTCCACACACTGCCATCCAGCATTTGCTTAAACCTACAGTCACATGTTTTGTGTCAACACATTTTGTTGATTGTGGTAATTGAGCCTGTGTGTGTGTTTATAGTAATATAGAACAAGGAGCCTAGTGTTTGGTTTCCAAAGGTTAACACTGAACCCATGTATTGCTTAACAAGAAATAATAGACAAATGACTTGTTAAATCCAGTATGCTCTCAATCTACTTAGGGTCAATTGACATGGAGAGAGAAGTCACACTTCTTAAACAAAGGTGTGATTTAAAGGTGTAGTGCTCCAAAGCAAAAAACCATGATCTAGCATGTGCAAAAATATACACAACCATGTAAAAATACACACTAAATAAAAAAAGAAATAAAAAAGAAATCACAAAAATTGTGCTATACTCATGTTTTAACTATTTCATCCCCCCACTGCTCTGGTTTTATACATGACCCCCCACAATGTAGATGTTTGTTTCCTAACCTGGGATTATTTTTCACATGGTTATTGTCAGTTCTCCCTATGTATCATGTCTTTATTGATGTACACACACTGCTAGGCTTTTAGCAAACAGAAGTGGATACATGACAATTGATTGGCTCCGAACGAGTTGGATATCAGGTATGTGCATTTTTAAGTCTCTTAAGATCATTCACCGTGGGAATTCCTCTTCCGTTGGCCAGGTTTCCATTAGGCACTTAAGAAGTTTATTTAAACTGAAATCTACTATGTGATTTATGGGAGCATTATTCCCAATATGTGGAGCAGACAAAGTTATAGAGCATTACAAAGTTCAAAACAGCAGAGCAAAGGCTCATTAGTATATAAAAAATGCAACATATTTGTGCAAAGTGTTAACCATTTGCCAGGCTGATTATTAGTTCTTAAAAAAAAAAACCTACTACCATGTACAAATTCAAGACAAATGAGTGTGTAAAAACCCTCAAAGAAATTCCCATATTATATAAACTGTTTTATCAGTAATCTCCAGGTTTCTAATTAAAAATTTTAGTCGTCCATAAATGTTTTGAAAAAAAAAAAAATTATAAATCACTGCCACTGAAGGTTTATTAAAGAAAACTAGTGTTTTTTTTGGGTCATATTTTAACCTAATTTACTAATATTAGATTTGCCACAATTATATTTTATAACCATTACCATGTACCTCTCCCTTTACACTCGAATCAGAAAACACACACACTTGACTTGATAAAAAACAAAACAAACAAGTGCTAAACATCTTGTACAGTGTGTAATACGATCCTCTGCCACCAGGTGGCTGGGTAAAGAGGGGTAAGGATGTTTGTAGTGCAGTCAGCTGCCGTATCTTATGGACTGAGATTCTTTAATTGATTGCTCATCATTTTAAATGGAAATGCTTTAATGAACGAATACAAAAAAAAAAAAGTACCTTACTGAGCTCTCTCTGCTTGTATAGCGCTATCAGCTGGGCGGACATGTTGCGTCAGACCTTCCTTCATTTGACCCAAGATTCTAAACAACATGGCTGCCTCCCATAGATTTATACGGAGCATAGAGGGCTCAATAATGTACTTTATTTGTATTCTTTCAATAAAACATTCCCATTTAAAAGGCCTACACTTGATGCAATCTTTCAATTAAACATAACTGGAAACATAAAAACAAACTACACTGCACGACCATGTACAGATCAAATAGGATTTGTTGTATTTTTTCTTTTAGCATCTTTCTAAATTGGTGGGCTGTACAGCCATACCGCCCTAAGCGGTGCCCGTGCGGAATGTACCCATAATGCACCACTCATTAGCCCAGAATCCTGTGGGTGCAGGAGAGTATAATGTGGGTGCAATGTTTACACAAACATGAGTCATTTGGATAACATAATTTAGAAAGAACTAAGTGTATTGTGTAAATAATACAAATGACTATGTATTCAGTGCCGCTACGTGAGCTGCCACACATGTCACCTGCAAGCTGTACCTAGACCAAAAGAGAAAGCATTAAACCGGTTACAAATGTAGCTCATCACACATTGTCTATAGAAACATCGCAATGCTCTGGTTCTACGGACTACAATTGTTCTTTCAAATTGTGAATTATCGTTGATATCCGATGTTCCTGCTAAAAGACATGATCATTCTTGTTTGGGTTTCCTTTTCTGTACAGTAAAGATGGGAAACCCTTGCGTTTTTTGTCACCAACAATGTCCGTGAAGTCAGAATGTTGCACAATATGCCTTAGATACGTCTCCCCCACGATTCTTCCGTTGGTTCCAATTAAATCTGGACGAGTGACGCGGAATGTACCAACATGCATTTTATCGGTCGGAACGGACATTTTCTAGAATGGAAAATTCCCAGGCCATTGAATGTGTGGAGATTTAATGCCTGAGAAAGGGATCTAACAACTTGGTTTTGAAAGCTTACAATCAAGATCACAGTTAGCTAATAAATGGTTTAATTTTAACTCTACTTGTTTCCGTTTTGTTCGTCGGGTACTTCCATTTTAAAGGTTTCTTGAGAAATCAGATTGTAGATTACAAGAGAAATGTGCATTTGAAATCTCCAATGAATAAAACGTAACTTTTATTTGTTACTAAGAAAATAGGATAAAACATATAACAAGACAATATGCAAGTGCAAAAATCGTGTGTAAAAACGTGGATAAAACCAATCTTTTCTACCACCCCAATTTTTGCACGGCTGTTGATTGGATATAATCCAAATGGAGTGTGTAGGATAGTCACATTTCGTTTTTATAATTTTTTTTTATTGATATACAATGTATGCTGTAGACTGTTAGAGAAGTGGTCTCTCTGGCAGTCTCACCTTTAAGGAACTCTCAAACAATGACGGTCATTTATGAATGTAAAGAGACACAGCCTGAACCATCAATGGGGTATTTATATAAGATATATAATTACCGTGTAAATAGAAATCAGATTCTAGTGTAAAAATTATTATTATTGCTTTGATCTACTTATCATGTATCTTATTCATGGAACTGAGACACATACAGTGTCTGAATAGATTACATGTGAAGTAAAGAGAAATACACAGTACAATAGTTATTGCTGCTGTTAAAGCAACATCTCCTCTCCTAGCCCCCCTTATTAGACTAAATTGAAAGGTCACAGGTAAAAACTAAATTTGAAGGATAAATGGTTTTAAAATAAAAGTGTGTTTCACATATGAAAGATTCGTGCAACATAAAAAAAGTGAAGGGTCCCTTTAATGTTAATGGAACACTGGAGACACCCGTTTTTCCGACCTTGACAGTGGTTAAAAATACGGTTTCTGACCACAATAGAGAAAAGTGTATAACAATCAACATCAACCACTGCCAATTCCTCTGCAACAGTATGAATACAGCAGAACATATCTACAGGCATAAAGCATGCAAACACCTAGTAAGTACTGGGATAAATATGTATCAATGGGCAATGAGGCTTTACCCAATCAGTGCTGGATATAAATCAGGAACAGTTACTCCACATACGAGAACTCATAAAAGACAAAAAGGGGTTATTTATAAAAGTAAGTTCTGGGGCAAAGTTCTAAAAGTGATCTAAAGGGCAGAAAATAGCCCCCAAATAACAGTGCAGTAATGTCTTATATCATAAAAAGTATACTTTAAAAGCTAATAATATTGCCTTACTTAAGGGTTGACTCAATATGCCCGATTCGGCCCAAAACCTGGGCCAAATCGGGGGAATGAATCCAAAGTTTGGCTAGCCAATATGGCCAATTTCAGTCACATTTGGTTTGGGGGGAGGAGAGGGGGGGAGTTGGCCTGTAATCTGCGGAATTTGCAGATTTTTCGAGCAGTCCCATTCTCCATATTTTAGCTGGAGGATTGGAAATAAAAGCGTAGAAGAATTAAAGTACATATTTCAATAACAAAAATAATTTTTATTTGAAAATATTAATGTTATATATTATAGCAGTATATTTACATCAACATAAAAAAAAGTAGATTTTAATAAAAAATATTTTATATCTTATGTACATTTTATTTATTTTTATGTATTTAATGTATTTTTTCACATTTTTTTTAATTTTGTGGCAATTTTGGCAGAACGCTATTTTCACAACAGCTGAAGTTCTCCCGTTGACTTAGGTGAAAGGACTTCGGCTGTAAAAACCTACAGGAGTCTATGGTGAGAGCCGCGGCTACCATTAGGGCAGCCAAACTCTTTAGGAGTTAGGCTTTCAAAATGTCGGCACGGATATCGGCCACATTGGCTGATTTTTCTGTGCAGATTCGCGATCACTTCGATTGTCTGCAAGGAGCCTAAAATTGAGGGCCACTCGGATCACCAATAAAGCCCCCAAATATATGCATATTTTGAATTACAAATACCAAGCTAGTGCAAGAAAATCACTAGTAAATAGACAAGTCGGTTAGAATCTTTCGCAAGGATTTGAGAAAGACATGTTTTTCCCATAGCGGAAGTAACCGTCAAAGGACACATTGCAAAGCCTGGTAATCTTTGAAGATCAAATATAACTGCATTAATTTGAGTTCATTTTTGCATGAGTCATCTCTATGGCAAGAAGATGGCATTGTAAATGAAATAAGAAATAGCAGCATCTGTAGGTAGAAAATAATTCATTGAATAATGAAACCACACACTATACCTGATGCGAAGGGCTTGTGTTTATCCAACAGATCTAACGATAAGGCCATTTTTGTTTAAACTGGCAGTCCCAACTAGCTTATGTGTACGGCGATTAGTTCACGGAGGAAGCATGCAAAAACTATCTGTGGCCGGTAAAAGAAAAGGGCAGAGGTGCCAGTTAGACAAGTGGCAGCACATTTAGCAGTCCTGTGTAGACTGCTTCCTAAAGGAAGTAGGGGAGACTTTGCTCTGAGAGAAAGGATTACGGAGTGCTCTCTTATTGCAATCTTGTAAGCAGCATTTAACAGGCAAAGCAATCCTGACCATTTATCGCCACCTATACCTCAGCATTGGGAACCAGATTAGAATTTAGGGCAATACACACAGGAAGCCTCTTACCTCGGCTGCAAATCAGTGGTACCTCTTAGGGTTGCATGATGAGGATGATCCTGGGCGGTCATTCCTTTTGTATTCCAGCTATCAGGAAGGCATGGAATTACATTCTCACTTTCCTGTAATACAAAACAGCAATGTGAAGTATTCCTTCCTAAAAGGTAGATAAATACTGTGCTTCAATGTGTTAGGGTTGATCTTTTTTTCTTTTACAAGTGGAAGTAAAAAAAATACACAAAGGCAAACACACACACACAAGCACACACAAAACCCCCACATGTTTATTTTGCTGCTGATGCAAGGTGAAAGCTGATCACACTGATTATAATATTCTGGAAACAGGTGGAACACAGCAACTATACGAAAGAGAGAGACAGCAATTGACAAAGCTATTTAAAAGTAGATCCAATACTTTTGCACATGATCTTTCACAGAGCAATCTGATTGTATATAGGGGATTTTAACCCCATCTACCAGGAGCCGGCATCCTTTCGGCACTCCAGCTGTCGTGGACTACATTTCCCTTGATGCCTTGCGGGCACTACGGCTGTAAGAGCATTATGGGAGATGTAGTCCACATCATCTGAAGTGCCGAAGGTTGCCTACCCCTGCCACGTACCCTGCAGACTTTGTGTGGAGCAAAGTAATATCTGTGTTTCATTAAAAGGGATAAGAGACTGCCGACCCTGTCCCCTAAACATTGCTTCCAAAATGAGATCAAAATGTTTTAAACGCATCTGGGGTGTCTCCGGTTTATGACACCAACCTATGGATTCTCATTGCAAGCAGTTCATTTGCATATCAAGCCACATGGTGATGTCATAAACAGGTGACCTTGATCTATGCATTTGCCCTCCATTCTGCTAGCATAATGTATAGACCTATAGTGTCAAGGTTAGCCATCACTGGTCTAAAATCTTGACTTGCATGACTACTTATTAATTTCGTTTTATACTCCGATTTCAACTCTTTAACCATATCTAGTCATATATATATATCTCAAAACCAGAATGAAACATGCACCTAACCAGCTCTCATCACTACCTACAGGTGATACTCGAAAAATTTGAATATCGTGGAAAAGTTCATTTATTTCAGTAATGCAACGTAAAAGGGGGAATTAATATATGAGACAGACGCGTTACATGCAAAGCAAGATAGTTCAAGCCGTGATTTGTCATAAGTGCAATGATTATGGCTTGCAGCTCATGAATATCCTAAATCCACAATCTCAGTAAATTAGAATATTACATGCAATCAATAAAACAAGGAGTGTACATAGAACAATATTGGACCTCTGAAAAGTATAAGCTGCATATGGACTCAGTACTTGGTTTGGGCCCCTTTTGCAGCAATTACTGCCTCAGTGCGGCGTGGCATGGAAGCTATCAGCCTGTGGCACTGCTGAGGTGTTTTGGAAGACCAGGATGCTTCAATAGCGGCCTTCAGCTCTTCTGCATTGTTCGGCCTCAAAGATTCTCTATTGGGTTAAGGTCAGGCGAGTTTGCTGGCCAATCAAGCACAGTAATCCCACGGTCATTGAACCAGGCTTTGGTGCTTTTGGCAGTGTGGGCAGGTGCCAAGTCCTGCTGGAAATTGAAGTCAGCATCCCCATAAAGCTTGTCTGCGGAAGCAAGCATGAAGTGCTCCAAAATCTCCTGGTAAACGGCTGCGTTGACCCTGGACTTAATGAAGCACAGTGGACCAACACCAGCAGATGACATGGCTCCCCAAATCAACACAGACTGTGGAATCTTCACACTGGACTTCAAGCATCTTGCAGTGTGTGCCTCTCCATTCTTCTTCCAGACTCTGGGACTTTGGACCACTGAGCAACAAACCAGGTCTGTTTTTCTTTAGCCCAGGTAAGATGCTTCTGACGTTGTTTGTTGTTCAGGAGCGGCTTGACAAGAGGAATACGACATCTCAATGTCCAGGATCCATCTGTGTGTGGTGGCTCTTGATTCACCGACTCCAGCCTCAGTCCACTCCTTGTGAAAGTCCCCCACACATTTTTAATGGCTTTTTCCTGACAATCCTCTCCAGGCTGCGGTCATCCCTGCTGCTTGTGCACCTTTTTCTTCCACACTTTTCCCTTCCACATAACTTTCTATTAATGTGCTTTGATACAGCACTTTGGGAACATCCAACTTCCTTCGCAATTACCTTTTGAGGCTTTCCCTCCTTATGGAGGGTGTCAATGATGGTTTTCTGCACAATTGTCAGGTCAGCAGTCTTCCCCATGATTGTGATTCCTACTGAACCAGACTGAGAGACCATTTAAAGGCTCAGAAACCCTTTGCAGGTGAGATTGTGGATTTTCATGAGCTGTAAGCCATAATCATTGCACTTATGACAAATCACAGCTTGAACTATCTTGCTTTGCATGTAATGCGTCTCTCATATATTAGTTTCCCTTTTTTACGTTGCATTACTGAAATAAATTAACTTTTGCACGATATTCTAATTTTTCGAGCATCACCTGTACAGGCAGAAAGATGGCAGCTGTTCATTAATGACCAATGTCCCAATGCTATGTTAGTAGTTAAAGTCTCTTGGTTAATTCTATTAAACCTCTAGCGCATGTGATATTATGTTTCACATTCTCACACATCAAAAGAAATTCTTACACTTTACACTCTCAGCAAAACAGTACAGTTAGAAATAATGTATTTTGATCCATTGGTTTTGTAGCAGGTTGGTTAAAGTACAGATCAACAGGTTTGCTCTACTCAAAATGAAAATTACACATCCTTTCCTTGACACACACGTTGTAAAAGGGAGGTGGGCTGATGTACTAAAGTGTTAGTTTACCGAGTCTAAAAAAAAAAAAAGGTGGCTTGAGCAGGAGACACAGGAGCAATGAAATAAAAATAGAAACGCGCTGGGGAGGAAAAAGGCAGGCTGATGAAAACACAGACACCAACAGCTGCATCACACAGAGACACAAAGACGGGACAGAGTAGACACGTTAGTGACAGTGATTCCCCCAGCTGACACTGAACAGGCATTACCACGTTTCGCTATACGCCCGTCATGGTTTCCCTATCGTTGTAATTTAAAAGTCTGGTCCACAAACCGTTAATATTTTGTGCCGAAATATGGTTAGTGCTCCATGTTTATTTATTTATGTACATACACGGTTCATTGACATATGTGTGTGTGTATATATATATATATATCAGATCAATACAGCATAAGGCATGTAATGACGACTGGATATATTGACATCAATTTCTTTTTAACTGGTGGGAAGATGTCTCATGATGCCCATGTAGTTGCCTAAACGCAATGGGCCTTGACAGGGCTAGGAGGTGGGCCAGGAAAGGGTTAAGTTTATTTGATGTCACGTAGGGGGAGGGGTTATTTAAATAGGCCCGTCATTTTAGGAGTTCAGATTTTAATTAACAGCCAAGGTGACAGTTGTCCCGCCCGCCCTCCCTAATTTTAATTAATGGCAGTTTTTTAAGTTCTTGTCACAGCAGGGGTTTGGGAGGTAATGGGGGGGTTGAGGATCATCGTTAGGTTCTAGGAAGGATGTGATCAGGAACCTAGGCTGGTGGTCATGTTATGGTTGGTGGGTTAGAGCTGGCCTGTAGCTCATATCCCGGGGGTTATAGGGGCATCTCGGTATGCCCCTATAAGTGTTAATTCAGGTATTGCACTTAATGTTATGTGAATGTTAATTGTATATGTTAATTTTATATGTGTGTCATTGCCTTAAGTATATTGTATAAAAGGGGGAAGGATTGTGTTACGGGTGGGCAATGACTTTATATGTGTTCAATTTATTATTATTATTAAATAAGCTGTGGCCTTTTATTTCCACTTATACCTGTGTCTGTGTTTATTGGTGGGATAACGTAAGGCCTTTTTATTGGGCCCAAAATCCGACAATGGCTTTGTCATGGAATATATATCAATTACCTCAGAGGAAGCGCTGGTGAGTTAAACGCGTCAGGTTTAGTTGCTATATCATGAGGTTTAGAATTTTAGAAAACAGATTGGAATGTCCCAGGAAAATCTCAATATTGAACAACGACGGGTGGGGTACACAGTATAACATGTCTGGATCAATCTCTGTGCAGTCCAACACCAGTAGCAGCAAGGATGTAATTTAATAGAAAAGATAGCCTTGATCATTAAGCATAGCCATCCTTCCATAGTTTCAACTGGGAATGTAGCTACACGCCCCATTTAACCAACAAATAAGGAAAAACAGCACTGTCACTTAGAGAATATTTTAAAAAAAGAACAGGATGCATCATTCAAGGGATCCTGGTTCAAGAGTTCTGTCCACCTAGTTTGACAGCCAAGTATTTGGTGTTAAAAAAGGCCCTTACGCTTACCAGAAACACTCATGTACACGACAGAGCAATACAGAAATAATAAATACATAATAAAAGAAGAGGGAAAATATTGTAAATTCATACCATTCCTCACTTGAACTGTGTACATGTTTTTATTTCAGTTAAAAATAGATATATGTACACACACAAAGTCATAATCAACGTTCGAAGAGAGAAATCTGATAACAGACCAAGGCCGTTTCAAAGTTATCTGAAATCAAGAAAAACAACTCCAGACTCCAAAAAATAGGGGCACATTTCAACAAGCTACTCCTTCCAGAGTTATTATTTATTCTGCCGATGGTCCCAATGAAAGACTCCAGCCCACGTACCAGACAAGCTATTGTCAATCCATGAATACAGCCAATTGTCCAAATGATATTCTTTTGCGAGAAAGACGACTACTGAATTCATTTAGAATGTTCTTGTCTCTCGAATTAAAACATAATTGTTGTAAGTGGATACACTGTGATTGTCAAAGAAGTATCAAAAGCTTTTAAAACTGTAATGCTCGCGGACATGAGTGTAGCCATTTTGTTAATTGATGACAATGCACACAAGATAATTAGACACTCAAGTGAACAGAAAGGGTAGGACCACTGCAGCTCCGGTTCTTCAAATGCAAACCTGCAGCCATACTGAACCTCTGTCTGCTATATAATCCTAATGGGAGAACTGTTGTCTGGCCAACCATCCAAACTAGGTCCAACTAAGAAACACCGTCCATTTTAATATTATCCAGTACATTCAGGTCGCAGTAAAGTGGCTTACAGCCTACTCAAGAAATTGAGTATAATGTAACCATGCCACAAAAAAAGATACACTATCTGTGTTTATGTATCCAGTACCACTGTCGTAACAGATTTCAGCTGTATATTACTTCACCTCCAGAAATGCCAACCTTTTCAAAAAGACAACTGATGACAAAATAATTGTTTAGAAAATAACTCATTAGGTGGGAGAAACCAAGCACTAGTTCACTTATTTTCTTCAGTAACTGCTCGTGGGTGTGGACTGTGCAGATGACCTATTACTGGTCTGTTGGACTGGCAGTCTGACATCCCACTAGGGGCATTAGTAGAGTGGATTAAAATCGATGATTTAAAAAAAAAAATTTAAATCAGATTTGATGGATTTAAATTAGTTTTGTTTTATTATGCTTTTAGAGGAAAAAATGTATCTAAAGATGGTTTTCTATTTAAGGTACATTAAAGTTCAAAGTCTATTTATCATGATATAGAGTTTAGTTATGTAGCACAAGGCTGTATTTTCATGCAATATTTACATTTCTGGTAAACTAATTCAATTAATCCAAGTTATCCAACTGTTATCCAGATAACTTGCACTTTTTCAGAGTAAAAATTGTATAAAATAAACAAAGTTCAGGAAAATAACTTAATCCCGTTGTTGTTCTGCAAATCTATGTACAAAGAAAGAACACGCAACATTCACACATTACCACTTAAGTTAGTAAACTATGACGTTTAAGCAAATACAAGAATATATAGCTATATAATGTTACTGTTTTTTTTTTTAAATAAAACAATTGAAGTACTTCTCCAAATATAAGTGATTAACCTATTAAAGTAAAATCAGTTCTGATAAATCGGACAGGTTATTGTAAACTTGAAATCTTCATCTGGTTGCAAATTTTAAAGATCATAACTAGTAGCAAGAATTAGCTTTACATTTAAAAATCATGCTTTGAATGGAGTCTTACTGACTAGTGATTTAAATCATGAGTTAAATCAACTTGATTTAAACCAAATTCACCGTGGGCAGTAGCGAAGGCTTGTCTGGCAGACTGACATACCAATAAGTTTACCGCCAACAAGCCACACAACTTTATCTGCTAGTTACTACTCGGTTTATCTGCTACATAAGCACTGATAACTTCTACTCAATTAAAATAAAATAAAAAATCTATAAAAAAAAACTCCTGCGACAAGTATCCAATGATTTATTCAACACAGACAAAAAAAGATCGATTATAGATAATCTAAAGAAATATTCCAATGCAAATGGCAAGATTTAAACATCCTTTGTGAGATGTGTTAGTGCAGTCACTTATATCTTCCACTGTCTGTCTCTGTGTTGGTTGTTATATGCATAGTCTGGCTGTGTTTGTGGTTCATTAACGAGCCGCATTTGCATAATTTGATAAATAGCTGGCGTGAGACAGAACAGATTTCCCACTCAAATATTACACAGCTCCGTAGGCGGCCATTTCTCTTGGGATCCATGGGGATTCGTGTCGGACACGTTGGGTTATATTTATGGATCAGGCAGCATGGTGCATCGAGAAAGAGAAAGGAGAACATGCTTTAATCACATGACTGCCAGCATACCGAAGAGCGGTATCGACCAGCAAAGGAATCGCGCAATCAAAGGGTTAGCGGCAGAATTACATATACCTATAAAAATCAAGATTTAATGGTGTTGAGCCTATAAACATAGTAAAGTTTACAATTCTGGCTTTTATATGTATAAACTGTAAACACCGTGTGCAATAAAACATTTTTTTTTAAAAAGCTGCAAAGAGCATTTAATCCAATCTCGACCAAGCCTAACATCTATTAATTTAGCATTGAGATGGCAGGAATGCAGCCATTATTTACCAAATTTACTATCTTCTGTACTGTTAAATTTTGGTTTTGGCTGATGTGGTTGTCCTAGTGCTTAGTGTGCTTCCTTGTTACTAGCAACCTATCCATTTGTGAACAGCTCCACCTGTTTTGGGTCAAATCCACCCACTTTGTTCTAGGACCACTCCCTTCCTTCTCCCACTGCTAGCCATCTCGGATGGCTCTGCATTGCCAACGGGAGTAGAGACTGCTTTGATTGATAAAGTTTGGGAAGCTCCGAGAGCCACAACACAACTGCTGCTGCTACTGATTAGACATGTGCAAAACTAAAATTTTCGTTTAGTTTTCGTCCATTTGGACGAAAATGTTATTTATTTCGTCTAAAACAAATTTCGTTCATTACTGCATTCGTTTCAGACGAAATTCGTTCATTATTTTCGTTTCGTTTTATTTGTTCGTCTTATAGAATACATGTAATACTATTGGCTTTCTATAAACCGAACGAGAGTCCCCATTCATAAGAAATTCTTATGAATGGGGACTCTAGTTCGGTTTATAGAAAGCCAATAGTATTACATGCATTCCATAAACCGAAAGTCGTTCATTATGTCGGTTTATGGAATGTATATATAATGCTATTGGTATTCTATAAACCGACTCTATTTCGGTTTATAGAATGCCAATAGCACGAATGGACGAATAATTTTCGTTTATTAACCATTCGTTCATTCGTCTTTCGTTAGTTTAGCATTTTCGTTTTTTGGACGAATGGACGAAAATGAATGCACATGTCTACTACTGATTAGACCCGGTAGGACCACAGATGGATTGGCAAGAGGAGAAATTCCTTTTGTGCTCCCGATTTGAGAAAATGGATACACATCACATATAACCTGGATTTCCTTAATCAGTTACTGGTTGTTTCTTGCTATTGAGCCTACACTTGGTGACTGCAAGCAAGTTTGCTTCCCAAAAATAAAACATTTCTGGCTATTGGTTCCTGGAATTCATGTAAACACACCTAATTAATGTATATGCAACATTTTGTATAAAACCAGAAAAGTGTTCGGAATTGAAAAAAAAAACTTTTTTTTTAAAATCTGCAACTGCTGCCGTCTACTGTATAAAGGCAATGGCATCTTTATTTGAAGTTCTGAAACATTGCAAGAGCTACAACTCTCCCTCTGCAAAAATAGATTTTTTTGGGGGGGGGGGGAGGGGGAGATTATTCTCATCTTTTTAAGTTGCTGCTGGAGCAACCCACCTCTAAACAGCGGCAGGCCGGTAAAAAAATTGGCTTCAGGCCAATGTTAAGTCTATGGAGACAGTACCAAGGCCGGTATTTTTCTGAAGAAAAGGTGGCAACCCTAGTCATCCCATCCCATAATACTTAACGTGCCAACATTGTCTGCGGCAGACATATAGATTTATCCGCAGCTGAAGATGGAATTGGCTTCCGCACAAGAAGATACAGTATGTAATTCCACAGCAGAAGTATAATGGACTAGAAAGAGAGCAAAAAAATTATCAAGTTCTCTATTTTAGCTGGGAACATGCTCTACCCTCCTGGTCACCTAAACAAAATGGCTGCCCCCTGCCATCTCTTCAGATCAGACATCATTTATTAATGTGTGCATAGCACTTTAATCATTTAACCTCTCCATCTGGATGTCCAATGTAATTAAAAATCACAGATAATGTTAATTTATCTATGTATAAATTCCACTCCCAAATCAAGACAATTAAAAGGAAAGATGTGGATGTATTTAATGGTTTAGAGTAAGAGCTGCTGTGAGAAGCGGATGCATTTTCTGTCCCCTTCTCATATTTATTTTAAGTGTGAATAATAAAAAAAAAAATCTTTGTGTTAATATAAACAATGGATCATGTGTGTGGGATGAGCTTCCATGCACCAGAGATTATGTACTTGTATGAAGTGTTTAAACTCTTGGCGTGATGTAATAAAGTGTGATAATTAGCAGAAGATCTATCGCAGTGAGAGCAATATATAATGGCCAGCTAAATCACAGGTATTTAAATCTCTCCTGGCTCAAATCACACCACAGGCTGAGGAAATGCATTATTATTTGTTAAAATGTGGAGCTCTAATAGAAATTTAGTCAACAAATTCAACCTCTACCAGGAGAGACAAAAATTCTACCCAGCAGGCTGGTAATTTTTTTTTAGTTTTGATGCCAGTGGTAAAGGAACTGTTACACCTGGGGGGGGAGGGGGGGGGGGGGTTACTGGGTTTCGGTGTGGAGAAATTGTTAGCTAAGTGTTTGAGAAATCTAACCAACCTCTGGCACAATTACAGTGCTGAATGACACCAGGCATCAAGTGCTAAGGTACATGGTGTACAGCCTCTGTGATTGCTGCAAGATGGATCATAATTGCAGGATAAACCTTTCAGCTCAGGCTGGACATGATTAAAAGACAACTGTAGCAAAAACTGAACTTATGTTTAATTAAAAGATTGTATCAAGTGTAGATGATTTGTAATGAAAATCTTTAATGAAAGAATACAAATAAAGTTCCTAACTGAGCCTTCTTTACTCCATATAGCTCTCTCAGGGGGGCAGACATGTTGTTTAGAATCTTGGGTCAGATCTTCATTCATGACTGATCCATCTGAGATTCTAAACAAAATGTCAGCCTCCTGGTGGAGGTATATGGAGTAAAGATAACTGAATGATATACTCTATTTGTATTCTTTCCTTAAAGCATTTCTATTTAAAATGCCTACACTTCATGCAAGCTTTCAATTAAACACAATTTATTTCTTTGCTACAGTTGTCCTTTAAAATAGACTGTAATTGCAAAGTTTACATCCCTTCCTCCCTTCATTTCCATAAGAAAAATCCCACATTCAAATAATATAAACTAAACAAGAGGATGTATTTCTGTGATGGCCAGAGTACTGTGGGAGGCAGCTGAAACGAAGCACAATAAGCGAAGGGAGGACACTTTCCATGTCTGGAACAAACAATATGATTGTTATCATTTAGCAGATGAAATTAGCCACAACATACTTTAATGTGAACCAGTACGGAGCATACTGATCAGGCTGCATTGACTGCCATTTAGTGTTGGAGGTGTATACATATTAGGATGCATCCTCCTACAAAGCATTGGTCCACCATGATGCTCTTTAGGTTTAGGGTTAATTGTGGAATAAGAAATTGATGGAGTAAAAGTCACCGACAGTGACCGCTTGATCTATGAGGAATGCGGAGGAGGTGGGCTCATGCCCGTGGTCACGGCTCCAAGTCCAGAATTTAAGAAAGACAAAGAAGAAAGGGGATAAAAAGTAGAAGCGGAAGAATACTCTCCATCACTGTCCACAGTTACACAGAGAAGGAACGAAGGGGCGACAGCTGAGGAGGTCTGGCAAATGTCGGCCTGGGTTGGTTAGTTGCCCCTTGGAGCCACTTCATCATCCCACCTGAGCTCATCAGAGACAGACACACACAGACAGACATGCAAGACAGAAAAATGTACAGAGATTGACAGGCAGTCAAGACAATTAGATAGAAATATAGGAAGTTCTAAGTGAGAAGTGGTGCAGCCCCAGCAAGGCAGCACGGGGGGCAATTGCCCTCCTGTCCCTCTGGGACCCTCATTGTGTTTAATGCCGCCTTTACCTACTTTGGGGTCACACCTTTTTTTGGTACAAACACAGGCAAGATTAGAACAAAAGGGGCCCATTACTAAAATCTCTGCTTAAACCCCCCTAGAGTTACCACCCATGCAATATTGTATCAGAAGGCCGGTAACACAGTTGGCATGAGGTCAACGTTAAGTCTATGGGTGTTATAGCATGGCGGGTAATGTTTTACTTTGAAGAAATGGTGGCAACCTAAGGCCCAACCAGGGATCCCATGCTTATGTCCTCAATTTAGGGGCTACAAGCTTTGCTACATGCAGGGTCAATTTGCGACTATTTGTAACATTTTGCACTCCCCCCCCCCCCCCCGATTAGCACCTCTTCAGTTTATTTTTATTTAGCGTGCATTTTTACAGTTGCGCTAATACATTTCGATTATATTTGCGGGTGAGAGAGAGAAAAAAACAGGTGCTTATTTACAAAAAAAGGGTTTTCTATTGTCATCAAAAGACATACAAATAGTTTTGTTCCAAATTCGGCCTGTCGGATGTCAAAAGAAGTAAGAAATTTGTTTTTTTTTTTCCCATGGATAATTAGCAACAAATTAGCAACCCCCCTTTTCGTCTGAATATGGAAAACGGGTTCATTTTTAAGAAAAATCAGACACTGGAGATTGTGTGTATGGCAGGGGATGGAGCAGGACACGGCTGCCAAGATGTCTTCAAATCCTATTTATAACTGTCTCAACGGTTCAGCTGCTGAATACAAAACATTACTTATGATAATTAGTGAACCTCATCCACCCTCCAAAATAAAACATAAAAATACAAGATACATTGCTTACCAGAGAGGCCTCAACAAAAATCCAAACATAAATCTCACTGTACTTCCCACGGCTATCAAGGTTTTACTTTCAATTGCCAGAAGATAACGATAATTTATGGATGGATGCTCCACTGGCACATAAAGAGTTAATTCTTTAATTGCACTGTCCGTAACCCTATTAGAGCATCTATATAAATACAGGGATCTTTGTCCAGTTAAGGGGTGGGGGGAGATTTGAACATATGGTCTCCTGCTGTCACGGAACAATCAATGTTACTTTGTTGACAGATCATTATTGGCGTTTCCGGATGTTTGAGAACCTTGACATTCCACAAGCGCCCAGCTCCACTTACATACAGTGCAGAGATATGAACAAAAGAAAGCCTAGGTCAATAAGGAACCTGTGCTACATCAAAATGTCATGTGTGCAGCCATAAGTACCATTCAACTCAATGAGCAGGTGGGTTGATGGTCTCAAAAAGGCACTGGGGCTGGCAAAAAGGAATCAAAACAGATGTCCTAGCAAAGGGGAAGTCTATCTCTAGCTGCTGCAAGGGACATTATTTCCATGTATTTATTTACTTATGTAGAAACATAGAATGTGCTGACCGATAAGAACCATTTCAGCCCAACTAGTCTGCCCGATTTCTGTGTGGGAAAAAAAAAACTGAATCTGAAAAATCTGGCCTTATACCTATCCCACACATGCTTAAACTCCTTCACTGTATTAACCTCTACCACTTCCGCTGGAATGCTATTCCATGCACCCACTACCCTCTCTGTAAAGTAATACTTTCATTAGTCCCTGACCTTATCTTATATCTAGTATAGCCTTATACCTATCCCATGCATGCTTAAACTCCTTCACTGTATTAACCTCTACTGGAAGGCTATTCCATGCACCCACTACCCTCTCAGTAAACTAATACTTTCATTAGTCCCTAGCCTTATCTTATATCTAGGATAGCCTTATACCTATCCCACGCATGCTTAAACTCCTTCACTGTATTAACCTCTACCACTTCTACTGGAAGACTATTCCATACATCCACTACCCTCTCAGTAAAGTAATACTTTCATTAGTCCCTGACCTTATCTTATATCTAGGATAGCCTTATACCTATCCCATGCATGCTTAAACTCCTTCACTGTATTAACCTCTACCACTTCCGCTGGAAGGCTATTCCATGCATCCACTACCTGAAATAATACTTCCTGATATTACTTTTAAATCTTTGCCCCTCTAATTTAAGACTATGTCCTCTTGTTGTGTCTTATTTTACATAGCCTCCTCTCCTCTACTGTGTTGATTCCCTTTAGATATTTCAGTCATATCGAACCTTAATATTACCCTATTTTTGCCTCCTTGAAGCAGAGATAATCTGTTGCTTCCTATTCCAATATCTTATCTACCCGACAATGGATTTCTAACTGATGTGGAACTACGATTCCCATGATGCCTGGCCTCATGTAGGACAGAAAAGCATTAGCAAACTTTATGAATCAACAATCACAAGACAACAGGCTGGGGGTTTGGAGAATTGTTTATCATTGGTAATTGAGACGGGAAAAACATATCACTGGAGAAATATACAGTGTCAGCAATTCTAGAGGGTCCACTTACCGTAATTTTTAATTATTCCATACTTGGAATTTCTTTCTTTTTTTTTTTTATAGGGAACTTATACAAATGCAGTTGGTGATGAGTTGTTAACCAGCTATTATTAACCAGGGACGTATCCAATTGAGGTATCTCCCTTGACATGTACCATGGAGACACATGCAGGTAAACGGTTAATAACAGATCAAGGAGAATAATCACAGCACTGCAGCTTGATAAAGCAGAAGTTACACTTGCATAAGTGAACACAGTCAGCTGCACAGTTACGAGCCTGCAAGGAGTGGCTTTGTAGAACAATGGAGAGAACAATTCTCTCTTATCTCGCTGGGAAAGAAACTTCCAACACAGTCACTTGTTACAAAGCATCAAGTGAAGCACAGCATGGATCTTCCTGACTCTGTCCATTATACAGATATATACTGTAGAAGGGGTGTGGGGTAGAACAAGGCAGTTAGGGCCCTGGTACAGAAACTATTTCTGCCCACCCCCCCTAACTAGGTCAATGCAGGATTAGCCTAAAGGATTGTTCTGCCCTGGTAGGTGTAATTTTACTTGTAAATCCAGTGTACCCATATTGGAGCACTTTAAATTTGTTAAATAAAATGGGCAATGGTGCGTTGGATTGCGGACAACTGCCAGTTTGTTTGTTTTTTAGCTCTGTTGGTAGAGTGGTGCCACTCACATGTTAGAAGATCATTGTCTGCTTCAAAATGTAATAAAAACATGTTAGATGACACTGGATACCATAGACTGCAATGGAATATATAGAGTTAATAAAACAGTGATAACACACTGCATTGAATCGATCTTATTATAACCCATGTGATAACACACTGCACTGAATAGACTCCATTATAACCCATGTGATAACACACTGCACTGAATAGACTCCATTATAACCCATGTGATAACACACTGCACTGAATAGACCCCATTATAACCCACGTGATAACACACTGCATTGAATAGACCCCATTATAACCCACATGATAACACACTGCACTGAATAGACTCCATTATAACTCATGTGATAACACACTGCACTGAATAGACTCCATTATAACCCATGTGATAACACACTGCATTGAATAGACCCCATTATAACCCATGTGATAACACTCTGCACTGAATAGACCCCATTATAACTCATGTGATAACACACTGCACTGAATAGACTCCATTATCACCCACGTGATAAGACACTGCACTGAATAGACCCCATTATAACCCACGTGATACACTGCATTGAATAGACCCCATTATAACTCACGTGATAACACACTGCATTGAATAGACCCCATTATAACCCACGTGATAACACACTGCATTGAATAGACCCCATTATAACTCATGTGATAACACACTGTTCTGAATAGACTCCATTATAACCCATGTGATAAGACACTGCACTGAATAGACCCCATTATAACCCACGTGATACACTGCATTGAATAGACCCCATTATAACTCACGTGATAACACACTGCATTGAATAGACCCCATTATAACCCACGTGATAACACACTGCATTGAATAGACCCCATTATAACTCATGTGATAACACACTGTTCTGAATAGACTCCATTATAACCCATGTGATAAGACACTGCACTGAATAGACCCCATTATAACCCACGTGATACACTGCATTGAATAGACCTCATTATAACCCACTGCATTGAATAGACCCCATTATAACTCACGTGATAACACACTGCATTGAATAGACCCCATTATAACCCACGTGATAACACACTGCATTGAATAGACCCCATTATAACTCATGTGATAACACACTGTTCTGAATAGACTCCATTATAACCCATGTGATAACACACTGCATTGAATAGACCCCATTATAACCCACGTGATAACACTCTGCACTGAATAGACCTCATTATAACCCACTGCATTGAATAGACCCCATTATAACCCACTGCACTGAATAGACCCCATTATAACCCATGTGATAACACACTGCATTGAATAGACCCAATTATAACCCACGTGATAACACACTGCACTGAATAGACCCTATTATAACCCACATGATACACTGCATTGAATAGACCCCATTATAACCCATGTGATAACACACTGATTATATGAGTTGATTGTGTTTTTTTCAGGGTCTCTTCTGTAGCAGTATAATCTCAATGGAGCAGGGCTTTCTTCTCCATGCTACAGGTAGTACAACCCCATAAAAGGGACAGTTCCACCTTATTAGTTGTCCTCCTTATGTTCTGTGTGTTGTAAATGTTTCTATAACATACAAAAGGCACTTTTTTAAACTTTAAATAATGCACAGTTCTCCTTTAGTTTTGCATTCAAAAAGAATTTCTCCGGGGCTTCTAAATTCAATGTCATCCAATAAGGAGGAGCTTGGAGACAGAAACTGGACTGTTGCTATAGCAACCACAATAGCGGTTACACTTTATATGCAGTTTTTGGGAGACAGGAAGAGCAGAGGGGGAGGGAGGGGGGAGGGGGGGCTGATAAGACCCTGGGTTTCTTTTTCTTTACATCAAGCAGTACTTCTTTTTTTAATTTTTTTATACAATTCAGACATTGTAGGTAGAACTGCTTCGTTAGAATCGGTGCCATTTCTCTAAATGCATTTAGATGTCTCAGCACTGTATTCCTGTAATCCAGACAGCTCACATAATAATATACGCTGTAGCCCAGGTTATGCTAACACTTTATGGTAATTGTCATCGACACTCTAATTCAACATCTAATTTTTTTTTTTTAATTGTTATTTTTTTTCTGCTCTCTACGATGAGCAAGTGCTTCCCTCCCTAGACTGCCTGTGGCTGGCTGGACAGTCAGACATGATTAAGTGTCCTCCATCTTAGTTCAGTTTCGTTAGCGGTAGAGGCCTTGTCATTGTGTATATTATATATATATTCACTCTTGGTATCTGCAGCGTTTGTGGTAAATACAAATAATGAGCCATATATACAGGCCCCTTCAGCACCCATCAAGAACAGTTTTTTGGACTTTGTACATATAGAAGAATATACATTATATACAGCCAAATTACTTTAGCAATAACCCCTCTGAGTCATTTTTGAATTGAAGTTTTAACAGTTTTCCCCCCACCCCCTGTTTTTGCAGACCACGTGGAGAGGGTTTCGTGGAATAATTTTCAAAAGGCTAGTTTTTTGCATTAAGCCTTTGAGATTGTGGACTAAGGGGTCTGTTCGCTTAAAAATTAACTGTAGTTTAGAGAATTGCAAAAATCAGGGTGTGAAATTTAGGGAGCTAGTCACTAAAAGTGAACATTTAATCTCACGCATATATATATATATATATATATATATATATATATATTTTGTAGGGTTTCCACCAATGCATAGTGGAGGGAAACTCATCAGCTCGGGAAAATGCTGAACTGCTGGATGGAACTTCCGTCTCACCTCAACTCATCCAGCTGACCAAGAATTGCAGGGAATTAAGATGGGAATTTCTAACTTTAGGTCAAAAGTAGCCGAGTTATTGAGTAGACCCTTTAACAATGGTTTCCCGCAAACTATAGGTTGTTCACTCCTAACTTCTGTATCACCTGTAAATCTCCAGTGCCAAAAAGAAAAAAGAAAAGTTCAGTAAATCTCATAAGGTTCGGAGATCTACTTGTCAAGACAATTCCATCAGTGGATGGACCATGTATTATATATACAGATCAAGGAATGTAATATTCCTTGACACAATGTAATTAGGTTACATGGCATCTCTGCTATAAGGCACGTGCATCGAGTCATCACTCGACTATTATAATAGTAGATACATTACTTTTGGGCAGACTAGATAGGCCAAATGGTTCTTATCTGCCGACGCACTCTATGTTTAGAATATTGATCCCAAGAGTGTTCAATCCAGTTCTAGAGAGCTCTAAAAATGCTAGAGCTTCACGGGCTCTCTAATTATCACATAGTCAAACTCATAACATTGTGGATCAGTCAACATTGAACCAATGATGTGTGTGCATGGTATACCCAAGGGAGTTAGGTATCACCCTTATTTATAAAAAAAAGAGTTGCTTTTGCTATATGGGAAGTGTTAGATGTGACCTGATCAAAAAGCAAGAGGGATGCGTGAATATATACTTGTTACCAGTAGTGTATCTTCCACAAGGCAAACAAGGCACTCGCCTAAGGCGGCACTTTGCCAGAGGGTGTTAAAGCATACTTCTGGTGCTTGAAACATTTCCGTTGCCTCCCCTACCGTTCAGCAAGCTTTAGCGCCTTCCAGTTAATCGGGGTGATGGGGGCCTGTAATGAGGGTGATGGGGGCCTGTAATGAGGGTGATGGGGGAATGTAATGAGAGTGATGGGGGAATGTAATGAGAGTGATGGGGGCATGTCGTGGGTGTGCAACGTGGGTGATGGGGCATGTCATAGGTGTGCAACGTCGGGGGGGTGGGGGGGGGCACAAAAACCAAGATACACCACTGCTGGTTACTGTTAAATTGATGGATGTAACGCTAAAACCTTCTTAATAATGAGGCCACTAGATGTTTTCCTCCTATTTTTTTGCAACAGTAAACACTACGCAACGTCCATCTCGCCAAGAATTGCTTAGTGTCAGCAGAGAGAGGAGATCCAATGACCATCGATCTTTTGTGATTGGTGTATGCGCACATCAGTTGTGTGCCACACAACCAATCAGCGAGGTGGAGAGGATCATCTTCTCCCCGGCTGGAGGTGTGCTCAGAGTTATAGATGTCGCACACCATTCAGAGCTGCCAATTTGTGGTGAACCATCTCTGCAACATAATCGCCGCCTGGAAGCCAGCATCTGACTTCCACAAGAAGTCTAAATCACTTGATTACAAGGTTTCATGTCTTTACGAACTTTCTTGAGTTTGCTACAGAATGACGCGTGTGATTCGCTATGTGGATAATCTACTAAAAAAAAAGACGATATCGGAAAGGGTTCCGTTACCTGACTTCCATCATGACTCTTTCCGTTTTCGGATTTGACACTCGACCAAGTCTGGTTTATTTGTAAGATGCCGACGGCATGCCTGGACGCACCATCAAACATCTTCTTTTCCACATGAGGCTGTGAGTCCCAGGACGATGAAGCATGTTCTTCCAGCTCTGCAGCTCTCTGAGGGCAATTCTCTTTATTATGTTCATCTCTGCCATAAAAAAAAAAAGCAACAAACATATATAAACATTATATATATATATATATATATATATATATATATATATATATACCACTATAATGTGAATTAAGAAAAGGAAACACTGTCATACCACTTTAAATTCTTCTCATAGAACAGAAAACCCAAGATCCTGGTTAGTTCCTTGGTCCAGGGGTGCACTGAGAAGTATGCTGAAGGTGCAGTGTTCCAGCATGTGTGGGTATCTCAGTATGCCAAGGGACACAGGTCGCTGCCAGTGACTGGAGATCACTTCACCAGTAATGTGAAGTAAGGGGGTGGGTTTGTACATCCAACACTAACACGGATGTCCTGCTCTTGCACAACGGTGCCTCCAAATACAAAAGTCTATGTCACATGACATCCCAACACCCTCACTCAAACCAGTGCACATGGGGCAGAGCAGCCCGCTGCACTAGACCACCAGTAACCCCTCTTCTCAGCCAGGAGAGGCAAGCAATTATGAATAAGTAGAAATATTCTGTGTGTGCAACTAACGGGAAGAGAGCAGGCCCAGTGGAATTGAGAAGAGATTCTTTAAGAAGGATGTGAAAATCTGGCAAGACGAGCCTGTTTGTTTTATAAAACTCAAAGCGTAGCCATTGATGACTAAGTGGTGAATATACATTTCCTATTAATGCTATTTGGAAAGTTTCCTGCACATAGATTTTTTTTTTGCCTTCTGTTGTCTGGCCTTCGTCAGTAATTGATGCTAAGACAATTCCCCAAAGTGGAAAGCAAAGGCCAGAAACCTAGTATGAAATTTAATTACATAGCAATAACATTTAAAGTCAGTTTCTTTATAAAATGTTCTTGTTACTTCTGGCTGAAATGCCAATCGAAAGACTGAGCTACAATGTCGAAGTTGGAGTAAACCAATTACCCGGCTTCCAACGTGTCTCGGATTTCCAGGGACAGGGGCCGCATTTTGGCTCACACTGGCCATGTTTCCATCTGACCTGGAATTTGTGTAAATGTTTTATAGCCGGAAGGTCCATCAAACCTAGAGCTTGCTCACTACCTATTCCCATGCAATATGGTATTCTAGAACTTGTATTATCTGCCTTAAAAACCTGTAGACAAACCTTGAAATTACATGGTTGACTCTCAGGAGGCAGGGGGAAGGCGAATTACATTGTATCTTTCTGAAGGAGTAGTTGTTGGTTGGATTGGATTGTCCCAGCGGCTGCATAGGGTTCCCCAAATTTTTCGCGGCTGCACATATGTGAATATTGGGCATGTGCATTTAATATGGATTTTGTTTTTTATTCAAACCCAAAACTTTTTTTTGGGTCTTTCAGGGCCACGTCTATGCCCAAGATGGCAGTAGTCCATTTCTGGGTCAAAGTAAGGCCCACCTCCTTGTTTCCAGGGTTGCCTGTTGCACTCTGGAATAAAAATGATCTGCTTCAGGTGAAATAGGGGCTGGGAGTCAGGAACGACCGGCTAATAAAATACCCCATACCTACAATGGAGTTTTACGGCACCCATTAAAAAAATGTAACAGACGGCAGTGAAAGGCTGTTCTGTGCAGTAACTCTGAGATTCAATGTGGGCCACTAAAAATTGGCAAAAAAAAAAAAATGATTCAAAACGTTGCCTGTTAATTTACCTCCTAAAAAAATCCCGGCCTAAATATGCATTGGCTGCTTAAAGAAGCCGATATATGCCGATCAACTTTTTGAAAGGGTTAACCCGTTATACTCGTTTGGCACACTGCTCATTTTTATTTTTTCCTTGTCCACCAATACAATATATTTAGAGCCATTGGATTTGTAGTAACAGGAGTAACTTGCAGGTGCTTTATTGTTTTCCCAGGGATCCTGATCCTTTACTAGCTCCCTGGTACACTGCTGATCCAGGATAAACCAGATTACTAGCACTGTATTCAATTTCAAACGGACTGTGGAACAAAAAAGTCTCACGGTAACTGACCAGAATGCAAGAATTATCAACCTCTATTATCATGCACTGTCAACCAAACATTTACAGCTCTGGTTCTCACACAACCTTTGCCACTATCGTTTTTTTTAATTTTTGTATTATTATTTTAGCAAAAGTAGCAACCAAACAACCATTTATTAGCAGAATGCTTGGTTGTATAGGGAGAGGAATTAGCAGAGTGTTACGCATGCATGGCATATGCATGAAGCTATCTTAGATTTAAGATAAGGTCTGGAACTAATAATTCAGATCTTTTTGGGGGCAGACTAGATGGGGCGAATGGTTTATATCTGCCGACTCATTCTGTTTCTATGGTAAAATATATTTAATATGCCATCTCTGTAATGGTTAAATCCTTAGCGTGGGTAACTCACCTGAGTTTGGCACACACAGTCTGGTCCTCATGTAGAGAGCCTGATTCCCCTTCACTCCTGGGAAAAAAACATGAAAAATATAATTACATTTCAGTTGCCAACGTTACAATTATGTGAGGGGGTCTGATGATCACAAAATAGAAAGCGGGTAAAGATCCCAGCTGTTTTGATGGATAGCTGGAACGTTTCCTTTTCATCACCCTGTAGAGTCTTAGTACATTCAGCACTGGAAAATACTAATTCTCTATATAATATGCATACATCACTGTCTGAGAGGCACAATTTCTGCATTGTTTTAGGCGCTGTTAGCAGAAATTACCTTTGAAATGCATTTGTTGGGACTTTTGTGGCCATGTCACATTATCGCTGAGCATTTAATCAACATTTTATATTCACCTCTAACACAAAAGTGATTTATATTACACCATTTAAATGTAGCAAGTACTTTTCAGTTGCACAGTTTCTTCATCAGGCCCCTTATTAATAACTTTCTCTTATAAAACAAACAAATAAAAACAAAACACTTTTGCTTCGGAAGGAAAAAAAAACTATTAACTATCTTTGGAGCACTAGAAATCTTTTTTTTCTGGAGCCAGTATAGTAGATAGTTTTAGGTGTTCCCCAATGTTGAGTCCTGGGTTCCAACAGCAATAGATCTTTCTAAAGACAATTTTTCTTCTATACTCTGCTTTATACATATATGGCAGTATCTTGCATTGAATACGTTTATGTCCTAGAGATATATGATTAAAAGAGGCAATAGCAAGGTTGATATTTTTGGGTGGAAAAGGTGCTCTAACCTTCCCCGGTATAGATCAATTTAATTTAGACCTGCCAAATTTTCAGGATCACCTGACTTGAGTACAGGTGGGTCTTCATGGACACAGTTAAAGGGACTGTCTGGTGCCCAAAATGTAACTTCCAAATAGTAAATGCATATTAATGTGCTTTCAAAGTTCTTTAAAATGCATGTCTTACATTTTGCATTGCTTAAAATATAAAATACTTACAGCTAGAAGAAATTGTGAAATTACAGCAGTTTGCAAGAAACAAGGAATGCCCACACTAGCTGAGTAAAAGTAATTTCCTTTTCTTTTGCTGTAGGAACCAATGGGAATAATGCCATTCAAATGAATGGAATATCCTGTCTCGCTAGTGATGTCATCAGACAATGTGTTGTACTGTTAAGAGATCCTACTGTGTACAAAAACAAGGTCACTCATAGGCCACACAATAGATAAAATTTGAGGAGGACCGGAAGTGACTATATAAAACAAAACTTTATATCCTCAGTGTCTATATAATTAGTACTGCCGCACCTGCAGTAAACATGCAGAGTAATCACTGGGGAGCGCTTGAGTCATATATTAAAAATGTGATTTATACAGAATGCCTGCATCAAATCACATAGGGATAAAAGCTTGTGCATTATACAAGCAGTGATCTTCATCTTGCACCAAAAGTGAGTTTGGGGACTAGACTGTCCCTTTAAGTCCCTTCAGGGGACACCGATTGTCAGACGAAGATCCAAAAAACCTGCAGTGGAATGTTTTACTATTCCCAATGGCCTTTCTCTTCAAGCCTCCTTAGCTCAAACATAGAAAAGTAGGTACTGTATTTCAGAAAAAAAAGAACCCTCCCCTGAACCAGCATAAATAATAATCAATATTAGGCGGTGCAGTTTAAGTGAGTGAAGTTATATTATAACATAGGGGGGTAAAGTGTACTCACACAACAGGTTTAATGTTTAAGCTAAAGTTTTTCACACCTGCTCCATAAATAGGGACCGAACCGATAAATACATTGTAAGAGTGTATCAGTTAGTGTGCAACAGAATGGTGTTTCTTCCCCTGTATGTTAATGTGTTTAAAGATATTAAACTGTTTAAAATATTTTGTTTTATTATAAAATGTCAACCTATTTGTTTTTATTTGTTGTTGTTTTTTATCCTACCTGTATACCTCCTTAATTGTGTGATATGTAATAAAATGTAACTAAATGATAAGGGATAAAATGTACTTTTATAAGGAAATAGTTTCTAAATAATATAATAAACATATTTTGTAGGCTTATATATTAATTACGAATATATATTATATAATAAGATTGGGAAAACGTCTGTACAAAACCTTATGTAATTATAATATCCGTATATATTCATTAATTAACCCATTCTTTTTTTCTAAATCCATCCCCTTCTTAATATTTGAAATTCTCAATAAACACTAAATTAAATTAGAAAATGTAATGTTAGGACCCACCAATATTGGAGCACTTTAACACAATGGTGGGCCATATTTTATTTTTTTTATTAAATACATCTTTATTTCATTTGTTTCCCCTTTAAACAAAAAATAACAACTGCAAAATATACAAAGAATACAGAACCAACAAAAAAGGGGTGGGGGGGGGGAGAGAAACACTCCAAAAAGTTATATTACCAGTATGAATGGAGAAAACAATATGGCCATTTAATGTCACCAAAACTCCAAATTTTCCATCGTAGACAGGTGTCTTTTTGTAGCTTTGCGAAAACTTTTAGCCAGTAAAAACAATAAGATCCTTAAAAACCAAGAGACTTCAAGCAGCCACTAGAAAAACCAAGAGTTATTTACAAAAGATACAATTCTGGTGCAAAATTCTAAAAGTGAAACCAACGGCTGTTTAGACCATTTTTAGACTTGTGCTCCAGAATTTAGGTTTCTAAATAACCTTTAATATTTATAAACAATGGGTAGGTCTGCTACAAACACACAAAGCAAAGGTTCTTCACGGATAATCCTGAACTTGCATTATCATTTGCTTTTCCTCTCCTTAAAGGGACAGTCTAGTCCCCAAACTCACTTTGGTGCAAGATGAAGATCACTGCTTGTATAGTGCACAGGCTTTTATCCCAGTATGATTTGATGCAGGCATTCTGTATAAATCACATTTTTAATATTTGACTCAAGCCCTCCCCAGTGATTACTCTGCATGTTTACTGCAGGTGCGGCAGCACTGATTCTATAGACACTGAGAATATAACGTTTTGTTTCATTTAGTCACTTCCTGTGCTCTTGGAATTGAATACATTATGTGGGCGCAACAACAAAAAAAAGGAAAAGGAAATGACTTTTACTCAGCTAGTGTGAACAATCCTGGTTTCTTGTAATTTCACAATTTTATCTAGCTGTCTTTTATATTTTAAGCAATGCAAAATGTAAAACATGTATTTTAAAGTACTTTGAAAGCACATTATTATCCATTAATAATGGGAAGATGCATTTTGAGCACTAGAGAGACCCTTTAAAGTTAATATTATTTGTCTGATTGTCCTCATTGCAATGGAACGAAGTTCCAGTAAACTCTAAACAACAGCATGTATAAGTTATGTGTTCCTCGACAAAATGTCCAATCTGATTAACAATGTACAGCTGTATGCTTGGAATCGTTCAAATAGAAGCAGTAGGTGGCTGCTTGGAGTACACGTAACAAAACTGATAGAGAAAACATTTGAGTGGGCTTACGAGGGGGAAATTTCTACAGTAACATGCCCTGGAAAGCAAATACATCTGCTGTAATGTCTAATTAAAGTGTAAATATCTGCACTACAAAGAAATATATTGTAAAATCAATCTTCAAAAAAAATAAACATCTAATAATCCATTATTCCTTTTGAAGAGGCCCACATTGATTTTTATACCAACATAACTCTGTTATCAGCTTGAAGGAAGGTCTCTCTCCCTCATGTATCCGTCTAACTTAGTATATAGTCCACCCGCAAGACCTATTGTGTGACTAATGCTCAAAGGGGCAGTTCCGCTTATTTTCTGTAAGTTGTACATGTTTCTAATAGACGTGACAAACTTATTTTCCTTAAAAAAAAATTTGAGGTTCCCCTGTAGTTTTACATTGAAATTATTTTTTTGCCCGGGGAAAATCCAGTGATACCCAATAAGGAGTGCACATTTCTATAATAATTACGATGCTTTATTGGCAGTTTTGGGAGATTTAGAAGGGTTGAGGAATAAATTGATATGATAGAGGGTTGTTTTTCTTTTCTTAATCTTACATGACACAGCCCTGTTAAAAAACAAAACAAAAAAAAAAACATAGTTTTGTGCACAGTAGGTGATACTGCTTTAGTCCCCACCAGTCCTAGACATTTTAGATAACCTTTCATCCATAGAAACTCTACATTCTATTTATATGTTTGCTGTCCCATAACTCACTATATTTAAGCGAATTAAATATTGACTTTGAGGAGGGTACAAATCATCTGATACCCCAGGCGCAACTCAAATATTCTATGTTTATTGATGCAATCATTCCAAATATGTGTGATCTGAAGCTAGCGCAATCATAATCTTGAAAGTAGAATTTGCAAATGCAAAGGTTACTTAAGCAGATATATAATTTTCAAACCAATTTCGCTCTCTACATTGTTCCTTTCCCGAATTATGAGTTAATTACGTTTTGAGTAGAAACGTGACTTGCAGAACAATGATTGCAACCTGCTACAAGACCAGCAATCTAGCTCTGAGGAAACAGGTGGGACTTGTTGAACAACGATTATGAACTGCTACAAAACGGAGCAACGATAATGTTGAAGAGGCAAACGAGCAAGGTACCAGCAGATTTTCTTAGCGGAGGAGAACATAGCATTGGTACACAAGCTGTACCAACATTACAACCATGTAATAGGGACCGCAGCAAAGAGGACAAGAAAGAGGAGGAAAAATTAACTCTGGCAGCAAATTGTGGATGCTCTAAACATAAACAACAGTTGGTGGGAATAACAGGTCCGAGGAGGAGGTGAAGAAAAGGTCTCTGCATTTAAAAAACATTTACACCATAGGTAGCATGTTATTGCACACTGAACTCCTGTTTTTTATGCAACTGTGTCACGGATAGCTAGGAATCTACACTGACAGGGAATGTTGCACATGTGATAATGACTGCTACACATGCAAGGGAATGTGTAGAGAACTGTAGCTGATGTCATTACATCCTTTCATTATGAAATGACGGAGCATAGGCTAAACATCACATTTTTTTTCCAGGCTGAGAGTGCAGAATATCTACAAGACAGAGAAAAAGGAATACACGCCGAAATGCTTTTGAACCCAAAAGCACACCGAAATACACTGGACCAAGGAACAGCGTCAAGAATCTAAATCCCAGGCAAAGCCGGGTAGTAAAGCTAGTGGTTTATATATCTTATGTGTTTATGTGTTGCTAAAACTTTAAAATTTTAATTTCTCCTGGATTTTGGCTGGCATGGACTAAGCATTGGGGTAGCATGACAATGGATGACTGGTTAGTGTGCCCTTCAGTTTATCAATGGATAAGTAAAGAAGGTTAAAGATTAAAATGGGTAGAGAAGGTGATGCTAGGATTAACAGCAGGGGAAATATAGGAGAAAAAGAGTCCAGATCTATGTGTGGGTAGCAATGCAGCAATGTGTAAGCCTAGGAGAATTATGAGGCTTGACTAGCAGGACCCTAGAGGAAGAAAGATGTATAAAGGATCATCTCAAAAGAAGATAGCTGCTACACCCACAGCAATGCTCTTATATTTCACCTAAGCATACCTTTCCTGATGGCATAGTTAGGGAACAACACCAGTATATATATTTTAGTAGAATATATAGATTATATATATTTCTTATTTACACACAACTCAGTAATCCCTAAATCCTGGAACGTTGTGGTCCTGAGGACAGGTTTAAGAAGCACTGGATTATGCTACCAGGTTACACTAAACAAAACGCAGAAATCTCTCTCTATATATATTATCATGTTTGTTTGTTTGTTGTGCATTGTTTTTATCACATACTATCATCTGAAGTATTCATCATATTTTGTTTACTTATTTTCTCAATAAAGGAATATGTATAACTCCTAGTGTGGTTCCCTAACTGGGTAAAACCTAAATCCTGGACTTTTGGGGGTCCTTGGGGATATATTTAAGAAGTGGTGGTAAAGCATGATTCCTATATACATGCAAAGTGTTTTTACCTTCTATACACAGGCTAGGAGTAACAGAACCTGGAGAGGTCTCTGGAAAGGTTCATGTAGGTCTATCTTGTGGACTATGTTTTTCTAGCAAACCCTACTAGTTACATAGTAGTTTAGGTTTAAAAAATAATTGAGTCCATCAAGTTAAACCGTTATCCTTTTCCTTGTTTCCAGCCGTTATATCACATTGGAACATCTTTCTAGCCCTAGATTCCAGAACATTGTTTGTTGTCTGATCATCTGTAATATCTATTTTTGGCAACTCTGTGCCATTTTCAAGGACAGTAATGCTAAAAATGTTTTCCTCCTGCATCAAGTCTTTCTATTTTAAAATAAATGTAAGCAAAGATAGTTATTATTAAAAGGTCAGAGCTACTCACGCTTTGTATTGCATTCTGGAAGAAGAATGCACATAAATTGTATTATTTTCTAATAATATGATTCTTATAGTAAATACATTTGGAATATATTTGGAATAGGCAAATAACCTCGCCCCCTGAACATACTGTATTTATAAACCCCTCAAACAAAGTGTTTTTTTTTCATTGCAGTCAGGAAATGGCATAACAAGCTATATATAGCTCAATCAGGATTCGGGATTTCTAATCCTCGGATTAAGGAAGAATTCAATTTTGTTCCACTAGGAATATGTGAGAACCATAGACCTGTAATAGCTGCCGGTACCCTTTGTTTAAAGTACTTGAAAACAGGCCCGGATTACGTCAGGAAAGGTAAATGTTATTAAAGGGCAACTAAACTTTTTCAAATGCACACCTTAAAAATGCATTGCCTCTAGTAGGAGAATAAAAGGGCATGTACTTTTAATAGTACATGCCAGTTTATCCTTTTGACTGGTAGCTGCCATGCTTCTCTGGGAAGCAACCAGCCCAGACAGGTTGGCGACTGTTTAGCAGAGAGACCCTAGTGTTAAAAGGGGATCAACAGAGGGGACTTTGAAAATGACTCTCTCTCTCTGTGCACTAGCGGATTAATTCAGATCCCGATTGGACGAGCCAGCTTCCAAGATCGAGAGTAAATCCAGGTGTATCAATAAAGATACAAGTTGGATTTACTGCAGAGAATGGGACACTTTTTTAACTCTTGGTTTCTTGCAGGAAGCAAGGGTTAAAAAATAATAATAATTGTCCTTGAATAACTAACTTAAAGGGACACTCCCACCAAAAATATAAAAAGGTTTTATTTTTCTTATTTTGCATGGTTGATTTCAGATATGCGAGTTTATGTAATAAAAAAAGTCACCGCACAGTGACTTTACAGCAGGGCTCGACAAACTCCAGGCGCCAGGTCACCATGGCGACCAGGAAATTAGACCTGGCGCCTGGGTGCCGTCAGCCTCATGGTCCCCTCGCTGCTGCCATCCGTTTTTTTTTTTTTAAATTTCGGAGTGCAAGGGGGTAAAGCCGGTGCCATCCGCACAGACTGCAAGCTCCGCCCCCTCGCACAATGCGTGTCTGAGTGCCAGGTGCAGTCACGTGACATCCTGGCACTCAGCAGGCAGATCGGCTCAACACAAATGTCCCCCTCCCCTGCAGTGAGGTAAAGCAGCAGGGAGGTGGGCCACGTTAAGAAGAAAAGAATAGACTGTGTGAGGTGGGTGTGTGTTTTTATATATGGCTATATGTAAAGTAAGTGTGTGTGAGGTGTTTGTTTCTATGTGTATATGTAAAGTAGGCGTGTGTGTTTATCAATTGAGTGTAAGCTTGCGTGATTTTCTGGCTCCTAAAATCTAATTAAATTTGTCAAGCCCTGCTTTACAGCACTAGTATGTCACTTTGGGGCTGGGGACACAGAATGCAGTCTATAAGTCAGAATTCTGATCATAGACTTGCATTGTGACTTGTGGTGAGATGAAGAGGTCATCCTACCAGTTTAACTATACATTGTGCCGGGACAAACCTGGTGATATATATATATGAGCAATATAATTCATAGCAGACACATTCCATTGGTTTCCACGGTGACTGCTCCACTTAGTAGATTGGCAAGATCTAAGGACCACAGTCGGACTTGGATGACTTTCATATTCTACAACAGGTTGAGTATCCCTTATCCAAAAAAAGTTTGGATTTCACCACAAGTTGCAAATTCCACACACAGTGTATTCAGTGTCCAGCCCCCTGAAGCTGTGATACAGCCTTTCCATGCATGCTCTGATTCCCTTGCGCCCACAAAGGGTAATCCAATCGCATGTGTGCAGACCTGACACGCCAACGGCAGGTTCCCAACGATGCCTCACATCACAGCTACATCACAGTAACAGCGAGTTATCTGCAAATATACTGCTGTATTTCATGAGAGTCTAATTGGTGAAAATGATCCCTTATCTAAAATACTTCTGGTCCCAAGCATTTCTTTTAAAGGCATACTCAACCTGTGTTATGTGTTGACAAATATAACAATTATAAATATTTACAATGGTGTCATAATTAGCCCCCTCGTGACCAAAATGCCCCTTTTAGTTTGTGGCCACCGATCACAAGGTAAAGCGGTAGCCAGGGGCACAGGTACAGAGACCCGAAAAGGGTCTTATTAGACCCTGTGGGACCCTGTCAAAAGATCGTGATACCTCCTTGACGTCACGGAGGTGTGCCCAAACCTAGAAGTTGGGGCACATTGCGATTCTGTAAAATGTAGCCGGCGCTCGCATTGAGCATCGGTTACATTTTCCCTGTCAGACTGAGGTCACTCAATGTGGTCTCATCTGACAGGTGAGATTCCGCTGCAAGTCCCTGCAGCGGGATCGGAGCACAGCTTATCAAGGGGAGCCGCTATGAGCTGTTTAACGCTGGATGTTGTATGCCATCCTAGCGTCTTTTAGGACCACAAAAATAGGACGGCAAAGAACACCCTAGCGTCATGAAGGGGTTAAATCCCTGCTTGTGTACAGGTGACCCCTCGTGGATATGTGTATGCCCCGACACATTGTGTTTTAATTATCACAACGACTAGTGTTTTAAACTCTTTCCTTTGCTGGATGGGTTGCCGGAATGTTTTGTTTTTTTTATTAGTTTCTGATACTTTGTATTGCACTATACAATCACACAGGACTGTACGACTTATGGTAAAAATCAAGAATGAGCGTAACACGGAGAATTCACTTACAAATATAACGTAATCCATGCTGAACACGTGCTGCAACTGTTGTAGTGTCCTTCCCTCTGGTGAAAGAGAACGCCTAACGCGTTTTGCGCCCTTAACAGGCGCTTAATCATAGGCTCTTATGATTAAGTGCCAGTTTAGGATTTTAAATGCGTTCTTCCAGAGGGAGGGGAACCACCCTATGCGTTTTGCGTCCTTAATGGGCGCTTAATCAGAGGAGCCTATAATTAAGCGCCAGTTTAGGGCATGAGACGCATAGGGGCGTTCTCTTTTAGGGAGGGACACCGTTCTGTGTGGCCAAGGATTTCATTGGTGGAGACCTGCTCATCTATATTTTTACTTGGTTACATGGTGGAAGCGCCGAGCAGTACCAGGTTAATACAGCTTGTGAAGATACTACAGTATAATCTGCAGAAAGCTTGCCCCGACCCGATGTGCAGAGATACTGTATGACTTATGGTCACATGACTGCAATGATAACACATTCATCACATAGGTTTAGCTTCTGGGACAATAACTACTGTGCACTAAGGAGTATGGTTACCCAATGTCCTGTATTTTAAAGAACAGTCACTCATTTTAAACCATCGAGACAAGGTGAAATCAAAACATCCCCCCCCCCGCCAACAAAAAAAAATATATAATAATAATTTTGGTGGATAGGATTAAATCTAGAAATTTGTGTAGAGAAACCTGTGATTTATGTATTTTTATTTTATTCAATATTAACCATGCCGTATAGGTCATTTAGTTTTTTTAATATTGTCCACATCCCTTAATACAGTCAGTGAAGGCAAGGTCTAACGGAGGATGACAGGTGTTATAGTCAGTGCAGCAGACGATAACATCGTATGGGGTTATGATGTCATAGCAGTGCACAGGTTATGTATACCAAGACCAACCTTCTCTATATCTGTGTATTAACTACAAAATAATCATTGCACACGTGATGTAACACTGTGTTGCACACACACTTCCAACAGGGAATATCATTTTATCATTCATATTTTGGATGTGAATGCTGTAGCCCCAGGGGCGACTATTGTGAAAGCACTATACATAGGACACGCAAAAAAAAAAACAAATTATATATATATATATATATATATATATATATATATATATATATCTATCCAGAATGATGAACAGAATCACACACAAAAAAAAATCATCCTTCTGTATCTAAATTTGATAATATATTGACCTATTACCAGCAATCATCATCTTACTTAATATTATAATTAAAACAAAAATAGCAGGGTGTGCGTGGGCGCAGAAAGAATAGTTATAATCTCATCCATTTAAGTTTCGCTTCTTGGTTACATTTAACCCAACGCTTACCATACAAAAGGATAGCTAAAAGGGGGTGGGAGCACCTGAGAATGAATGGTGTACCTGCAATAACCCTTTCAGCGCCAAGCAGTCTGCTGCTTGCCTCCAGGTACCATAAGGGTTAAGTGACACAAGCAAAAACAAGGAAATACATTGAGCATGTTGTCACAGAAATATATATATATTGTTACATTTTATTATTATTGTTCCCTAGCAGCATAGCATTTAATGCACAGGTCTCTGATAACAAAGGAAAAATGTAGCATAGGATGTGTGAGGGGCAGGATGTACAATATACCCCAGGAAATCACTGTGCAATTTAAAGCAGTCAGTATATGATTAATATATATGTATATATATATATATTGCATGGATCACAGCTTGCATTAGGTTCAGCTATAGACAAGCCAACACCTCACAGGGAGGATTGGGGAGGGAGGGGGGCTAGCCTTCCCCATTGAACAACACATTGTTGTTGACTGACCGGATAATGGGGAGAATTTAAACGTTGCACTTACTCTGTTACAGCGGTGCTGCTGAAGGAATTATCCTGGAGACTGAAACAGAAACAAGAAAACATCAGATGAGTGAGTGTGGCGAGCTGGCTCCCTGAATCCCTTTCAGCAGTGGGTACACATTACACAAACATGGCATTGCAAAGACAAGCCTCTGTATCAAGTCGACATGCACATACCTTGGGCTGATCTGCACATGCTCACTGTGACTAACCAGAGAGAGAGAGAGAGACAAGCACTGCTGCAACAGACCGCACAACACCATCAACCAGGAGCATACAGACACTGAGGCTGCTCAACGCTGCATTAACCCTTTCCGGGAAGCATCCTGTGCATTGACCAGGCAAATTACTTACTGGAGGGGGTAAAGCCGCATTAACCCTTTGCAGGAAGCAGGGGCTTCATGCATCATGTGCATTGATCAGGCATATCACTTACTAGAGGGGGTAAAGCCGCATTAACCCTTTCCGGGAAGCATCCTGTGCATTGACCAGGCAAATTACTTACTGGAGGGGGTAAAGCCGCATTAACCCTTTCCGGGATGCAGGGGCTTCATGCATCATGTGCATTGATCAGGCATATCACTTACTAGAGGGGGTTAAAGCTGCATTAACCCTTTCCAGAAAGCAGGGGCTTCATGCATCCTGTGCATTGATCAGGCATATCACTTACTGGAGGGGGTAAAGCCGCATTAACCCTTTCCAGGAAGCAGGGGCTTCATGCATCATGTGCATTGATCAGGCATATCGCTTACTAGAGGGGGTAAAGCAGCATTAACCCTTTCCAGGAAGCAGGGGCTTCATGCATCCTGTGCATTGATCAGGCATATCACTTACTAGAGGGGGTTAAAGCTGCATTAACCCTTTCCGGGAAGCAGGGGCTTCATGCATCCTGTGCATTGATCATTCATATCGCTTACTAGAGGGGGTAAAGCAGCATTAACCCTTTCCGGGATGCCCTGTGCATTGATCAGGCAAATCACTTACTGGAGGGGGTTAAAGCTGCATTAACCCTTTCCGGGAAGCAGGGGCTTCATGCATCCGTTGCAGTAATTAGACTTATTGCTTACAAGAGGGTGTAAAGATACTTTAACTCTTTGCTTGCTGCGATGCTGCACCCCCACACGGCAGTCAATGTGTTTAAAATAAATCAACCTTCATATGCGGAAATGCACATGTATGTTTCATGTTGTGTGCTATGTATGGATGTTAATGTGTTTTTTTTATGTATGTTGTTTCCTGGTCACTAAAAGGGAAGGTCCACTTTCAGCTGAATTATCTCCGAATTTTTAGATTTTTTGTTGTTGTTGCTGTTACCATGACAACATCCCTACCTATCTCTCCGTGACCTCTTTATTGGCTGTCCCATCTGAAATGATTTTCACTGTAAAACTACAGAAGAAGGCTACATTGGTTTAAAGTACAAAAAAAACAAACGTATATTAAACACATGGACCAGGACAACACACAGATAATAGTTCATGTCTGTAAAGCTTCTCACAGGGAGAAAAGTGATATAAACATTGCATATTATTATTATTCCTTTAACCTCTTCACGGCGCATGGTACTTGCATCCTAGAAGACGCAAGCACCAAAACGCCCTTTTTGTGTTCCTGGCCCCTATCGCGAGGTGATCGGTAGCCAGGGATACAGTGGCCTATAAAGGGTGTCTTGATAGACCCTGTGGGTCCCTGACAAAAACTCGTATGACCTCACAACGTCACATGTGACATCGCAGCGGCGGGCCTGAAGCCTGAACTTCGGGCACAGCGTATTTTAGCAAAATGTAGCCAGTGCTCGCTTTGAGCGTCTGCTAAATTGAGTGGCCTCATCTGACAGGTGGGATCTGACGGCGGCTTCCTGCAGTGGGAACCGAAGCACAGCTCATCGTGGGGGACATGTACTATGCCGTCCTAGCGTCATTTGGGACCTGTAAATTAGGAAGGCATAAAAAATCCTAACATCACGAAGGGGGTTAAAGGACAACTAAAATTATATATATTTAACTTCTGCTTCTAATATAGACGCGCACGTGAAAAGGTAGATGTCCCTTGTTTGAGGATAAAGTGGCAGGTGCTTTTGCTAGTTTATCATCTCATAGCCGACCAGACCGTGCTGCCTGCTTCCCAGAGAAGAATGGATGCTGCCTGTTAGAGGAAAAACTGGCAAAAGTACACATCATCCCACCAGGGACAGCTTGACTTTTCACTTGAGCTTCTAAATTAGAATCACAAGTGAAAAATAAAGTTCTGTTGTCCTCTAACCCCTTCGTGACTGTCTCTCTGTGATTCCTGCTGAGTTTTTTTTTTTTAAAACAACATTTTATGATAATTATTACAAATACCTACTGCTGCTGTCACAGACCAATATTATTGACTACATTAATTGTATGTAATAACCATTACATATTTTTGCGTGCTTCTCCCCAAGAGTACTCCAAGCTACTGGACATCAACAGAATCAGCATCTGATTAAATATACTATTATTATCCATAGTATTGGCCACAAAAGACTGAGATGACCCAGGCAGGAATAAAACATGTGACAGACACTGTGCTTACTAACAGCTCTCTCACTAATAAATTACTACAATGGAGAATCATTTTTTGAGTCATGACAAAATAAAAAATTTTTTTGAATGTGTAAGTGATTTTTGTGTGTGCTTTATAACTCCTATAAATACAGTGTAGGCGACAGTTTACCTTTAATAACCAAGATTGACACATTTTACATTATAGGTGTATATCTTTAAATCTTCCCTGTTTATTATTTTATGGAAGACTGGACAAGAAAAATAACCCGGAATTACCATTAATGCTAAAATTTAGCATTTAATTTAAATGTAATGATTTAGTGTAATCCCTCAGATATACAATTAAAGCCAGAGACCTGGACAATTAAAACGAGAGAGACCTGGATAATAGAAGTATTATCCGGCTTATCAAAAAATTAGCCTGATTCTGTGCTTCGTCTGTTGCATAAGGTTGTCATATGTAGCACTAAATAAATGCCAGATAGGTGACTGCTATCACACAGGTTTATTAGTGGCACTCCACATTTTAAATTGCACCAGCCAGCTGACAATGTACACACTGTCTTTATGCATAAGGAATAACGGCAGTCCACCCATTCCTGTTATATAGAAGCTTTAATTTAGGGGCACCACACCTGAGCTGGACTAACAGTGCAGGTGCAATGCCCCCCAGCCCTTCCCTTTAGGGGGTGTCTCTCAAAGCCTCCCATTTGGTGCGGGGCAGTCCCGGTTTTGGCATTCTGTCGCACCTAGTTCCTTTGTCTTCCTATTTGGGACACAGGTAGAACTCGGATTCCGTAATGCAATTTGATTTAATTTTAAGTGTCTGGTATACAGGAGAATGCATACGGCTCAAGCGCACTAGAGCTGACAGTTTGAGTGACAGCGCCACCATAAATGCGTGGTAGGACTGACACTTAAGGTGTCCCCCCCCCAAATCGGGACAGAGAAGTTGGGAGGTACGTCCCTTGTATCACAGCGAGCAATTTATTGGCCATGGGGGCAGAAATGATGTATTCACCTGAATGCACCATTTTTTAACCCTTGCTTGCTTTTAGGAAGCAAGTGTTGGAAAAATAGTGTCTCAATCTTTAGAGATACTCTCGGCCCTGTCTCTGAGTGGCAGAGCAGGGGCTGGCCACTCACGTCTAATAGAGTATGGATGATCAGGGGTCTCCCTCTGCTCATTTTCAAAGTGGATCAATAGAGAAAACCAAGTTAAAGTCCTATCTGCTGATCCCTCTACACTAGCAGAGAGAGACAGTCGCCGACCAGACCAGCTGACTGCTTCCCAGAGAAGCATGGCAGCTGCCGGTCAGAGTATAAATCGCCATGTACTATGAAAAGTACCTGCCAGTTTATCCTCATACTAAGGACAACTGATTCTTCACTTGTGCTTCTATATGAGGTTTAGTCGTCCTTTAATTTTCTTGTTCAGCCACTGAGCACCAGATACAATGAGAGTTACATATATAGAGCTACATTCTGGGTCAAGATTCTAAAGTGGGGCACTCACCATGGAAGACTATGGAATGTTGTTCACTTGCAGGACAGCATGTAATCATTAGATTTTTAGTTTCTGCAGTGGGATACAGCGCTGCGTTCGATTCTGTGACTTTACGGAGGTCTGGGATTTAGGCTATGTTTCTGGTGTCAACTATTTTTTTTTTGATATTTTCTTACGGGCACTTATGTAAGAGTTAAACTTAAACAGAAAAAAACAAAACGATTAAATGAAGCATCCGGTGTCTGAATTGAGGGCTCTTGTTACTTCCTGTAAATTTTACTAAACATACATTTTTTGATGCCATATATATGTTTCACATGTTGTTCATGGTAAGTGGAATTGATAAACATGGCTGCAGGTTTGTTACAGAAAGTGGCATAGCCCCGTTATTACATTATTGATAATTTATTTCAAATAATGATTATGTTAGACAGTCTCTGGCACGCCAGCTCTGCTCCAATTCACATGATGCTCAGTCAGTTTCTGGACTTCCCACTGGCAACCTCATTAAAATGCAAATGTAAAAGGCAGAAAGGTGTCAAAGCAGTGCTAAAGTGCATAGAGCTAAACTGTGGCAACCCAAATTCACACACAAAAAAGACACAATAAGCAAAAAAAATAATTACAATCCTTAAATTGTGTGAGATAATGTCTCAAGGTATAGTATAATACAACCTGATATATCAGGAAGAGATGTGCATACCTCCCAACATTTCCCACCACTGAATTAGGGCGCTAGGGGCGGAGCTTGGGAAGTCAGGTGTCACTAAAACTGACAGCTCTACATGCATACGCAGTGCCTTTCCATTAAAACTGACAGCTCTACATGCATACGCAGTGCCTTTCCATTAAAACTGACAGCTCTACATGCGTACGCAGTGCCTTTCACTCAAACTGACAGCTCTACATGCATACGCAGTGCCTTTCACTCAAACTGACAGCTCTACATGCGTACGCAGTGCCTTTCCATTAAAACTGACAGCTCTACATGCGTACGCAGTGCCTTTCACTCAAACTGACAGCTCTACATGCATACGCAGTGCCTTTCCATTAAAACTGACAGCTCTACATGCGTACGCAGTGCCTTTCACTCAAACTGACAGCTCTACGTGCATACGCAGTGCCTTTCACTCAAACTGACAGCTCTACATGCATACGCAGTGCCTTTCCATTAAAACTGACAGCTCTACATGCGTACGCAGTGCCTTTCACTCAAACAGACAGCTCTACATGCGTACGCAGTGCCTTTCACTCAAACTGACAGCTCTACATGCGTACGCAGTGCCTTTCACTCAAACTGACAGCTCTACATGCGTACGCAGTGCCTTTCACTCAAACTGACAGCTCTACATGCGTACGCAGTGCCCTTCACTCAAACTGACAGCTCTACATGCGTACGCAGTGCCTTTCACTCAAACTGACAGCTCTACATGCGTACTCAGTGCCTTTCACTCAAACTGACAGCTCTACATGCGTACGCAGTGCCCTTCACTCAAACTGACAGCTCTACAGGTGTACGCAGTGCCTTTCACTCAAACTGACAGCTCTACATGCGTACGCAGGGCCTTTCACTCAAACTGACAGCTCTACATGCGTACGCAGTGCCCTTCACTCAAACTGACAGCTCTACATGCGTACGCAGTGCCCTTCACTCAAACTGACAGCTCTACATGCATACGCAGTGCCCTTCACTCAAACTGACAGCTCTACATGCGTACGCAGTGCCCTTCACTCAAACTGACAGCTCTACATGCGTACGCAGTGCCTTTCACTCAAACTGACAGCTCTACATGCGTACGCAGGGCCTTTCACTCAAACTGACAGCTCTACATGCATACGCAGGGCCTTTCACTCAAACTGACAGCTCTACATGCGTACGCAGTGCCCTTCACTCAAACTGACAGCTCTACATGCGTACCCAGTGCCCTTCACTCAAACTGACAGCTCTACATGCGTACGCAGTGCCTTTCACTCAAACTGACAGCTCTACATGCATACGCAGTGCCCTTCACTCAAACTGACAGCTCTACATGCGTACGCAGTGCCCTTCACTCAAACTGACAGCTCTACATGCGTACGCAGGGCCTTTCACTCAAACTGACAGCTCTACATGCGTACGCAGTGCCTTTCACTCAAACTGACAGCTCTACATGCATACGCAGTGCCTTTCACTCAAACTGACAGCTCTACATGCATACGCAGTGCCCTTCACTCAAACTGACAGCTCTACATGCGTACGCAGTGCCCTTCACTCAAACTGACAGCTCTACATGCGTACGCAGTGCCTTTCACTCAAACTGACAGCTCTACATGCGTACGCAGTGCCCTTCACTCAAACTGACAGCTCTACATGCGTACGCAGTGCCTTTCAATTTTCCCTATGATAAATATCCCGGTGTACCTCCAAAAAAAAAGGATAATAACCATGTGAGGATATATCCAAAATAAATGATTTAATAAGACAGAGGGTCTTACATGGCGGTAAATAAGAGTCCTGTGCAATATCTGGATACAAGGCAGATTCTTAGTAATAACAACATTCCGAAAGAAGCCTGTGCAGAGCGGGCGAAACGCGTCGACATTAAGCATACTTCATCATTGAGTTGTTATTACATCTATTGATATGTATTGGAACAGCACACACCTCTTCCTGATATATCAGATCATATTATACTATACGCTGAGAAATTATCTCACACATGGTGGGGATTGCGATTGACATCATTAAATTGTTTGCATAATATTATTCTTTGCCTGTGAAATAGGATGACATCACCACATGCAAGCGGTTTAGTAACATCATGCAAAATATTGCCCAATTTTTTTGAAATATGTAGTTTGTAGGAAAATAAAAGTGAAGGGTATTCTGTTGATATGATGCTTGCAATGTTGGTGGGTATGTGGCACCAGGGAGGGTTATGTGGCCCGAGGGTCAGCAGACACATTTTTGTGGCACTATTTCAGCTCACTATTATGTCGCAGGCTGCGTTCTATAGGTGTAATGTTATTTGTCAGATGAAAAAAGACTTTTAAAAAAGGGGAGGTACATGCTTAGTACTGTTCAGTGAAAGATAACCTATGCAGATGAACAGGTCCTCTTGCATGTAAACAGCAGTATTGTGAGGGCTAGAACTAAATGCTTTCAAAGGATTCTTAGTGAATCCCTATATCAAGTTTTGGGCAGAAAAAAACATGCACACTGTGCAGGTGGTACACTATCAGTAGCACCAAAGTGGTGCATGGAGTGCCCTATACATGTGTGCATGCTGAAAGATATAATGATAAATCTATGTTTTCTACATTGTCTTGGGGGTGGGGAATCCTGGGGTCATCGGATAATGTAATCAGGTTAATTAAAAGAACATGTGCATTTATCCATAAGTCATGTGAGCCAAATTGCCAGCAAATACATAATAGAAGGAAACACACACACAAATATATAGATAAATATTCTTGCGAAAGGCTTCTCTTCATAGAAGAGGACAATTGGCATAATTTTTTTTTTTTTTTTCATAAGTCCTGTGCGTGCTCCTGCTGTATATTTGTGTGTGTAGTTTTGTTTTTTCAGTTTTGAACTGATAGTGCACATAATTACCCTCACAAAACAGCAGTTGGTGTGGGGTGACACACACATATACACATGCACACACACACACATGTGAAATCTATTTACTTGATTAAAATAAAACTGTGTAATTGAATCTCTGCATTTGCTAGCAATTCAGCGGGGTACAATTTACAGATATAAATTTAATTTCCTACCTACCCAAAGGGGGCTTTGAACATATCCACCTTAAAGTTATGTGGTTCAGGAGCCATGTGGCTATCCGCCAATTGGTGTGCTAAAACAACAAAATCAGCATTAAAGTAGCAGATTATATTAAATGCGATACGTTGATTCAATGCTTCCTACTTGTTTATTTTCCAGATGATACATTAGTAGTGATGTACATGGGTATAAATTTGTTAATATCTATATATAATATACTACTATGTCATTTTATTAAGATATATATATATATATATATATATATATATATATATATATATATATATATATATAAGATGACTATACCTTGCCATCATTTTTTATTCTGGTCTAAAATTTTGTTCAAATAAAAAGTTTTCTTTCATCTCAGAAAATACCTGGATTGTTTTTTCAAACTCAATCAATCTCTGTAGGCAGGAAGGTCATAGTTTAGTGGTCAGAAAGTTGATATTTATGGATTTATATAAACATGATAAAATGTTTAACAGTTTTAAACTTGTTTTATATGAAGATCTATTCTGGTGACAGTGGCAGGTTTTTTTTTTTTTTACGGCCTGGTAGATTCAAGGCCAATGTAGTCGAGATGGAAAAAATCTCTAGTGCAGCTGAATGGGTTCATTTTTTCAACTCAGCTACTTTGGTCTTAAGTATGAAATTCCCATCTCAATTTCCCACAATTCTCTCTTTATTGAGCAGACCTTTGAGTGTTCAGATGGCAAGAAGAGGCATTGCATTATTTGAAGTTACTCATTTGGAAAACAGAAAAGACAAATACCAAGGTTAGGGTGTGTCTACAAACAGTTACTCCTCTATAGAAACCGGAGTGTATATGATCCTGTGCACACATAGATACAAAACCAAGAACTCTCTCTCTCTAAGCAACTAGTGCTGCTTGTAAAACATTACTTCAGATAACACATTAATACTTTCTTTCCTTTATACAGAATAATAAAAGACAACCTGTAGGTGAAGCAGACCAGCCTTGCCGATCTTTATGTTTGAGATTCTGTAATGTGGAAATATTTTAATAAATCTTGTTATAAATATATACAGCCGGCGGAAGTTTATTGTGATATCCCTTTTGCTAGTGGAATTCACTTATTCCTATGTCCTTCATGTTTATTTGAACCCTCCACGTTGCTGATCTTCAGAAGGGGGTATATGCAAAAAAGGAAGAGAGCTTAAACACGCCTATCAACATTTATCAGCACGCCAGTCATATATACCGAGACCCTAAAGGGACCAAAAACACAATTGACCTGTGCTTGCACCTTCCATGTGTCATGGACGGCTATACTGAGACCACTGACGGGCGAAATGTCCAAATTTATAAAATAGAGACACTGCAAATTCTTGTGTTGTGGCTTGTGGTCGTGGCTCACAATAGTTAATAAGGAGCAGGACCCTGGATAGTTCCGATCATCCTCCTCTTTCCTAATTCTAAGGTAGAGAAGAGAGAATAAAAATCTCTATTTATTTAAAAGGACAATTGAAAACAATTTTTGGGACTTTTTCAAAACGAGTCAATAATAAACTTACTTAAACTTATTAATTTTTTTTTTTTGGGGGGGGGGAGGGGTTTACTTTATATTTTATTTGCTTGATAGAGTCCCCAGTCCCTCCTACAATCCTTTCTGACCCCTTGGCTCAGTTGTGTCGCTGACACAAATGATCCCAGGGGCCGAAGGTGGCTTCCGAATTCCATTTCTGACGCAGCCTGTGTCGGGGATGCTATTCTGTATGATGCCTGAACTACATTTCCCATGATTCTGCGGCGGGAGGAACATGCACAAATTGGCAGTCAGGTAACTTCCGATTTGCATTGTCGACAAAATTGTCATCAATGCAATTCAGATGTAGCACAAATAGAGTCCCTAGCAAGGGCTGGGGACTCTATCAATGAAATAAAGTAAAACATAACTTGTACTCCCCCAAAATAAATAAGTTGACTTAAGTTCATTATTGTCCTTTAAGGATGACTAGGAAGGCACTATTCAGTCATCTCTGATACCAACCACTATGTTCTAAAAGAGCAATAAAACTTTGTTATTGTTTGGAACATTGGTTACCTAAAAAAGCCTGATGTAGATAAACATATTCAAATAAAGTGAAAATAAAATGTTATAGCCAGTACAGAGGAGTTATTTTAGACTCTAATCCACATTTCTTGTCTACATATTGCTCACCCAGTTTGCTTAAAAAGCCACATTTAATTAGATTTTAATTCCAATCTGTGTTCTATGGGTTTCATGTTTGTTCAGTATGTTTCTTTCCCTCTATGTTTCTTCTCTTGATTAAGATACACAGAGACTGTACTGGAGATCATCACAAAATTAACTTTGCTCTTTCCCATGCCCTTTTGTGAGAATTAAAATAAAAGCCGCTACTGCCTGAGGACTCTTCACGCTTGTTCCCAATCAGTAAAAATACACTGTGCAATGAGCACACTCCGGTCAGAAAAAGTCTGAAGGCCAGTTATCCAGGGATAGAAATCTTGTGTGGCTTAACTAAGTGATGTGACGCAGAAAGTTATTAGATTACTATAGAATTTGATCCAGAACCAAAAGAACCACAGTGTTAAAGAGACAGTACCAATATAAAACAATGCACCCCATGGATAAGTGTCATTGCCGACAAAAGTACCTTTTAAATTGAACATGACTTTGGATGGCTCAGCAGATGATTAAGAATAAAGGTGTATAATTCATTGCCTACACAAGTTGCTCTATTAGATACGATTGATGTCTTAAAAAGCATTACAAAAGGTTTTTTGTTTTTTTAGTAAAATGGACCTATCTAATACAGAAATAGTCAGTTAGAGAAGCACAACAAATCAAAATTAAATTACAACAACAATATAAAGTAGGTGCATCACCCCTAGGGGAGTCCAAACACTACCCTTAGAGAATATAATAGAAAGGTAGGAGGAGCACACAAAGAATAAAGCTACACTGATACAAATATATAATATCAAAAATATTTATTAGAACATTAATCACATCACAAGCATTGTAATCACATATACCCAATGGGTAAAAGAGATAAATACTTACATATATAGGAAAAAAAATCACATGAAAAAAATGATATAGCCACAAACAATGCCACAAAAGTACCCAGCATAGACAGGAGGGCCACATAGTGCAAAAAGGGTCACCAGACATTTCAGCTAAAGAGCGTTTATCACAGTCTTGGTAATAACAGCTTTTTTACCCAGTAAAAAAATGAACTTGTTATTTTGGATACAAAGTCTCTAATTCTAGAAGTATCATTTTATATAATTTCATTGTGGGGTCTTTCCCATCTTCTGAATTAAGAACAGAAAGGTTGTGAATGGTTCAATATGGTGGGCATGAATAGGGGAGGGCAACTTTTGGACTGGAGGACCCCAACAACTTAATGGGCTATGGTGCAACATCAACCCCCCCCCCCCCCCCCCCATCCATTATAACCTGTCCTGTTTGACACAGTCCCCCCGGTGAAACGCTTTGAGAGGCTTCAGTGATTTGCTGGACTCCACAATTTGGGATTCCTATACTGTTACTGTTTAGGATTCCTATACTGTTACTGTTTGGGATTCCTATACTGTTACTGTTTGGGATTCCTATACTGTTACTGTTTGGGATTCCTATACTGTTACTCTTTGGGATTCCTATACTGTTACTGTTTGGGATTCCTATACTGTTACTGTTTGGGATTCCTATACTGTTACTGTTTGGGATTCCTATACTGTTACTGTTTGGGATTCCTATACTGTTACTGTCTGGGATTCCTATACTGTTACTGTTTGGGATTCCTATACTGTTACTGTTTGGGATTCCTATACTGTTACTGTTTGGGATTCCTATACTGTTACTGTTTGGGATTCATATACTGCACCTGACTGTTTTTTCTTTTTGCTGTGTTTGTTCACATAGTGAGCATCAAACGTTGTAAGTGGTTTTTACTAAGCAGCACCGTGTGGGATTATGTGCTCTATTCTTTTTTTTGTAGATATTACAGAACATTTGGAAGAGTTCCTAGTCCACTTGATTTACTCGATGCACAAGTCGCACCTATGAGTCAATTAATCAATATTTCTTTGATATCACGTTATTTACTTAAACCTATTACACTATCAAGTGTTATTGTATGTCTGACACATGCGGTCCTGCTCTACTCCACAATATTAGCTCATCCTTGGTTCAAGCACTGTGAGGAGCACTAGGGAGCCGCTGCAGACATGTGTGTGCGTACTAATTTATTCACTGTATTGAAGTGTCACACTTCGCCTACTGGTATTTGTTAACACAGATTGACAGATAGGACGGATATATTGACAGATAAGGTATAGAGATTGACAGGCAGACAGACAGACAGAGGAGAGAAAGAATTGGACTGATTGCAATAAAATGCTATGGGCAAGGGAATTTAGAAATTAAACTTTCCCTCCTGCCAGCTCCGCCTAAACTTCTATGTTACTCTGCAACCAATCTCACTGGTTAGAGAATAGACACCTGCATTTCTACAAGTGTGTAGCAGGCAGCCTCCTAGAGGTAGTGTGTCTGTTCAATACAGCCCCAAATACAGGCTTATTTATAAAATTAATGCTAAATAAATAGTGATAAGCGCTCTATAAGTGCCCTGATGAAGCCCGGAGTGGGCGAAACGCGTCGCAGTTAGTGACGTTTACGGAAGAGACTCTGTTCGACAGCAGGATCCTGAGCGAGGACTACCCTTCTCCGCTACTCGTCATCTCGGACTTTCCTGTACCGATTAACCAGTGACTGTTTTTATTTCATTTATCTTCTGCTCATATGTTCTGAGTAGATTTTTTTCTTTTTTGATGCCCCAAAAATATTTAAGGAGCTATTAAAAATTCTGCATAAAATCCTACACACTCTGTTGCCCTTACTATATAGCGGAAGATAACACCATTCCCTGACAAGGGAGCCGAGAGGAGCATCAGGCATCTGGAGGATTGTGGGACTTATAGTCCATCTGCCTCTCACACCTAGAGCCGGTTATATTTGGCTCTAGAAAGTGTGAGTACATTTCTTTTGTGAATTACCCATTCACATACATTGTGTATACAGGTGTTCACATTGTTTTATTTTATTTATTTTTTATTTCATATCTCTATGGAGAATGTATACTGACACATCGTAAAGAAGAAGAATTGTTTAGATAAGTATTTTGTATTTTTATTTAATTTTTCTTGATTTTCTCACTGCGCAACACTCATTTATATTCTTATATCTTATTTATAAAAGTCAATTCTTGGGGGAAAGTTCTAAAAATATTCTTAGCTGTAGGAACATTCCATTGGTTTCCATGGCGATTGCATCACTTCTAGAACTTTGCTCCACAATTGACTTTTATAAATAACACCTCATTTCCAGCAGCATCTAGAGTTGAAGACTATGCTCAGTGTTACATTGTGACTATCACTATAATGCTTTACTAGAGAGTGAATGAAATAAGCTATGTTTATTTATTACTTATTTTGTTATATATATTTCTGAAGATACATTTCTGTGTAAGATTTTAGTAGATATTCTTCAATATGTTGACTCACACCAGATTTGTTTTATTGGATTAAAGTGTTACAATACACGCCTATATTTGACATTTTCACTGATTTGTTCACAATTGTTTATTAGCTTGTTTTGTTCACTAACTAGTTGCACTTACGATTAAGAGTCCTGTTGACTCGAAACGTGTCAAAGTGTGTCACCCTGTCCAATACGGTTTGTATAATCCCACAATAAATTATCCCACTTTTATATCGACTGAACCGGATTGTCAGCTCTTTTGTCCTTTTTGTATTTTTTGTATCCTCATAGCTGTCATATCACTGAGCTCCACTGCTACCTCAACTAAGCTGCACTTGAGTTCTTAGATTTTCACATACTGTGTGATGTATCTAGTGGTGGTACTCTGCTAACGCATTATATTCTAGAAACAGTGAGGTTATAACATATCATGTACTGAGGGAAGCATTGAGCCATCACACAATTAGAAACAATGTACTGAAGATCTGTAGCGCAGGGATGTCAACGTATAGCCAGTGAACCTAATGTGCCCCATCTGACAGTAAGATGCGGCCCAAAATACCTAACTACACATTATGTTAGGGGTAATTATTTCAGAAGCCTAAACAATAGGTTGGCAATGTAATAAAGCAACAAAAAGTGCTAGAAGAATGTTTGGGTGTTTAGGGAGCAGTATTAGCAGTAGAAAGAGGAAAGCGCTTCTGCCGTTGTACTGAGAGTGTAGTTGAAGCATGGAATAGCCTTCCAGTAGAAGTGGTAGATATTAATACAGTGAAGGAGTTTAAGTATGCGTGGGATAGGCATATGGCTATTCTAAATATAATATAAGACCAGGAACTAATGAAAGTATAAAGATGTTTTTAGATATATTTTAAATTAAGCAGAAATTTGCCAGACTAGATGGGCCAAATGGTTCTCATCTGCCAGCACATAGGGTCTGACTTTAGTCATTGCATTTGATTATGAAGGTACTCGTAATCAATAATAAACCTCAAAAAGGGGTGGGGGTTGTTATCTAAAGTAGACGTATGAATGACAGCTGTCACAATCCTCAGTGTGCAATTATATAATATATCCATGAATGTTACAAAGTGCTCCATTGTCTAACAGACATCTGTGTGTTAGATTCCACTCTACAGGCTCTTCAAACTCCCAGCTAGTCATTCCACAATGAGGAACAACTTCCCTCTGTCTCTTTTAGATACAGTTTCATTTTTTTCAACAGCACTAATGTATCTGACAGCTGTAATGATGAAAGGGATACGCAGTATTTTCTAGATAAACAATGACAATTTTAGTCGAGTATTTTTCGAGCTAATAAGAGACTAATCCAAGGTCATGAAAGATAAAAGGCGATTCTTTGTAAACTGGCATGGAGGGTTACGAGCTGTTCCTATAAATTAGATGTTCAATGTCCTTACATGCCAAGGATATGTGATAGACCTCTCACTAAATCACTTGATATTGCTGGCAGCTTTGCTCTCCGACAGCAAAGATCCTTTAAAGGGGCCATGTCACCTAAACATGGCGTATACTGCGAATAAAGAGAATTAAAAAAACGATCTATTCATTTTGCCAGCAGAATTGCAGTAAATACATAAACTAAGAGAAATGTATGTTTTTCTTGGGTTCTCCCGCTTATGACACCACCTGTGACTTGATATTCAAATTAATACATTTTGAATAGGGGATGTGCAATTTGCATACCAAGCCATACAGCAGTGATGCCATAAGCAGGAGAACCCACAGACACATGTAAAGCCTTGAACTCTTTACAGAGGTATAAGGACATGTGTGCCCCTATATGCAACCAGTTTGGATGATGAGATCACTGCCCAGTGCCCACCCCCTGGCATCTATAGGGTGAATGAAATGATGACCTGTACGTGAAGTCCAGCACCAATCAGTGATAAAAAAGAAAACAAAAAAACACACCGAAGGACCTCCTCGGTCAAGAGCCAGATAAAAAATAATTCCTCCTATTGTAGCCTGAAGTAAAAGAAATGGAGGCTCCCTCGACGCCAGGCTATCCTGCCTGTTTAACAGAACATCAATATCAGAAGCAACAATCGGTTTGCGGAGGGAGCTCACAATAAGGAGGTATGCAAAAGATAAGCCATTTAATGAATAGTAAAAAAGGCTGGTACACAAAACTTACAGAACACATGAAAAAGACGCCTTATGCGTATTGTGCCAGGCACGAAACGCGGAAGGCGTCTTTTTCCCTGTGTTCTGTCCAGTTTTGCTTACCAATCCGTGATATCCTCATCTTCAGCCCAGGGAAAGGGGCCATCCAGAAAATAAAATTGAATTTAAAACCAGCCAATGGTGGAGGCCATGGTTTTGCTGGTTCCTAGCCCCGTTTATTATTAGGGGGACCAGGGGACATCCTAATTTCAGTTGGTGGCAAGAGGCTTTATTTAATATTTTTTGTATTTTTTTTTGAAGGTTCTCATTATAATCTAGCTCTTCGGAATTGGAGAAAGGAAATGTTTGAAATGTGGATATCTTGCCAGAAAAGGAGTGTACGTTGCCTATTATGTATGCTTTACGAGGCAAAAAAGGCCTCTGATGCTCCGGTTTCCTAAGGCCCCCCACATCCGATTTGGAGTCAAATTAATTAATATTGAGTAGCCATACTTGGTCTATTGGTGAAATTCCACTATTATGCCTGATCCGAGTCCAATTGGTGACAAATCTGTTCATATAGAGTAGATCCTTTAATGTGCAACATACTGCTGTTTAGCGTCCCTGAAGGAGCTGTACAAGCCGAGTGCTCAATAATCGTTTATGTTTGTATTCTTTTATTAAAGCATTTCTATTTAAAATGCCTACACCTGGTGTGATCTTTCAGTTAAACACAGCTTCATTTTTTGCATTAACCAACTATAATCCATATAAAAATTTCCTAAAATGATGAAAACTTGTTTTGCAAACTTGGCATGTAAAATATATTCAAGTTGTTTTTTAATTATAATTGTATTTATTATTATTTTTTTCCTACCCCCCCTTATTTGCTCAGAAGATTAACTAAAATAATAGATCAGGGTGGTGCAGTAGACATTGCTTACCTAGATTTCAGAAAGGCTTTTGACACTGTCGCACATAGAAGGCTTATCAATAAACTGAAATCTTTGAGTTTGGATTTCAATATTGTTGAATGGATTAGACAATGGCTGAGCGACAGGCAACAGAGGGTTGTAGTCAATGGGGTATATTCGATGCAAGGTCTTGTTACTAGTGGGGTACCTCAGGGATCTGTTCTTGGACCCATTCTCTTTAATATTTTTATTAGCGATATTGCAGAAGGTCTTGTTGGTAAAGTATGTCTTTTTGCTGATGATACAAAGATTTGCAGCAGGGTTGATATTCATGGAGGGATAAGCCAAATGGCAAATGATTTAGCTAAACTAGAAAAATGGTCAGAGCAGTGGCAACTGGCATTTAATGTGGACAAGTGCAAGATTATGCACCTTGGGCGTAAAAACCCAAAAGCAGAATATAGACTATTTGGTACAGTCCTAACCTCAACATCTGAGGAAAGGGATTTAGGAGTAATAATTTCAGAGGACTTGAAGGTAGGTAGGCAATGCAATAGAGCAGCAGGAAATGCTAGCAGAATGCTTGGTTGCATAGGGAGAGGTATTAGCAGTAGGAAGAGGGAAGTGCTCATGCCATTGTACAGAGCACTGGTGAGACCTCACTTGGAGTATTGTACGCAGTACTGGAGACCTTATCTCCAGAAGGATATTGATACTTTGGAGAGAGTTCAGAGAAGGGCTACTAAACTGGTTCATGGGTTGAAGGATAAAACTTACCAGGAAAGGTTAAAGCATCTTAACATGTATAGCTTGGAGGAAAGACGTAACAGGGGGGATATGATAGAAACATTTAAATACATAAAGGGAATCAACACAGTAAAGGAAGAGAGTATATTTAAAAGAAGAAAAACTACCACAACTAGAGGACATAGTCTTAAATTAGAGGGGCAACGATTTAAAAGTAATATCAGGAAGTATTACTTTACTGAGAGGGTAGTGGATGTATGGAATAGCCTGCCAGCAGAAGTGGTAGAGGTAAACACAGTCAAGGATTTTAAGCATGCGTGGGATAGACACAAGGCTATCCTAGCTATAAGACCGGGAACGGGGGACTAATAAAAGTACTCAAAAAAAAAATAAAAAAATTGGGCAGACTAGATGGACCGAATGGTTCTTATCTGCCGACACATTCTATGTTTCTATGTTTCTATGTTTCTATCTGTTTTGCTGGTTTGTTTTAATGAGTTACAAGCAGCTTAAACATATTACACATTGCTTGCTCACTTAGCAGCTAATACAGTACAAGTATTTAATTATTTAAAATCCCCAAAGATTATTAACTAGCAGGCCTGCTAATTTACAAGTGGTCTGAATAACTGCATATCAATGTACTCTGGCAGAGGAGCAACAGACAGCTAGGTTCTGTGGGCCAGTGTCTGTCAGGAAGAGGATAGCTTTGAAGATTCAGTACTTAACTGTATTTTCCATGAGTCATGATGCCAAAGGAATGTAACCCTAAACTAGGTCACCTATCTTTTCATCCTATGTGTAGTACCAAGGATGACTGGGGAAGCTTTTTCTGCACACGTCTAATGTACTGGACTCTTTTGAGTTTGAGAAGCTGGATCTTCATGTTCAAAGAACCACTCCAGGGTTAAAATATGTAATGCCTATATAGCTGCCATTTAAAAATGAATTGAATAGTTGGTTTTGGTTAAGTTCCTTTAATATTACATTTTGCAGGATTGTTATTCTGTGAAGCAATCCCCTAATTAAAGGGACTGGATCTCAGAAACATTGTTTTTCCTGGCAATGTAGTGAATAAAAAAGGATTGAAAATGATCTATATATTGTATTAGCAAATTTGCAACCAAATGCCTACATTAGGAGAAAAATATGTTTTAAATATACCTGTGGTGTCATTTTCAATAATTTTTCATTCTCTACATTCACATTTAAAACAATATATAGGTGACACTGTCCTTTTAACCCCTTCACGACATTATGATGAGTTTAACTCGTCATGCAGTCTAGCTGGTGGTGCACTCTGTGCCAGCTGGTCTGGAACGGGTCCAGGACTATGCCTTACACCCGAGGCAAAGCTCCTGGACCCGATCGGCGGGTTTCCAACCATGTGATCATGGTGATCACTCGATCACCGCGATAACATGCAAATTAGATGGCAAAGTCAATGTGTTCACACACTGCCTCTAACTCACGCTCTGTGCTTCACGTACTTCTAGTGAAGCACAGACAGTGACCTGAAAGTAAAAAAATAAATAAATAAAGAACATCCTGTAAAAAATAAAAGATTTTAAAAAAATGTAACCCTTTCCTTGCTGATCACAGTTTGTAAATTAAATCAGTTCCTTCTGACTTTATGGCACTCATTTTGTTTTGTTTTTTATAATGTTTTTTATTTTTACATTTTTTAAGTTTTTTTTCATAAATACATGTCATTGTAATATATTCATTTAAATACTGTTAACCCTTGCATGCCCGTTGCGTGATTCTTATGACAGAGTTTTTCTGGGTTTTTTTTGTTTGGGGGGGTTTGGGAACATATATTTTTATTTTTTATTAGGTAGCTAATTAGTTGGGATAAGTGAGTTAGTGTTGTACTAGTTATGTAGATTATTAGTGGGAAAATAATGGGGAATAACATTTTCCCCCCCAAAATGTTCCCCCTTTATATGTATTTCCTAATACTAAATTCTAGATTATTTTTATGTATAGGGTATCAAAAGAAAGCTCTAACTGTCCTTTAAAAAAACAACATATAACTTGTATGGGTGCGTTAAATGACAGAGACGAAAATTCCGTTTCAACAAACGCATATTAAAATTTGAAAAATCGCTCTGGTCCTTGGCCAAAAAAAATCCCTGGTCCTGAAGGGGTTAATATGCTAATGAATTGATTAGTTTCCATCTGGTTACATATGGCGTCTACATATTACCAGGCAGCATACTAAAGCTATTGGTGGCTGGTACTAAATGGCCAAGGTGGCAAGTCTAATGCATTCTCCACTGTTAGAACCGCACTATATTATATTATGCCAAGTACTGGAAAGTTGATGTGCATTTTCAGGTGCTCTTTAGCTTTAAAAAGAAAAGAAAAAAAAAATAAAGAAAAACAAATCGGAGGTATCAGAGTCATGCTTGTGCATGATCATTAGGTTTGCAGATTACAAAGTGAAACTTCCCAGGTAAATGAACTGCAATTTCAGATAAAGATGCATAATGAAGGCAATTACATAAGCAGTGATCTATAAATGCCACAGTTGTTACAATTATGTAGATGAGCTATACTTTGCACCATTATATAAAATTATATAAATTGTACTGGTCCCCATATGTTCAAAGGTAGTAAATACTAAAACTTGTATCCGTCAGTCAGCTTTACTGGCCAGGCTTTCATTGATCTGTGCAAGAGTGACTTCATAGACTCAGGAAATTAGCTCCGTGAAGGATCCATAGCGCTAGGAGCATGTATGCACACATTACAGTGTATTCTCCATGGCGGCAGAGTTTAGCACTCAGCCCTTGTCATTAGATGCCTTGAAGAAGAAGAGCATAGAGGGCTATGTATGTTGGTGTAGGCATTGATATTTATTTAATGCTTGTTAATCCTAGGAGAAATTAAATGTTTCTGTAAGTAATTTTTCTATCATTGCTGTGTGACTGCATGTGTGTGACTACATGTGTGTGTGACTACATATATGTGAATCTGTGTGAGTGCATGTGTGTGACTACATATGTGTGAAGCTGTGTGACTGCATGTGTGTGACTACATGTGTGTGAAGCTGTGTGACTGCATATTTGTGACAACATGTGTGTGTGTGTGTGAGTAGAGGGGTGGGGGCCACAGGGGAGGTCCGCACAGGGTGCCTGAAAACCCTGCTCGTGCCAATCCAGATTCCCCCACGCCCACAAAGTGTTATACAATGACATGCGTGCAGGCCTGACGCACCAGCGCCAGTGATGCCTCACATCACAGCTACATCACAGTAAAAATAATTGATTTACTCCATACAGTATTTGTATTGTTACTAATGTCTTTCATTTATTGCTGAGAGCTGAGAGACTTTAATATTTCTTATTGGTGAAAATGATCCATTATCTGAAATGACCTGTTATCCAAAAATATTTCTGGTCCCAAGCATTTTGGATAATGCATACTCAATGTGTAGTAAGTTTTATGATGGGGGTTTTGGTGGCAGGTGCCTACACTACATCCCCACATTCAATGCTGGATATAATATTGGACCTTTGCCATTTTTTGTTTGTTTTTTGTGTGTGTTTCACCATTGTTGGTAAGCACAGTGGTCATTCATGGAGCCAGTACACTTGACATTTGACCACAATGAATCTCTAAACTGGTACATTTGAGTGAGGTCAGCTGTAACCCAAGGGAGATGTGCCCTTTTTTTTACTAGCACTTTGCACAGTGGGGCACGCGAATTCCAAACTTGCAAGAGCTCGGACTGAAAGGATTCAATTTTACAGTCTAGATCTGGGATTCGGCTGGATCTGTGCCACGGGAGATTCTTGAGATCATTAAGAAAGGATTCAAGGTTAAATTTATTAAAAGACCTGGTGATTAGAACCTTGAGAGGGGATCTGGTGGTCTTTATCATGCTCACTCCTGGTTTCTATCCAGATAAGAGGATAGAACCCAATCCAGTAAAGTATGGTTAGGAGCTTTTTCATATTAATGAAATGTGGGGAGAAGATTAATTACATTACCTCCAAATCCTTAAACAGTGAACAAAATTCAGCCAATCAAGATAATGCTTCATAAATAGGATTTTTTTCTTTTAGACTATTAAATGAGATATTTTTTTTAGTGCTTTTGATCAGTGCATCTGTATAACTATCTATATTGTTATGATATAAACCTTGTCAGTTTACCTCAGAGGTATGAAGCATTTCCAACTTTGAAGTTAATGTTAGATATTTTGACAAATGTTACTTAAAAAAAGAGTAGTAGATACCTGAAAACACCTTCCAGAGGATAAGGTAGCTGAAAACACAGTTAAGAATTTCAATAGAATGTTGTGTGTTAGCATGACCTGACCAATGCAGCACAATGACACAAACAACAAACAAGATTGACATTTTAGATTTACAAAAGAATGGTACTTATCCATCATCAAAGTCTGTTTCTGTGCCTGGAGTCCTTGTTTCATTTGGAGAGATGCCTATTATAGAGAAGCCTGGGCTAGACCCTTTCACTCTCTCCTATTTTAGCATAGACCCTGAGGATGGCTGGGAGCAATACACAGACCATTGGTGGTCTTACCTGGTGCATAGGCCACTGTTGAGACAATGCTACGCTAAGTAATTTTCGCCAGGTTATATTAATTCACAAGCAGTTAGAACCCAGGGCGCTGACTCGCCGAAACTTAGTCAGACAAGGTCTTTGCGACCTTGTGAGTCTTGTGTCTTCAGATATAGATACTCTGTCAGCACAGACTTTTTTAAATACTGAACACGCATGGTATGTCTCCTCAGCGATTTCCACTAGACAACACCTTCACACGGGGAGGAGGCCAAACAGAAACAAGTCCACATGATGTCAACAGTATTCATTTTGCAGTCATTGGCTGATTTTACCTTCATTATCCCAATGCAAGTTTTTGTTCTGTAATTAAATTTTTAATGGGGAAAATGTAGACCGAACAAACTGTGTGAGTACCGGTTGCGTAAAGCGCTCTCGCTACCATTTAGGATGTTTGGTGCAGACGCTCCCAGTCTTCAGAGATTGGGAAAATGATATCCATTATCCATAGTTAGCGACAGAAAGAAGAGCACTCCACAGTGTGTTCATTCTGTACTGAACCACAAGAAATGTTTTACTGAGCTTAAAATAAACACAGGACACTTAAAAAAACAAAACTCTACAAATTAGCATAGCTGGAAGAAAAGCACTGTTTTCTAAAAAAAGACTATAGCCGCCAGTTTTAACGGGCCACAAAACTTTATTTTTAACCTGTGCTTCTAATATAGAGGTGTTGATTCCACTTTCAGGCCTGTAGTGGCCTCACTAACTTGTTTGGGAACACCTGCTCCACACTGTCAGCCGGGTCTCGTTACCAACCTGCCTGTTCAGTCCCTTAACCCCTTTGTGACGCATGGTGCTCGCGTCCCAGACGGCGCAAGCACCGAAACACCACTTTTTGTTTCCTGGCCACCGATCACAAGGTGATCAGTAGCCAGGAACACAATGGCAGAGACCTGATCTGGGTCTTAATAGACCCTGTGGGTCCTTGCCAAAAGATCATGTGAATTTGGTTTCGGCATTGCGGTTGTGACCTTTTTATCTGGCTCTCTGTTTACCTTATTATCCTGCTTTAGCTGCTGCTCATGCCTGTGTATCCTGTCCAGAAACTGGGATCCCTAACCTAGGGGCCATCTTGCAGTTGCATTTCTGTCCTGTCTAGTGCCCTGTGTAAGGGTTTCCTGCCAAGTGCCTTGTCAGGAGGACTATACATCTTCTCTCTTGTTTGTGAGGTTCCAGCCTGTTCTGTCTCCCTGGATTTGGTGTACAGCCTGTCTTAGTGGTCTATTCTGCCTGGGTCATTAGTAATTTCCATGTCTGAGTGCTTAGTCCTGTCGGTGTTACCCAGCTCAATCTGTGCTGATCAGTTCTGTTGGCACCTCCATTCCTTCGAGTGCCTACCAGCCCTGTGTGAACTCTCCAGCCCCGTTTGTATCAGCCAACCCTGTGTGTTATCTGTCATGCATCGTGGGGTACAGACAGACACAGCCATATCTCCTGCAGCTAAGCTCCTCCCCGACCTTTGCACCCAGGTTGCTACACTAACTAGTTTCCAAAGTGGGTAATGTTGGCTGAAAGTCCGTGGAAACACCCCAAAATTAGATAGGGAGTGTCATGAGCTAAAAGTACCCCTCATACTCACTGAGAAACTTTGACCCTGAGGAGTGTCCAACCTGGAACCTTGAGGCCATACCCTGCATCATCAGCATGTCCCATATGTTTGAATTCAGAAGTGTTAGAAATAGGTGGAGTTGCCATCCACCTGGGATTGTACCGGCAGGTTGGTAGAAAAGGTGAACCTGGAAGAAGCAGTGCCATTCTACAGGCAGGCTATAACACTGGGGAGAGAGGACTGGTGTGTCTATTGCTGTGTTTTCAGTTTCAATAGTTTTCAATATTCCTATGTGCTGTATTCTTGCTATAGAGATTACGGCTTGTGACCTTCCATTTCATAAGAACTCAGAGCACTATCCCAGGCTAGACAGCAAAGCCATTCCAGCCGGTAAAAAACACACCAGTGAACCATTAACACAAATATTAATAAAAGTGATAATGATAGTGTATATGGAATGACTCTCACAGCAGAAGTTTACCAGCTTGTAATGCAGAGTCTCAGCTTTGGCACTGAGTGAGACCCAGTATAAGGTTTTATTAGACTGCCGAGTGCCAAAGGATCATATAAATTATACTCAACCCCGTGTGTATAAATGGGTCCGCAGGGTGTTCATCTCACCCCTCCTAAAGAAAGAATAGGACGGTTATTCATGAAAGAGAGAATTGCAGGGAAATGAAGGGGGAATTTTTTTCAACTGGGCCTTAAGTTTGATATTCGCATCTCAGTTCCCTGCGATTGACTTCTTTCACGGATAAATCCCATGGCAGAGATGTGCGATGCTTTGCATGTGTGATGGGAAATTACCAAAAGAAGTCAAACATTGACTTTGTTAATAGCTGTGGCATATAATGCAGTGTAAGAATGCCTTAACCTCTACACTAAACTGGAACAGATTGAATATACAGTGAGGCAGCGGAAGACCTTTACACTGCACTTTAAAGAGAAGATCCACACACATTAAAGCAGGGTTCAGACTCTTTATCAATTGATTGGAAAATATTTTTTTTTCTCTCAGCAGAGGCAGAGCTAATCCGGAGGCAGAGCTAATCCGGAGGCAGCGCTAATCCGGAGGCAGAGCTAATCCGGAGGCAGAGCTAATCCAGAGGCAGAGCTAATCCAGAGGCAGCGCTAATCCGGAGGCTAGCATCCGCCCAGACAATCAGAGTGAGAGCTAGCAAAAGGTTTGTTGGGTTGCGTAGGTCTTTCTCTCCTAGTACAGAGAGTTGATTGATGACATGTATATGCAAGTGTCTCTCACTGTGCTAGTTGTGGGAAACCCTCCCCGGCCAGATCAGACTGCATGCTTCTCGGAGAAACATAGCGGCTGCAGATTGGAGGATACACTTGCATGGACCATTAAAAGTAGGGCAGCGATGGTGAACATTGTTTGAACATGAGTGGCCAGTTTTATGCAGGAAGGAAAGATGAAGTGCTCTCTCATTTCGCTGCCCATCAATATCAGCCACAATGGCTGCCCTTCATATAATTTCACTTGCACCAGTGAGTTCAAGTCAAAACTCTGCACCAGAGTGATTATATCCCCTAATGTAAGTCTTACATCTAACATCTACTGGGTCCTCCATAACTGATGGTGTAGACACTAGCTTGGTGCCATCACAGAGGTCTGCGAGTGCCACAGGTTTACCATCACAGTGCTAGAGCCACTAAACATTTCACTTCTATGTTACTGCTGACATATTTTGAAACTCATGTGAAAAATACATTTTGTTTTCCTTTAAACATTTGTTTTTTTTTTTGTATCCTATAGTCTTCATCTGTCCACAACATGAGTTTAACTAGTGTCCCTCACTAACTATTATTGTTCCTTCTGCTCTAAATATATACATAGAAAAAACGGGTCACAATACCATTAATAGCTGGTTAGATTGATGTCTCCTTTGTGGAATGTGACAGACAGAAGTACACAAACAACTTTACAAGCCAGCTTATCCCTGTTCCTCACTTTTGTTCATGTCTTTAGCTGATGAGACATTAATGGTCTGGTTTAACAGGTTTATTTGAAGTACAACAGATCATAAGTATAATGTGCCAAATAGTCATCCGGAAATACTTGCCAAGTGTCTGCACATCTAGAAGTACAGCCTGAGTGCACAAATAATACTGTCTTACCTGCCATGCTCATAAAATTAGATGTCCGTTGTAAATAAATGAATAGGTAACAATATAAAAACATGGTCTCACAAATTTAATTTATAATGTTCTACCATAGAATTGTACAATCAGCCTCGCCAGCTTTCTACAGTTGGCTCCCTGGATGAAAAAGGGACAAAACAAAAAAGGGGACGGAGTCATGTGACTCTATGGAACATCGCGTGACTTTCCATGACACAGGAGTTTGAGCTCCACTCCCCCGGTACAGATACAGGATGCTCAGACTGCAAAGTATCATTTAAGTTCTCAGTAGATGAAACAATACAACATTGAGTTTGGGAAACAAGTTTAAAGGGACTCTCTGGCGCCCAAAATACATCTTCCAAATATTAAGGCATATTAAAGTACATTCAAAGTACTTTACATTGAATATTTTACATTTTGCATTGCTTAAAAAAATGAAAATTGAAAATATGAATTTGTGAAATTACAGCAGTTTGCAAGAAACCAGGACTGCCCAGTGCCCACACTATCTGGGTAAACGTAAATTTTCCTTTTTTTTTTGCTGCAGGAACCAATGAGAATATTTTCATTCAAATGAATGTAATTTCCTGTCTCTCTAATGATGTCATCAGACAATGTGTTGCACTGTTAAGAGATCCTATGTGTACAAGAGCAAGGCCACTTAGGTTCCACACAGTGCATTATATGCCACCAGCAGAGGTAGTGACTAAATGAAACAAAACATGCTCAGTATCTAGAAACAATCAGTGAGGCAGTACCTGTAGGATAGAATGCAGTGGGGAGACTTGAGTAGAATATTAAAAATGTGATTTATGCAGAATGTGATTTATCCAAAAGGTCTGTGCACTATTCAGGCAGTAGACTTCCACTGGCACCAAAGTGAGTTTGGGGGATAGACTGTCCCTTTAAGCAAATAAGCTACCAATATTGTAGCTACAAATATACTGAATACATAAACCAGACAAACGTAATGTATATGCGTAAAGAAGACACCAGGCCTATGACTGTTTCCTTAGATGAGATATCTGTATATGTATAGTATGTATACACACACACACACATACACACATATATATAATATATATAACCCTATGCATAAAAATGTACTAATTAATGGTGTCTCAGATTATTACCACAGATTATTTGTAGAAACACTGCTGGAAAACGTTTTTGCTCATTTTTCTAATGATCAAATATGGGGAAATGTAATCAGCATACAAATGTGACTACACATTCGTCATTATATCTTTTTTTTTTTTTTTTTTTTTTTTACAATTTTCGTTTTTTTTTTGCTTATTTAATATTTCTACAAAAACCCCAGCCCAGAGACCTGTACTCAGGCCATATTCTTTTTTTTACATTTTATAATTATACCGTGATGGATTCAAAATTAACGTCAAGAATAAAAAAATAAAAAAGATGAAGAAGATAATTCCCATGAAAAAGACAAGCTGTATTACGAGAGAAGATAAACAAATCTTGAAGAACAGCTGTTTGGAATGTTTGTCTGGATGGAGGACAAGTTCTTGACTTACTTGTCGTGCATGGGATGCGCATTCCGTCTTTGCACAGGCTATCTTAGTAATATAGGCTGAGTCATTTTCGATCTGGCTGGCATTATGTTAATCAACTTTTTGTCGCTGCAGCTGTCACGCAGTGTGATGCCAAATTCCAAAATACGCTGGTGCCAGACATGCCTGGATTTCCCCTCCACACGTGACTACAGCTAGCAGAATACCCTGTCTGTCCTTTAACTCAACAACACTTTATTTGTAAGGCACTGTGGTAACACAGAACACAGCGATGCTGAATTGTTTTTTTTTTATAATCACATAACTCCCACCAGGCCCCACCAGGAACAGGGGGGACTTAGGTGGGCGTGGCTTGGATAGGCTAATGTCAGGTCTACTAAAAGTGACAGTGCTACCTTTGCAAAAAAATAAAAAAAAATAAAAGCTTTTTATCATGGAGGATTCTGAATCCAGTCCAGTTAAATGATTTGCTACACTGATTTATGTTATTGTACACTCTGTGTGAACACAAATGTCTTGAAAAGGCTAGGGATTTACAAGTGTATGGTTGTATGTACTGCGACGCGTTTCGCCTGGTGCAACAGGGTGCCTAGAGTATGCCTGTTACATCAAGCAAAACGCTTGGCAACAGATACAAGCATATCCCTTTTTCTATCTACAAGCTGATGTTTGGAATCGGATCCTGGTCCAAATGCTGAACTTATTTTCATCTATCTCAGTGTAATTGCATTTAAGTGCCCATTTATATATAGATACTTGCTAACAGGCCTTACTTTCTGCTCTGAGCTTGTTGGTGTAAGCAGTTAACATGAGAGAAGTTATTTCATTCCTGTGACAGGACATGTTGAAAAATCCTTAAATCTGTGAGTGCATTGCGTCACTCACACATCTAACCTTTTTATCGTTAGCTGCCCGTGGTCCTCGGTCTCGAACCAGCCAATTTCCCAGAGGGAAAAAAAGGCAACTTGTTTGAATGTAATGTAAAAATAGCAATATTTTTTTGCTACTTTGAAAGGACAATGCTTTGCTAGTTGCATGCGAACAAGTGGTACATGGAATTTCGGAGTGTACAGCTGTTTGCATTACTTGAGCCAATTCCTAGCCATGGGGTGTTCTATTACCTTAGTCCAAGTAACTGCACTGCAGTTTCTATAGTAATTACAGTGCATGGCTGGAGTTGCTATAGCAACCGTCTGGGAATGGTTCCACGGTGACTAAAGCATTTTCAAAGCCGTCAGACAGCGGAGAGGGTGTGGCGTCCATAAAAATATGGAAAACATGTTTCTCATCCCTAGACAGAGACCTGTCAATGCAAAATGGTAAAATCTGCATTCCAACCACCTCTACCAGTGCTGAAGAACTGGCCTCTCGGTATGTTAAATGTGTATCAAAAGCATTGATTAATGCAAGCTTCAATGCACCTGGTTTGGGTTCCACTTTAATTACGCCACTTATCCAGATCTCTCAATTGCTGAATCAGACAGAAATATTCAAAGCTTATACAGTCTCTCCGTAGACATTGTATATAAAATATCAACTTAACTATGGTTACCTGAGGTTAAGGATCTAAAAAAAACACTGTGAAGTGATGGGAAATAGGTGGGGCTCTTTAATTCCCGTGATATGAATATAAAAAAGGATAATTTGTTCTGCTAAGCATGCTGGGATTTGGGTCCATACGGGAAAGCACATGTTACGGGTACAACACCATAATGAAGACATTTCCTATATCCTGAGCTGATATTTAAAGATATTAAAAATTAAAACTGGCATTTTTCTTTTATTGTGCAAGCGGGAATATTAGGCACTGTAATTATACCCCCAACTGCCCCCCCGCAAACTGTCCCGATTTAGGGGTCTGTCCCACTGTAGACAGAGGTAGAGTTTGGCTAGACAGTGGGATTCAGGACATACTGTAGTAGCCCTCATCCTGCACAAGACGGACCTTCTCTTAGATTCTGGGATTACACCTATTTCTCCCCAAAATATTTTTCTGATACACAGCCAATTCACTCAAGAGAAACCCAAAAGAAGGCTGCACCAGTCTTTGAAAGAGTGTTTTCGTTGTGGCCACTGCACAGCAACAGACCCCACAAAAACCATTTGCATTACTACTAGAGAAACAGACTTTAGGATCTCTTCTTTCATCCGTTGTGGTATTCTTGGAGTGGAACTCATAACGTGTCAATGTGTAATACAATATGTGGGCAAAATAAATGTGACAGTAACTGTTTCTCAGTTCTTGTATCTAACAGGATCTTACCTTAGTCTGTTCCTTCTGCTCGGATAGTTAAATCTCATTAAATCATGCGCATGGTGTAGAAAAAAAGTAAAGATCATCTATATAAAGCAATAATGTAGTTGTCCAGCACCAATGTTCTAGATTCTTCTACCAATGTTCTACCAAAGAATGTAGAATGCTGACCTGTTCTAGGTTGTCATTCAGAATTTCTTTTCTAATTTTTTTATATTGCCGACCTAAAATGTGCGGAGTAGAACAATGCAACAGTGAAAGAGGTTAGCCAAGGGCACATGAAGATGTCATAATGATGAATAACCTATATGCCCGCTGTCTAATGAGGTCACCAGCAATGCTATTTACATCTTGTAGATTTGCTGCGGCAGGCCTATGCTCTAAATGAACACAAATCATAATGGAATAGGAATTGGCAATCTGACATTGTGCCCTCTAGATAAATATCTTCATACAAAGCCAAATAGTATTCCAAAAGGACTTAATTTAAGTCACAGCATGGACTTGGGGCTCTACCCCTGAAAATCTTCCAAGTGCTGTTGCCTGTGACCTCATTAATTGCCCCAAGGGTAATCTACAGGCCACAGAGTTCAAATTTACAATTCCACACTTTTGAACTTTTGGAATTAGTTACTATGTTTGTACAGTAGAAAATACAAACACACAGCTACAAAAAAAAAACAAAAAAAAAAACACAGTTCAGAGTGAACATTAAAAAAGATTGGCATAAGCATTTTAATGAATCAATTAAATGAGTACATTTTATACGACAGTAGCAATCATGAGCAAACGCCTTGAGCTCTACGAGTTTGAATACTTTTGTTTAAATATCAATTAAAAGATCAGTTAAGAGAGAATGAAACTTCATTAAGACAAATGAATTGCCTTGTATTTTTTCTTCATCCTAGCACAGTTGTGGTTGTGAAACTAATGAAATTGAAGGTGTTTGCAGTTATTAAGAGTCATGCATCACAAGATATATTAATTCTTGCTAATGGTGAGTTATTTGAACAGTTATTTAACCGTTTGATAGGTAGAGATATTATTTTTTAGTAAAAATGTAGACCAATCTTAGCAAAATTACAAACTTTGTCTACTAGTTGGATGAAAACTTTAGGTAGAATTCCTGGGGACTACATGGGTTATGTATAAAAATTCCTTTGCTCCAAAGTGTCGGGAGTTTTATTAAAAAGCCGCAATCGCCCTTTGTTATGTATAACAACGATTGCGTCTTTTTATACATCCCGACACTTTGCAGTGCTGGAGAGGGACCGTCGCCAAAACGTGTTTGACAAAGGTTCCCCAACACAAATCAGGAACTGATTTTTTTTTTATATACATTACAGATTGGCTGTGCATGATGGGCTGGCAGGCCCACCTTTATGTGCCCATTCCTCCAATTCTTTGACCACACCTCCATTTTTTGTGATCATGCCCCACTTGTCCACACAAGGTCTACCAATGTTGGACAGTATGATTTGCTAGCAATCAAGGTTCCAGCCATGTCTTACCATTCAAGCAAAGGTTCTTGACCCCTGTGCTTTATTTTTACCATAAAGAGCCAGTAACCTTAAAGAACAACTGTAGCATGAAGTTGTGTTTAATTAAAGGATTTCATCAAGTGTAGGAATTGTGTATAGAAATTCTTTAATGAAAGAATAAAAATAAAGTACCTTACTGAGCCATCTACGCCGAATAGCTCTACCAGGAGGCAGACATTTTGTTTAGAATCTTTGGTCACATGGGTCAGATCTTTCTTCATCTGAACCAAGGTGAGTGAAGATCTGACCCAAGATTCTAAACAACATGTCTGCTCCCTGAGAGAACTATATGGAGTAAAGAAGACACAATAAGGAACTTTATTTATATTCTTTCATTAAATATTTTCTTTATAAATCATTTACACTTGATACAATCTTTCAATTAAACATAAGTACATTTTTTGCCACAGCTGTGCTTTAAAAAATAACTAGAGGTATCAAATGGGTGCAGGAAGCACTTCTAATAAGCTGTATATATACTTTTTAGATGCTATTTATACTTTTTTATTGAGTGTGCTTGTAAGGAGCAGTGAACGACGTCATGACTGTACGGCCCTGTATAAGTAGCGGGAAAAATAGATTGTATATGTAAAAGTAAATGCCCTTTTACCATCACACTAGGCTGGGATGTAAAAATAACACTTTAGCCCATTAAAGAAAAAAAAAAGGGTAATTTATAAAAAATTGTGAAACTTTCCTTTCTTTTTAAATATAAGCCACATTTATATTTACTTTGCTGCTACTGCCCCTCGGTGTAAGAGGAATGGAATGGACATTATTGTTGAATGTTCAAAATGAAACATTTGATGGTATTGCTGTTTTTTCTGTGCTGTCATGGTGATTTTTTTTTTCTTTTTTAGTAAGTTCTGGCCTCTGTAATAACATGCCTACACGTATCTAAAGTGAAGGAAGCACTGCATGAAGTTATTTTTTTTAGTACTGGCTTGCTTGGTTTCCCTGGCAACCAAAGTCCAAGGTCATGTTAATTGGTAGTCATTCTGATAGCTGTGTTTCCTAGGTAACGCTTTCTCGCCAGGTTTAAGAATCACCGTGTGCGTTACATTCTTACCCTGGCATTCTAAACAACACGTATCACTCCCACTTGGCGCGCTCCATTTTCCTGGAAAAAAAAATAAAGAAAGTGTCAAATCCTTTGTCTTGTTATGGTGTGTTTGAAGTATTCACGTCTGTGTCTAATCGGTAATGTTGAACCAGTGTTGAATTATAAATCGCACAGAAATGTATATAATTTCAATATGGACACCAAGCAGATCCTTGGCAAAAACCAGGTCGGGAGCTCCACTCGATGCAATATAAATATTATTTTATTGCTGGATATAAAAAAAAAAAAGCAATATATATATATTTCAACTGTACCCGCCACCCTAGGTGGCCCAGGTTACCACTGCATTGACAAGAGATGCGTGGAGAAAGCTGGTATGGTGGAAAGGTGGGGTATATTGCAATGAGGCTATCATGTAGTGATGTGTCGCGAGGTCGGGGGGCCACTTGGCTATTTTCCCATCTTGGACTGATGGTTTCTAGTTACGCTCCTGCCTAACTTGCTCACATTTATAAAGGGACCCTTCCATTGGAGAATGCTGCATGGCGAATCATTGTTGGCATCCAGACCCACTGTGGACATGAAATGGTACTTTGATACAAGTTACATGATGGCGGAAGGGTACACATGTCCTAACAGCTGTTTACAATAACCAGTGATATACCATCCTATAGCTGACATGGCATGATCGGTATTATTATTCTATAAAAGCTATTATGTCCGTGTGTAAAAAATATATGTAAATGTTATTATGTGTGTGTGTGTATATATATGTATATATTTGTGTGTGTGTGTGTATTCCTTAACTTTTATTCTTATTGGTGTATTGGATACATTTGTGTTTTCAAATATGACTTTAAAAATGACATGTTGATTGATGAGGGAATTGCAACAAAATAGAATATTTATATCCAATCATCAATTATCTTTTGAAATATGCTGTTACATTTAGTGTTAACACCTTCTTGCGCAACAGCGTAGTTTTAAAGAAAAAGATATTTGAAAAAAAAAATAACACTAAAAACATAATAGCTAGACTCTGTTCCTAATCCCTCTTATGCTACCAACATGTAAAAAAATAAACTTAAAAATATGGAAAAAAAATCACTTGGAAGAAGAAAAAAAAATCTTAGATGCATTAAATGCTTAATGAGAGAAAAAAATCATTACTATGCAGATCAGCAGATGGTATCACTATCCAACACTTATTTTCTTGCCAAGCTCTTTAAAAAATATGTGCCAATTAACTAATTTGTAACATTTTTATGCTAGTTGAGATAGAACTCTGTTCATACAGTGGCCTGGGCAGATGTTTGATAATATATATAAATCTTATAACGCCAAAAATGTATTGCTCCTTCCAAGCCAAGCTTGTTATTGTCTTATTAACCCTCATCCCAATCAGAAAAAATATTAATTAGATAGTACGGAATCTTAATAATATGATACAGTTATTATTTACATAGAATCATTTTTCAACTAGATTTTAGAGTGGAGCCAGCATGTTAACATGGCTGGAAACCATGTGATAGTTGATGAAAAGGAAGCAGCACAATCATTTTAAAGTTTAGAGAAGAAAACGCATTTCACAGCTGCACAGTATTGAGTTGGCAAGTGTTTAGCTTATTAGTTGCAATCTGACCTTTGCAGTTGATCTTGAGATGAATGAGATTTTCCCCTGGAAATTTCATAGAATAGGATTATACAAATGCATGCAGAGACGGAAAAGTCACCACTAGTCAACACCGCAACCATAAAACATTTCAGAACTGCACAGTACGGTGGTGGGAAGTGTGTAGCTTATAAGATGCAAACTTATTTTTGGATGAGACTATGGGATGAATAGGATATATCCCAGAGATCTACATGATAGTATAAAACCAGTTGCGTGCATTGCCTTAAAAAAATGCACTAATCAAAACCATGATGGCCAACCAAAAAGAATTTTATAACTGCACAGCATTGTGTTGGCAAGTGTATAGCTTATTATATGCAAACTGACCTTTACAAGAGAATGTGAGATGAGTGAAATGTGTCCCAGAGATCTCCCAGACTAGTATATTGCCAGGATAATACCAGATTCATGCGCTTCCATAAAAAAATGCACTAGTCACCACCAACATCAACATCATGGTGGCCAACAAATATTACTGAAGATTCTATCACCATAGATGTCATGGGCATCCACAGAAATTTTTTCAGGGGGGGGGGGGGGCATATTTTTACTGGCATTAAATGCCAGGATTTAGCCATTTAATATGCCAGGATATAGCCATTTAATATGCCAGGATTTAACCCCTCAATATGCCAGGATTTAGCCATTTAATATGCCAGGATTTAACCCCTCAATATGCCAGGATTTAGCCACCCAATATTCCAGGAGTTTGCCCTTCAATATGCCAGGATTTTGCCATTTAATATGCCAGGATTTAGCCACCCAATATGCCAGGATTTTGCCCCTCAATATGCCAGGATTTTGCCTTTCAATATGCCAGGATTTTGCCTCTCAATATGCCAGGATTTTGCCACCTAATATGCCAGGATTTAGCCTCTCTATGCCAGGATTTTGCCTCTCAATATGCCAAGATTTTGCCCCCTAATTTACCAGGATTTTGCCACTCTATGCCAGGTTTTGCCACTCTATACCAGGATTTAGCCCCTCAATATGCCAGGATTTTGCCACTCAATATGCCAGATTTTGCCACTCTATGCCAGGTTTTGCCACTCTATACCAGGATTTAGCCCCTAAATATGCCAGGATTTTGCCCCATGATTTGCCAGGATTTTGCCACTCTATGCCAGGTTTTGCCACTCTATACCAGGATTTAGACCCTCAGTATGCCAGGATTTGCTCGTTTTTTGCCCCCATCCTCCCCCCCATTCCCCAGCACTTACCTCCTTGTTGCTGCTCTCCGGTCGTTTCCTCCGTGCATCTTCCCTCCTGCAGGGAGGAAGGAAACTCCGGTCATGTTTTTTTTACATTTTTTTTAACTTTATTGAAGTCGCGCAGGATCAATAAAAGGAGGGAAGATGCACGGAGGAGACGACTAAGGTTAGTGTAACAGGGAGCTTAAGTGCAGCGTTAGCCATGATAGATGTCCCTCTCTTTTTATGGCAATCAAGTTATACATATATATATATAGTTATATATATAGACCAATGTTTTCTCTCTCCCCTTTTTGCTTGCATGAACATATTCCATGTAGTAAGTTGTATGGCACATGTGCAAGTATATGAGACATGCGTGTTAAGCAAAGGCACATATAATATACACTGTTCAAGAAGCAAAGGTGAAAAAAAAAATACATTAGCCTCATTCTATGTTTTTACTGCCCTACTTAGTATATTTATGCTTCGTCTTTAGAATCTATATATGAAGAATTGTCAGGCATTCCATAGAACCATCTGTTTAGTTTCTTTTATAGCATGTGGCAAGCAAGCTATGTCCCAGTTTGTTTGATGAATGTCAGTGTAGGTTATTTCATATTTCCGAAGTGAGGCCTACAGCTGGTTTGGTTGTGAGTTTCAGTATGCTTGTAATTAACCACCTTTACTTTAAACACCTGTATGGAGGTTTGAAACCTTTTTCTGTCTCTCTCAAACAATTCCATACCCCCCCAAGTGTCCTTATATAGGAGGGACAATCCCTATGTTGCACCTAAATCTCCCTATCCCTCTTTATTTATTTTTTTGTTCCCTCTTTTCTGGGAGCCTCAAATTTTTGGTTTGTATAAGTGTATCACACAGCTCCACAGCAATAAAACTGACAATAAAGAGAGTTTAAACTGCAGTAAACGTGTTTTTATATTAATTTTTTCCAAATAAAAATTGTATTCTTCTAATAAATGACTTACCAAATTCCATAAATAGCTATCCATTGGTCATGAAGTCAATTAAGACAATGAACATGATCCATCCATTCTCCGCCGATAGCCGTACCTTCAGTCATTCCCCCCAAATAATAGCGTTCCCTCTTTGTCCATCTGACATTTTGGGAAGTATGCAATTCACACGTTTCATTGTATTTTACTAGTATGTATTAAACTGACATGAGATCCCAAAACAACACACAGCCACATTCCATAGTCACCAACGTCTGTCATAGCCACCAACAGACTGGTTATGTTAAAACAATGACCTTCCAAGGAAATGCTAGAATACAGTGCCCACCCGGGACACAGTGCAGTAAATCCCAGAATCCTTTGCACAGGGACCAGTTTCAAAGCTCACTGAAACCCAAAAAGGGGTGATTACATCTTTATTTTAGTATAATTCCTAAGCATTTTGGCCGGCAAACATCTAGATGAAATTAGGAGCATATTCATTTGGGACTCTGTCTGTTCATGACAGAGTCCCTTTAATGGTCTATTCTTCATGGATGAGTACACACTTCATATCACTATAATACCCTATTCCCACTTAATCAGCAAGCAGACCGGTTGAGTGCCTGCCATTATCCGTACTGCAGACTCATTTAAAATTATGATACGCAAATTGACTTTATCTCAATCCTCTCCTCATAGAGGCGCTTGCTCCGCTGACTGATCCTTACCCGCCCCACCGCGGCTTTGCTAATTCCGCGATGTATAAGTCAGCTAAACAAATAGCGAAAGATTCACATGTTTAATTCCAGATAGAGAGAACGTTTCTTAGCTGATCCAATTCATTATCCAGAAAAGCTCACATTTTTCCCTTGGGCTCAGCTGAGCAGATAGGCAAGTGTTATATGAAATTCAGAAAGCAATTAATTCACCGGAGAGGGGCCGGTTGGAAAGCTGTATCAGTTTCCATGGCAACAGAGAGACTTAAAACCTATAAGAGACAAACTTTTAGGCACAAAAAATTCATATGGCCATCACTGATCCATCGACACGGCAGAAATATTATTATTATTATTATTTTTAGCCAGACTTTTTTTTTTAAAGGCATCAATAGCTTCCGCTAAAAGGGTTCAATTGTGTTTTTGTTGAATTTACCCACAGGCCAAAAGTCGCCAGCCCTCTGGAATAGAAAAACCAGTACAATTTTTAAAGCACTTATGAAAAACAAGCTGTTTGTAGATCATACAAAAGCACATAAAAGTTTAAATGGAAAGAGCAGATTCTGGTGCAAAATGGTAAAGTGGAGCAATCAGCATTAATCAGTCAGTTGGAGGGAAGGCTGCCGACAAGGAAATGGCCCAGTATATGCTCCATGCAATGATAACAAACACTAGACACTGCCTTTTAACTAATTTGACACTTGAAAAAGCCTGAATAAGGAGAAACGCGTTGTGTGTGGGAGAGGAGCAGTATACTAGAACTTTATGCACCTTACAAGTTTGGAACTACATGCACCTTACAGCTGCTTGCTGTTTGCTTTCATGTAAGATTTAATATTTTTGTATTCTGCACAATAAAGGAAAGTTTTATTGAAGATATATCTCCTTCCTCCCCTGTCCTATTCTTTATATCCTCTGGAAAACATCTGGTAACATTTGAGACCCCTAGAGGGGCTCCCGGATACCCATGACACTGAGCAGGGTACTGCTCAGGAAGATGTGAGTGAAACCCTCATATTTATTTTATTGGTTCACCAATTTGTTTAAACATACTACACTATAGTATTAATTTTTGTTTTTTTATTCCCCTTTCATTATACAGAGAATATTGCCTCCAAAAAGGGAAAATAACAGTGTTTAGTGTTTTGGGAAGCGCACAAATCCACTTGTTGTGCCTTTTAACTAATGTTTGTTATAAACCCACAGATACGAACACACGTCCGATAAGAGTCTCTCCTCAGTTAGTAGGGGCTTTTCTTTCAGTCACTTTTAACCATTACATGTCCATCGGTGCCTTTGGCTAAGCCTCACATAACACATGCTCTTCTTATGTTTTTATTATTCTTATTGTGCATTGTAGTTGTGTGTATAATATTAGACATATGCATTCGTTTTCGGACGAAACATAGCATTTGTCTGAATAACGGAAACGAAAAACTAACGAAAGCCAAATGAACAAATGCTAAATCATCTAGTGATGATGACGTCACTAGAGAGACAGGATATTCCACTTATTTGAATGTCATTATTTTCATTGGTTCCTGCAGCAAAAAAAAGGAAATTACTTTTACTCATCTAGTGTGGGCAGTCTTTGTTTCTTGCAAACTGATGTAATTTCAAAATTTCTTATAGCTGTAAGTATTTTATATTTTAAGCAATGTAAAATATAAGACATGCATTATAACCCCTTAGTGACAAGACATTTTCACCTTGACTTTCCCTTGGTGACAATGGCTGTTTTGACATTTCTGGGGTGTTTGGGTTTAGCTGCAATTTTCTTCTTTCCCACATAAATTATATGTTGTTTTTATCGACATAAGAAGGGCTTTCATTAGATACCATTATGTTCATCATATCTTAGAATTTACTACAAAAAAAATCATAAAATATGATTTAAAAAAAAAACACTTTTTCTAACTTTGACCTAAAATATAATTTAGACAAATACAATCATTAAAAAAGACCCCATCTAAATAGTTTCTAAATGTTGTCCCGAGTTCAGAAATATGCATGTTTCCATATTTTTCGGTATTTTTTGCGAGTTATAGGGCAAAAACCAAAAACAGTGTTTTTTGTTTTTTTCCTTTATTGACCTTTTGACCCTAACCCAAACCCAAAATTTAACCCTAACACTAAATTTAACCCCAACTCTAACCCTTATGCTATCCCTTAATATGTTTTAATTTAATTTTAACCCTATCCCTTATGCTAAAAAATATTTCATTTTAACCCTATAGGCTAATCTAACTATATAACCAGTTTTTAGTTAAATAAATATATATTTTTATTTTTTTTACATTGCTATGCTGCTTAACTACCACTAGGAGCAGTCAAGTAGCATATTCTGAGCGACAGAAGTGAAGTTACTTTCACTTCCGAAGCTCAGACCTCCAGAGGGCATAGCCATATTGACAGAGCATGCAGCGTGGGGCGATCGTGGGTGCCCCAGAAAAGAAATTTCAGTGCTGTCTATTGCCTGACATGTCCATTATCGCAAAGGGGTTAAAGTACTTTGACAGCACATTAATATTCATTAATATTTGGTAGATGCATTTTAGGCACTAGACAGTCCCTTTAAGTTCCTTCCCATTCAAATTTGTACATTAAAGTTAATCCGATTACAGTAGCCCTCCCGTGACAATATATATATGTAAATATCCAAACAAATCAGTTGATTTAATATAGCAGTGTTGTTCATATAATAATCACATAATGTTTTGTAATACGTTGATTATAATATAAACAAAGCTGCTATATTAAATCTCCCATGAGTTCGTGCATTATTGTTGGATTATATATATATATAAATAACGAGGGTAGGTGTCACTACTAGGTAAATATATAATGCCCGGGTGCAAACATGACCCCGATAGATATAGAAAAAAAGTGGCACTCACAACTCTTTAGACATCACTGTCCTGATGAAGATTCACGAGCTCAAAACTTTGATTGACCTTTGTCTTCATAAAGCATTTTTCTATTCTTGATATCTAAAGCGAGAGACACTATTATATATATATATATATATATATAACCATGTCAGGGATCAGTGGAGTGGCTTTGGACTATGCATGAATCTTTGTAAAAGGTAAGGCAGAAGCAGACACTCGACGTGTTTCACAAAGTCTAAAAATATGAATAAAAGACCATGTTTCTGACTTGGTGTCCTTGTCTTACTTGGAGTAGCTGATGCTGATTTGTTTGGCCAGCCAAAAGCAAACAAAGCTAACGAAACTGATTAAGCATACATATTACCAAATGAAGACAAACACATTTATTTGGAAATATAATACAATTGTCTTTGAATCTTCCTCTTTGTAGCAACTCCATGTGATGTTTTATCTAAAAAATGAGTCCTTCTTGTGCTGTCTTTATCTTGAATTATTTATCGTCTCATCTAAATATTGGATAAAAAAACAGGTGAATTAAAAATGTTGCAGGACATACAGTATTTGCTGGCAAAGAAGTTGTGAAGATAATAGAACATGGTATCACATAATTTACATTTAATGATTTGTATCAATCAGTAGTGGATTCTGCAATGTTACCCTAGAGCAGGGTTTTTTTTGCAGTGGGCCACTTCCCCGTAAATCTATTTGTGTGTGGGACGCATTTAGGTTTCATTGAAAGAAAATGTATGTATGTATATACACATACACTCAAATACACACAGAGTCACATTTACACACACAGTCACACTTCCACACACACAAATTCACACTTCCACACACACTCACACACACAAAGTCACACTTCCAAACACACACATACACACACAAAGTCACACTTACACACACACACACACACACACACACACACACACACTGAGCCACACTTACACTCACTGAGTCACACTTACAGACACACACACTAAGTCACACTTACACACACATAGACTTTGCTTCTTAAGCCTCAAGTTATTTTGTTTGTCCCCCCTCCTTGCTCGGTTACCTTTCAGCTGCAGGGAGGGGGATTGTTCCATCTAAGCACCAGAATGGCACTGACATCCGTTGCTCCTACAGGGTCAGTGTGCCAGGGGGCGGAGCTTTATCCCCTGCGTGAAGGGAGATAGCTCCGCCCCCTCGTGCTCTGTCCCTGTGTCAGTGACATCCCGGTGCACACTTTGTTGGCTCAGAGGTGCAGTTACCGCTGCCACTCTCAAGGGGGCTGCACCTCTCTGGCTGGCAGGATGCCCGTGCCCTAGAACAATTCTAGGGTACCATTCTAAAAATGAAACAATCACCATGGAAACCAGTGGGATGTTCTCTCCAGAATTTGATAACAAAGTGACACAGGTTTCCTACCTCTGGACAATACTATCTGCCCAGGGGCAGCTATGCTATGATCTTACCAGAGCTGCAGGGAGAGGTATATTCTGCAATGGCGGATTCCTCTGTAATAAACAAGAACAGTGTATTCATTATTCATATGTGATCAATGGCCAGGGTGATTACTAACTGGGTATATATAATGCATTACAATGCTATGTTTTTACAGATATAACTTGTGATGCATATTGTGCAGGTTAATAATTAATACAGTCCTCTACTAATAAGAGATCAGTTCAATGCTTTGGTGTCATATTAGTGATCAGTACTATTCTGTTTGAGTTGTGCTCAGTATAGCTGGAGAGACATATAGCAACCCCTATATTAGGTGAAGATTGTTACCTGTTGCTAGATCAACCCCATAACATATAATTACGCTACCAATGATCAGAATTCTTGCAGGGACTTAAAGGGACAGTATCACCCAAACATTGTTTTTACTGTGAATGTGGAGCATGAAAAATGATTGAAAATGATCTATACATTGTATTAGCAAAACTGCAAACAAATGCTAATACAATGAACTGATCAGTTTTCAATCTTTTTTTATGCTCTACATGCACAGTAAAAACAATGTTCAGGTCCCTTTAAATATTATATATGCTGTGACTGTAGAGAATACAAACGATCAGCAATGATTGCATTAGCAGAATTGCAAGCAAATGCATATAGCGCTTCGTTATCCACTATGAGGCTTCCTTTTGATTGGTTGGAGGCTTGTTTTTCCATCTGTGCTATTGGCTAAAAAATTTGGAAAGATTTGAGGGCGCAGAATGTGATACAGGGAACATCAAATATAAATAGAAAACATATATAGTGCAAAAACGTTTTGAACAACTGTACACTTAAAATTGTACTTACAAGCTCCACATTTCGAGTAGGCATATAATAAATAAGTCCACAACAGGGAAGGCTTCAGGTTTGGCTTGAATTGAAGTGGTGACCAACTCAACGCGTTTCTGTGCACATTGCTACATTTCCTGATGAAGCCAGGACTCACCTGGAGAAACGCGTTGAGTTTTAAGTGCAGCCACTTTTTACTGCTCTATGTTTTGTCTATGTTTTTATCCCCATTGTACAGATTAAAACTACTACTTCTTGGAATCTCACTGCTCCCAAAGGCCTGTTATTCTGGATGTTTGTGAGTGCTTCTCATACACACCACTTAATACACAGTTGTTCTAAATGTTTTTGCACTATATATGTTTTCTGTTTATATTTGATGTTCCCTGTATCACATTCTGCGCCCTCAAATCTTTCCAAACTACTTACGTTATATGTACAGCCCATTGAGGAGTGCTGTGAGTGGCAGAGTCTGTCTATAAAGGGTATTTATTGTTCATTATCCTGTTTTTTGGTAATACACTAATCTTTTCAAACATTGGCTAAGAAAGCTTATTATGAATCTGGTGAATGGATAGTTCCTCACATAACACATGTGTTTCTCCTGATTTTATATTCTTATTGTGCACGGGAGTTGTATATCTTCAAATATTATTTTTGGAGTTTTGTACATGTGCCTAAAGCACCTGGGAATTACATTGGATTTTGGTTGATGGGTGCAATGAATGCAGGGTATGGATATATAAATTGGTTTTAGACAATGCATCTTTGTAAATGATAAGGCAGAAGCAGACGTTTGCCAGGTTTGACACAGTCCAAGGATATGGATAAAAGGCCATTTCTATGTAAAGTATCAGCAGTGAATTGGTGTCCTTGTCTTAAGATGTGTTAGAAGGTCTGTTGTGTCTCATATAATCTGCATATCAAGTCACAAGGTGGGGAAGCTAAGGACACAACACCAAACCTCCCAAGTGTCCCTAATTTTGCACAGAAATTCCCCTCTTTCCTCCTCTATTGTGCCTCTTCCCTCCTCTATTGTCCCTCTATCCTCCTCAAATGTTCCTCTTCCCTCCTCTATTGTCCCTCTTTCCTCCTCAAATTCCCCTCTTCCCTCCTCTATTGTCCCTCTATCCTCCTCAAATGTTCCTCTTCCCTCCTCTATTGTCTCTCTTTCCTCCTCAAATTCCCCTCTTCCCTCCTCTATTGTCCCTCTATCCTCCTCAAATGTTCCTCTTCCCTCCTCTATTGTCCCTCTTTCCTCCTCAAATTCCCCTCTTCCCTCCTCTATTGTCCCTCTTTCCTCCTCTATTGTCCCTCTTTCCTCCTCAAATGTCCCTCTTCCCTCCTCTATTGTCCCTCTTTCCTCCTCAAATGTCCCTCTTTCCTCCTCTATTGTCTCTCTTTCCTCCTCAAATTCCCCTCTTCCCTCCTCTATTGTCCCTCTATCCTCCTCAAATGTTCCTCTTCCCTCCTCTATTGTCTCTCTTTCCTCCTCAAATTCCCCTCTTCCCTCCTCTATTGTCCCTCTATCCTCCTCAAATGTTCCTCTTCCCTCCTCTATTGTCCCTCTTTCCTCCTCAAATTCCCCTCTTCCCTCCTCTATTGTCCCTCTTTCCTCCTCTATTGTCCCTCTTTCCTCCTCAAATGTCCCTCTATATTAAATTGTGTAAATAAAATACTTTCGTCTGATTCTAAATGACTTATCAAATGACATCAATAGTTACCAGCTGGTCATAAAGTCACTGCAAAAGTTCTGGAAATGCCCCACCCACAGCCACACCTTTAGCCACTCCCACAAAATAAAATTGACCCTCTTTGGACATTTAAAATGTTGTGAAGTATGCAGCACAGATAGATTTCAAACAACTTTTTATTTCTTAATCTTCTGCTAACACAACTGATAAATCAATTTTTATTCTACATTCACAGCATTACAAAATGTTTAGGGGATGGAACCCATCTTTAGCAGCCTCTTACCTATCTCATAATAATCATACACTCTCACTGTGGCTGGCTTCAGATTCTTCACCTCTATGTCTTGCTCCACCGTGAAGGAGAGCTCGACTGGCTTGTGTCCCAGCTATGAAAGGCAATGAGAAAAAAAGAGTTTACAATTCTATAAAAGAAACCTCTGGACCATGGTTCGGGTGTAGAAACATTGATTCCCCTGGACAACTATTTAGGGATTTATTCAGGGAAGAGGAAATTGACAAGGGAACTGTAAACTTAAAGGACAACTGTAGCAAAAGTTCTGTTTAATTGAAAGAAGTGTATATATATTTTAAATAGAAATACTTTAATGAAAAACATTTTTGGGTAGACTTGTTAGTGTTGGAACTCACCAATATTGAAGCATCTCAGGTAAGTGGTTTTATGTTGGACTAAATAAAACTACAGTTTTGGGATAGTTTTGAATCTGTTTTGTCAATGCGCTAATCCCTTTGTGTATTGTGTGTGATAGATTTATAATAGATATACACAAACACACCAAGTAATAGGGATATCTCAGATTATAAGTAGAACATATACAGGTAAAATAGTAGGAATCTAAAAAGCCAGGCAAGTGAAAAAGCAACAAACTCAGAAAGGTCAATGATATCCTCACGGTAGATCGCAATAATTTATATATATATATATGTCCATGCACACACACAAACACTTCTTCTGACCTCATCCAGATACAATGTCACAATATCCATCTGCATTTCGCTTCTCTGGATCACTTTGCTCTTCTCTAGCTGTGAACATAAACAGACATGACAACATTTAGGCCTTTATTCATCAAAGAAGGAATTGTAGGGAATTGAGAAGGCAATTGCAAATTCAAGGCCAGCGTAGCCGAGTTGGAGACATTCTTCCATTCCGCTATACTTCAACGGGACACTGATTGCTTTTAGAAAGACCGGGGCTAAATCACTTTCGAATGGTGCACAAAGAGCTGCAGGCGCACTGTTTTTCTCCATCACTGGTGTGTGCATGCATCAAACATGCACACACAGCCAATACAAGAGGAGGATAGGATCATCTCCTCCCACTGTAACCTAAATATTGCTCATACTGTCATTGTAGAGAACCAAAATTTATGAAAAATCATCTATACTTTGTATCAGCCGAATTGCTAATGACATCACTTTGTGGCTTACTATAAATGGCATACCAAGCCACAAGGTGATGTCATAAGCAGGATGACACCACAGACCCATATAGACCATATTTCTCCCTTTTGTGCATTTGCTGCAATTCTGCTAACACACTGTATAGATTATTTATCATCATTTTGTATGCTCTGCATTCATTGTATAAGCAATGCTTGGGTGACAGAGTCCCTTTAATCAGACAGAAGCCTCTTTAAAGAGCCAGTACACATTTTTCCAACCATCTGATCTTCCAAATGATAAGTGATATGCTCAGTGGCCCAAGTAATAGGATAAAATGGCATGGACTTCGTTCTCTGGGAAATATGCCGGCTGATCTGGTCGCCAATGGTCTTTGTTGGCAAGTGTAGCTTCTTACGAAGCAAAAGCAAAAAAAAATAAATAAAAAATCTTCCAAATTTCAGTGCAGAATAATGTGCTTTCAAAGTACTTTAAAACGCATGTTATACATTTTGCATTGCTTAAAATATAAAATACTTACAGCTCGATGAAATTGTGACCTTTACAGTTTGTAACCAGGACTACTCACACTAGCTATTTTTTTGCAGCAGGAACCAATGAGAATAATTTCATTCAAATGAATGGAATTTCCTGTTTCGCTTTAAATGCTCAGTGTCTATATAATCAGTGCTGCCACACCTGCAGTAAACATGCAGAGCAATCACTGGCTGGAGTAAAATATTACAAATGTGATTTATGTAGAATGCCTGCATCAAATCACACTGGGAAAAAAAGCCTGTGCACTATACAAGCAGTGATCTTCATCTTGCACCAAAGGGAGTTTGGGGACTAGACTGTCCCTTTAATACATATCACAGATGTGCCATGTCTTACCTGCCTCACGGAGCTCTTAACTGGGATAAAGCCAGACAGCATCTTGACCTCGATAAGGGCCATGTTGGATTTTTCCCGGGTTCCTGTATATCTGTAGGTGTAAAAAAACACAGGTCATACATGCCACGGAGATTCTGCATGACCCATATGATAGCAATGTAAAGACATATGAGTGAACTGAACTGCATATCTTTTGCCACAATAACCAAAAGAAGAATGTTCTCCAATTAAATTATTTCGTGGCAGCTTTTGCAAATCAGTCAATTCACTGATAGGGTGCAAAAATCTACAGAGGTCACTTTGTGGGAGGTCTGATGTGTTAATACAGTTGTGTTTATACAGGGTGTATATTTTGAACTGGATGTGCTATGCAATGCTGAGCAGAGAATAATTTACATAATAATGATAATTTAAGTTAAAAAATAGACGCCAGACCATCAAATTCAACCCTTTTACACTCGTTGTTTTTGTTGTTGATCCAAAAAAGAGAAACACAAAAGCTGAATGTATATATTTATCATAAAGGTTCATTTGCCCCATCTTTGGTGAGTGTAGACACGAGTTTCACTTGATCTTGACACTACTGAGGTTCCGAGTGGCTTTGCTTAAGACCCATGAACCTACATGTGACTGTGGAGGGGTTAATTATGTTTAGGTCCACACTGGCCTTGAACCGCTTTCCCCGTGGACTATGCGAGGAGTCCCTTCTCCGTGCAGTTTCCCCTGTAGAGCACGTAGGAAAGAAGGGACTCTGTTCCAAGCCTCTGAGGACCAGATTATTCATGACCGTGCTTACCATAATCGAATGCAGCAGCGTAAGCCTGATGAGTTGGAAGATTGCTGAGTGGGATGCCACATGACTCATGTGGTTTATGCATTAAAAAAATGAGCTGTGTGGTGATGTCAATTACACTGGAGAAAGTAAAATAAAGGAGCTGGGAAAACAGAAGAGTTGGACAATCTTTCCAGCTCTGTTATCTTGGCCTCAATCACGTGATCAAGTCCCTGCTTTAATAGCAAGTGTCTTTTTAGTTGTTCATGGAGGATGTCCATCCCAGTAGTAGTGGGCTATGTGGAATCGTTGAGGGGGATATGTATTGTTGGGGAAATGTGAGCTATATAAGAATGATGGCGTCACAGGATTTGCTTAAGATTTTACTCGTGGTTGAACATGATACAAATGGGTGTGGCGTCAAGAGATTTACGAGAACATACTCAGCAGTGATGTGGATCTGAAGCTCAATCGCTGGTCCTTCAGGACACTGTTCTGGTTTTATTTCCACCTTGATTGCAAATGTGGCATCACTTCGAGGAGGTGGGACATTGTATCTCAGGACTGTCTGTGGGATGGAGAAAAGTGGTGTTGTATAAAAACACAGGAATAACTATGAGGAGGGTTAGTCTTTACTTCATTCACTCACCTGCACATACACACAGCCCTTTCCCATGGAATTCAGTGAGTATTCTCCAGGTATGTCTGGCATAGGCATTCTCTGTAGCAGGAGCCGGTTTGTGTTGTCAACCTGGAACTCCATAACGCCTGTTTGGGAACTGAGAGTCACAGTCACATCCCCGGTATCACTGAATGTGGCCTCTGCATATTTAGCCAGAGCCTGGAGAGCTACCACGGTGTCCTGAAAACAGAGGAAACCCTTAGTTCCAGGAGGAAGATACATGAAAGCATAAGAAGGGCTAAATATATAATTCCAAGGATTGAAAGGTACTAATGAATAAAGGGGAGACACAATACTGGACGGGCGAGGGTTAGCTGAAGCACTGGTGGGCTGGCATGCTTGGAATACAGATAGATACAGACCATGACTGCATAGTTTTTCCTTACTTTCTTGTGATGTTATGCCTACAGCATTTAACACCTGCCCAGATTTGGACATCGTCTCCACAAGGCCTTCTTTTCTAATTTAATTTTAGAGTAGGGGCATCAAAAATCGCTCAGCCTATGGGCACCTGGAAATTAAAGGTAATATCTGCAATCATGCCAATGTCCAATCTGAAATGTTCTCTACAGAGTGACCTATCCCATCGAACAATAACACGACTTACAGTGTACTGAATCCAGGCTACTAGTCTAATCAAGAAGTATTATACTGAATCCAGTCTACTAGTCTAATCAACAAGTATTATACTGAATCCAGTCTACTAGTCTAATCAAGGAGGAGTTGGAACTGTTCATTTTTGGGGACCCATGTCGAGGTTACATGAGTTTATCACCTGAGTCGAAGAAAATCCCCCATATGGATTTTGCTGCTTGCTCAGCCAATTCACTATCTCAGAAGCTGTGCCCAAGTCCTTCTCAGGTCCGCTGAGAAATGTTAGGAGCATGTACGAGGTTAGCTCTACCTCTGCTGAGGGGGCACGGTACCAATATAGAGATTCCGAGGGGCGAGGAGCCGCCTTCCGCTCCCAGTGTAGCTGGCCAGCTGTAGGAAGAGATGTTTTATATGATAAAGGAGACACTAAGAAAGTTATTTATAAAAATCAAATCTGGGGCAACGTTCTAAAACTGACCTAAACAGCAGGGGCATTCCATTGGGTTCCAAAGATATAATCTTCATTTTAAGAATGTCTAACTACCAGGATATCCATCTCAGAAAGCTGCTGACGAATATGATGCAAAGTAACCCTAGATTGGTTTAAGATGTGCTACAGACTGGAGAGTCGACAGGTGTTAAACAGAGACTAAAACCTCCATAACTTTTGAAAATCAGACAAAAGCCCACTTCTGTCACATTCCAGGCAGCACCATGTAAAAGCCATTTGGTTTTGATACAGATGTCCAGGCTGCCATGTGATTGAGCTACCACTCTGTGACATGGCCCTGATGGGTGTCCAGTGTCTGACATGTTCATTAGCTGTGTGTCTCACAATTGGCATGCCAACGCACCAATGACCACACAATTTTGCATTCATGTTGCAATTGATGCACCAATCAAACAGTAGTTTTATTCAGGCAGATGTGGCCTTCTGCCTGGTTTAAATAGATGCTTTAATCCCACTTTCTCTACAGTGGAGATAGGTTAACAATAAAAAACGACACACAGATATAAAGACACGTCTCACCACTTCTCACAGCTTGTTCCTCCAGTTTTTCCATCAGTATTTGTCTGAGATCTGTTTCTCCGGACAATGTGAATGTGTAGGCCAGGAGAGCCTGTGTGTACACACTGCTAACGTTCATGGCTGCCTTTCCCAGACAAGATATGGCGTCTCTAACCAACGGGTCCTACAAAATGAATAGGGTCAGTACTGCCTCTCTATGGTGTATGCAGACCATGTGCTCAGTGAATTCATATATATATATATATATATATATATATATTTCATACAATATCACATCAACATGTAATAACCCAAGCACTCTAAACAGTTATTAAATACTTCAGTATGTTGCTCTCTATGTGAGGAACTTCTACAACATATCAGAGCTATAGACTAGGTGTCCAACTGCATCCAAACAGCTGTCTCTCTACTACAACTACCATGGTTCTCTGTAACTCTGTGAAGGGATGATGGGATTTGTAGTTCATATATAAAGGGCCCTCATCATAGTAGTTATATTCTTTCTAAAATAGGGTATTATCCCCTGGGCAGGTATAATTAAAAACAAATGGAATCAATTATTTGGTTAGTTAGTAGGAAACAATTTATTATTTACAGGTAGAAGAGTATATAATAATATCTTTAGTAGGCATGCTGATCTTTAAGCTTTGGTAGTTAATTCATTAAGTGTAGTTTTGAAGTAAATAAAAAACAAGTCTTTATTCTGACCAAAGGGAATGACTGTTGTCATCAACCAGTGAGGAGGCTGACGCGGGACCTTTAAAAAATGGCCAAGCTACAACAGCCCTGTAGCTTCTACCCGGTGAAACGCATCAGTGTGAGTTTTAGCTCCCTGACGTGCATAGGGCAATCTACCTTAATTTTTTAGACTATCTCCAAGGTGTATGAAGGTCCGCGAGGCAATTTTTAGGTGCTCAACGGCATAGAATCTTAGCCGAGACCCACATACAGATATATATTTTTCCCGTGTTTGTGGATTTATTCGCTACTCAAGATATTAGATTATAACAAGCAACTATTGTGTACCACTCAGGTATTTGACTACACCTGAGGACAAAAGTGAAGTTCGCGATACAGGTTACAATATAGGGCAGTGACTGTTGAGGTTTTTTACACACAAGGTGGCCTCTGACGAGGTCTCCACCGCTACTATGTATGTTAAGAATTGTTGAAATAATATCACAGTGATGGGCTTGTGGAAGCTTGAAAAACAGGGCGTATTTCCAATACAGCACCGCCATCTAGTGACTGAATTTATTAAAGCTTCCCCGAAATCCATTTATACTAAATACAAATGATTCTCCACTGTGTATTTGTTAAATATAAATAATTCTCTGTGGAAAATACTTGTGTGTTTCAAAAAGAAGGAGTAACCCTCTAGCAGGTCAATCCATATAAATAATACACCAAATAATACACCAATAATACACCAAAGATTACTTAGCCCTATAGCACCAGGTAGAGCTGTCCTGACCTGGCGTATTATTTTTCCCTTCAATTTTTCACTACACGTACTTTTTCACGTGTGACACACTTCTCGTTGGCCTTTTACTTAGGCTTTTAATGTACAGAATTAATAAAGATTTTTTTAATTTTAATTAATAAGTAACAAATTAACTACAGAAGCCTAAAATTCAGCATACCCACTAGAAATATCATTATATACTCTTCTGCCTGCAAATATTAAACAATATTGTTTCCTACTCTGTGACCCAATAATTGCTTCTCTTTTCTTTGAATTAGATTTGTATCAGCAGTTGAATGGTCGCAGCTGGAAGTCTAGGAGTGATGTGTAGTGTCACCACTGTCCATGGTGCTGACATCACAGGAATTGCTGATTATGTTTCCTTTAGCTTCCCAAGTCAGAATACTACAAATACAGCAACCACTTGAATAATGGCATCCACCGAGCACTATGTGAACTCTGCAAGTTCCGGATGATGGTTTTTAACCAGTAGCACAGGGTGACTTATAACTGCAGGGGTGAGCCCTAACCTGAAGTATGCTTGATTATTTTGAAAAATACTTGTCTTGCAAACCTGTAGAAGATGCATACGCAGTATAACCTATAATATTGCAAACCGTAAATGCAGTAATTTATGGATTTGTTTTCTCTTTAAATCAGGCCTGTCCTGTTTGTGTTTGGACTTCTTGCTCATGCCTCATTACCCAAGTTAGGATTTTTTTTATTGCAAATATCAGACATTAATATAGATATTGCAATGAATGCTGTTTTTTTTTTGTTTTTGCAGTTTTGTACACACAAACCCTATTGTCTTCTCTGAAATATATCAAGACATCAACAGTAACCTACCTGTCGTGGCATGCCGGACTCCAACAAAGCTATGGTTACATAAGCAGAGAGAGAGATTTCGTCATCGACTCCCCCCTGTAACACACAAATTATTATTATTACTCAACAAACAATAAAGTAACAAAAAAAATCTCAGGTTTAGGAATGTAGCGGAAATTTGTTACACTAACCATTCGATAAAATATGCAATACATAGACGGTATGATTATTCTTGACTTCATAGCTCCTTCTAGTACTAGGCTCTAATATTATCACTTATAATTCTCTAACTGTGCTATAAAGTAACACAGAGTCCAAGAATAATTAATGAATTGAGTAAATGACTCGCCAATAAAATTTCACTAAACTTAGGAAAAAGTGGGGAAAAATAGGGGGGGAAAATAAACATCGAATTCGACTAGTACCTTAAATAAATATATACCTTATATAAAGGTATTTATACAGTTTTACTTAGAGAAATACACATACTTAACAAAGAAACATCACTATATGTTAGATTGTATCAGTGATGGCAATTTACAATTTTCTCTTACTGTTGCTTTAAAGGGTAAAGACTTAGGGGTAAATATTACCCAAGGTAATATTCTACAGGAAACACCACATTTTTAAAGAAAAGTATGAATTAAAAGACTTTTTTTTTTGGTCATGGAAAAAACATGGGTGGAGTATATACAAAAATGGGTAGAAGTGGGTTTGGTTTAATTCTTATGGTCCCCATTTGTTTCCTGTCTCATCCCATGGGCACCCAAAGTGTTTGAATCACAATTGATAACATAGTGAATTAGAAACCCCTGTAGCATGACAAAAAACGACAAGACCGACAATGTACACACGGTCTGAGACATGGTCATGGTACCTTCATTGCATTATTAAAGAGCTTTCCAACACTGCGAAAGCAGCCATTGCTCTGACGATGGTTTTTCAGCCAAAGGAAGGAATGATTCAGATGTTTTTCGTCAACGAAGATGTAGGGACTGGCCTTGCTGAAAGACTTCACTACAAAGGCTGTCAACCTTGAAATGGCAAAAAGAGTGGACACAGACAAATAGTTAAATATTTAAAATGGATTAGAGGGACATGGGTCAAAAAGTGCCGCTGAGCCTATAAATATGAAACCAGTGATAGTTAGCTGTGGTATGCAGTATTGCCCATGAAGCTCAGCCAGCTTACAACTATGCATCATAATGAATTCCACACAGCTGGGGTCCCAACATTTTTAAGAATTGGAGGAAAGCCCAGTAAACTTCTGCATTTTTAGTTGAACACTGACCCCAAATGACTATATGCTTTGTCGATTATAAAATGTATCATGTCTTCTACAATAACTTCAGCCAAGAATTCTGAGACCCCATTAATGCAGGTGAATTCAGTAGGACTTTGACAACGCGTTTCATGTCCATCAATAAATACCACTAATATGTTCCTAAATTCATGGTGCTCTGCAGACAACGTTCACTCACCATGTGTTTCCCTCTTTGTCACTCTTCCCAAATGCGCTGTATGATCCATCGTCATGTTTGTATGTTAGCTGTCGCTGGTAGCCTGAATAATATCACAGACAATCAGTCTAATCCTCAACACTGTGCTTATCCTCCTGAGAGGTCACTAGAATTCTCTGTAGTCCTACCATCCTGTAAGCCAACAACATGTCACTGCTTATTCTGTATTCGGTATAAAATTGCACAACCTCGTTTTGTTATGCAACGGTAATTGCGAGCTTGTTTAAACTAGAAAGTAAGTATTCATTGGAGTGAAATTTGTCGGGAGTCTGCGATCTCGGGAGTCTCCGATAACGCCATTATTTGCTCCACTTTTATGCATGACCGCCCAATGTATAAAGCTTATTTGATAATTGTTTATCCTACATTCACAGTATAAACAATGTTTTAACTAACAGAGTTCCCTTTCCAGGTTTAATTCTATGGTAACCACCTTTGATTTCTCTGGATTATGCCCCACATTTTTATAACACAGCCTTACACAACATCTGGATGTCTCACAAGTAAATACAATACATTAGGAAATGACATCTTTGTCACATCAGTTTTATGATCCCTCACCGCTCTCAAGGAATTTCTTGGCCTTTCTCTGGATCTCGATGCTTAGTTGTTGAGTCTTCTCCAGATACTGCAGGATTAAGATATTGGGAACAAAAAGCACCATGTTCTGCTCCCCACACCCATACGGCATGGCCAGTAACCTGTCTAGATTCTGCATGGCCGTGCCCATCAGGTCACCTACAGAAGAAAGAACCATGACCAATCCAAGATTAAAGAGCATAGCTGGGGGATTGTTCTATATTCATACGGGGGGAGGGGTTAATTCAATGTATGCTGAGATGGCAGACATTTTTTGTTTTTGCTGACATCCCCCCTCTCTTTTTCAACTTTCAGCTCTGTTTGTGCATGTCAGAACTGACCTGCACATTCCTCTGCTCAGGATTGGTTAATAAATCAAGACATTTGCAGCCTCCATGATACCCGCATAGCCAGAGAGGTGGCAGAACCAGTCAACTAGCGGAATGGGAACAAATGGTCACATGACGCTCAAGAGTCAAGCTATAGTTCTCATTCTTGATAGACTGGCACCAGAGCTGTAGCAATCACTATTGCTGTATCAATACTATAATACCAATGATGCCCCAAAATGTTAACTTTACTGTAAACATGATGGTTTGTCTGCTCCTTAGCTTGCATGGCAGTATTGAATGATGTGTTCGAGCTGGATGGAACAGCTATAGGTTTAATAATTCGTAGGGTTCTCAACGACTGCAGGACAGAGGAACGCGGGTCATTTATAGAAGAGTTAACCCTGTTGTCCATTGTGATTCAGTGATTGGCTCCTCAGTTATCCGCTATGTCTGATAGTATTTGAGCCATGATGAAACAACCACATGTAAGTAAATGCAACTTGCATTACTCCCTGTACTTTATATATTTCCAACAAGTATGGACAACCAGCTGATTTACAGCTTCCATTATACTTTGGACCTTATTCATGAAAGAGAGAACTGCATGGAATTGATAAGAGAATTTAAAACTTAAGACCATAGTAGACGAGCAGGAAAAAAAAAATCTAATTTGGTACAGCTGAATGGGAGAATTTTTCCAATTCAACTACTTTGGCGATAGGTTTGAAATTCCCTTCTTCTTTCCTGAATAAACCCCTTGGTTGTTTGCTGGATGGCAGTTGGTATTTTGTACAAGATATAACAGTTTCCAGTCACAAGCTAATGAATTACAGAAATCATAATCCTGGCATTAATCATCTTACCCAGAATTGTCACATGCGCTCTCTCGGAATCCTTTAGAATGTTCTCCGGAACCTTCAGGGTTATCACTTCTGTCTTAGATTGATCTATATTACAATGCAGAACATCATGAAATCTAGAACTTTGGAAATAAAGAACTTTGGACATTTTACAAGCATACCACCACAACCGTCCCGCTTTGCACATTATGCAAGCATACCACCACAACCGTCCCACTTTGCACATTATACAAGCATACCACCACAACTGTCCCGCTTTGCACATTATACAAGCATACCACCACAACTGTCCCGCTTTGCACATTATACAAGCATACCACCACAACTGTCCCGCTTTGCACATTATACAAGCATACCACCACAACTGTCCCGCTTTGCACATTATACAAGCATACCACCACAACTGTTCCGCTTTGCCCAGGACAGTGCCGATTTTGGGGGTCTGTTCTGCTGTCCCGCTTTTCGAGACTCGGTAGGACAGTGGAAATTAGGACAGCAATGTAGTTATGTATATACATTTATAATAATTATTTCCTACATGTGTTTTGGACCTAGACTGTTCAAGGCTTTAGAGCTAATAACCAACAACTTGTACTGTGTCCGGAAAATATTGGCAGTCAGTGTAAAGACTTTAGAATGGGAGTAATGTGGTCTCACCACAATGTTCCCAAGGCCACTCGGGCTAAATTCGTTACTGGGCATCTGAGAAAACAATGATTGTTGGTGAACAAGGTCCTCTTTTTTCATTTACAAAATCTGGGTCTGAGTGGGAGGCTCAGTCAAAGCTGCTAATCTGATATGTTTGAGAAAATTAAAGGGAACTCTGTTACCCTAAACACTTCCTTTAATGTGACTGTAACATTTATGAAAAATGATCTAAACACTGTATTAGCCAAATTATAAGCAAATGAGAACAACATGTTTTACATACATCTGTGTTGTCTCCTGTTCACGACATCACCTGTGGTTACAAATAAACTAATTTATTTGCATATTTTTTTGGCATTTGCATATTATGCCACAAGGTGATGTCATAAGCTGGAGACACCACAGACACGTCTCTTTCTTTATGCATTTCTGCTAATACAAGGTATAGATCATTTTTTATATTTTTCTTGTTTTCTACATCCACAGTATAAGCCATGTTTAGGTTTATATAGCTTTTCAATGAATTTCCTAAGGAGCAGGTTCTCCATGAAAAGCAGCAGTAATTGGTGCGCTGCGTCTGTGATGTCATATAGTTTTCTTATTTTATTCATTTGCATGCAATGCTGCTAACCCGATTTAGAAATAATTCTTGATATTTTTTTTTTATTCTCTAAATTCTGCATATAGGCAATGTTTAGCTTCCCATAGTCCTTTTAAAAATATTTAGAATGCAGAAATTCACTTTTTTATAAATTCCTACATTTGAATGATTATTGAACTTTTTATATGCATTAAAATAAAAGGTAGATCATTTACAACGTGCACCCCAGCTCCTTTCCTACCTTGGTTTTCAGTGCAAAGTAGAGAGCTGTGTGATTTTTCTTCTAAGACGCCCCCTGGCTGAGAATATAAGTACAACGATAAATATGATAAACAACAGAAAACTAAAGACATGAAATAGAACAATATTTAACAATGTAAACGCAATAAAAAGCATCCAAGCTTTTTTTTTCGGTTCCCTTTAAAAACAGTATATTGACTGTTTTTTGCAATAATTGTTCATGTATTTCTTGTTTGCAATACAGTTCGCACAACTTATGCCAACGAATGGCCTGACCAAGACACAGACCTGTACGAGAAGTGGTTTAATCACAGTGTCTACGCTCCCTTGTTTGGGGACAATAGGAAGGTCGTTATTACACAAATCTTGAGTGTCCAGAGCTTCTGTCCTCACGGTTATATTCACCTCCCCTAGTAAGGAAAAGAGTAAGAAATTGAACTACACACAATAAGTACACATGGCATGGAGCATAATACTAGAGGTTCTACTCAGGTGGTTCTGAATATCGGAATCATGGTACCCGAAGTCTGGATGTATGCAGAGCATATTCAGGTAGCTCTGATACGTCTCTAAATACTTACAAAGACTTCGGAAATCATAGGCAATTCCACATCCAATATGCATCGACACCGACATACAGCCAAAAGGTACAGAAACACCCCCAATATATCCTATGGGAGGTTCCAAACACCTACCAAAAATATACCAAAAATAACCCAAAATACAACCCGAAAAATACAGAATCTCTCATAGGAAATAGGCCCAGGTTCAAGAAATTGATACAAAATATTGTTATTAGCTTACAGGAAATCATGGTAGAGGAATGTGTGGATAAATATTGAGCGCATGTCAAGACGACCATTTTAGAGCAGGGTGTTAAAATGGCTGCCACACATAGAGAAACTGCAAGGGTGTGTGTAGAGAACTGCAGCTGTTTAAAAGCATGTTAGCTGTAGAGTGGGAGGGGAAACATTGCACCAATTATGCAGTTAACATGTATAAAAAATGTTGCAAATAGCTAAGGGTCATGGGTGTTGCAGTCCAAAGTTACAGTACCTACCAATGTCTTTGTAGTAGCAGATCTGTAGATCTGTGATAGCACATGTACATATCTGTGTAAATATGCATGGAATGGAGATTGCAGGCCAAGTCTTCTCGTCCAACTAACTGCTCAATGAAATTCTAATAAAAGTAGCCCTGTCAGAGATACAGCAGCACACCTCACCTAATTTAGTGGCTTTTAAGTTCCAGTAGAAGGTCTGGCTTTCTTCTGAGCACAAACAGCGACTACGTTGACAGTCTGGACACGGCTCCTCCACCAACTCTTCAGATGGCTTTAGTGTGGTTTGAACCTGTTAAGAGGGGGGTATTTACTAACACGTAGCTCTAGGAACAATTGGTGTCAGATGTTCAGGGAGAGCTTTGTGGCTTTGCAAGGTTTTGGGGGAAATTTACTTAGCGGATTAGAATTTGAGTAATGAAACATCATCAACGTGAAGGAGTTTGTTTAGTACAGCACAGGACTTCATTAATAAATTAATCCATGGCAGTCACCTTTATACACCCCTTCAAGTAGTTGAAGACATTGGCCTTGAGGGTGAATGACTCTCCTCGGACCACAGAGTACGGTAAAGTAAGATCCACGAAGAACGGCTGAAAAACCCTGAGGGAGGCTGAAGCAGAGAGACCAAATCCACTGGGTCCCATACACAAGGCCCCTGCGTTCCAGTCTGTGATGGTATCTGGGGCCGTGTGGTGGAGTTCCGCACTGCCCGAGTCTCTGTGAAATAAGCTGATGAATTAGACTAGCAGGCAAGTTAGCAGTGCGGGCTACGAATGCTGGTCATCAAATGAAAGAATAAAGCCTAGCTCTTGGGGGCAGTGGCAGATCCAAAAGTTTGTGAGTCATGTGACTCCATGTAACGGCACTCTGTAACCCCATGAGACTGAGCACAAGTACCGCATGTATAGTTAAATTCTCTACTAAAACTATTTAAACTGTGTTTTTCCACAGGCAGCAGGCAAGCCAGGACAGACCCAAATTTTATGGAACAGGTCTAGTTTACGACCCTTATGAACTATGTTAATTTGCTAATATGGTAGTCCCACCCTTGAATGCGGGCATGAATCTCCCACATGGCAGTTTACTTACCCTACAGTGACCAGTTCCCATATCCACGTCTCAGGGAAATATTGTCGGACAATTTCCACCTTTTCCACATCCTTCACATCATTCACATTTTCTGCTTGCTCATCTAGAATGGAATTATACACTGGATGCATCTTTTTCTCTCCTACTATTCGGGAGCCTAAAAAAAAAGGGGGGGGGGGGGGGCATCGTATGATGTCGGAACAGAATGCTGAGAATTATCCAAAGAAAAATCTGGAGATCTATCATTCCTTAATGTCATGCAAGAAAATAACTTTATTATTAAATGATCTGAATCCAAGCCAAATGCACAAAATAACAGAATAAAAGAGTAACCTTCTATTCAGCAATTAAATGATACATGTCTGGTTCCAGATTTGGCTACTTACCAACCTTACACAGAAGATTCCTATGGGAGCATTATTCAAAATTCTTTAATACAAAACACAGGTCCAACATGTCCAACTCTTTCTTGTCTAGCACCAAAGACATGCTTAGTAAACAGACACCAGGAGCATCAGTACGGCATTGATTTGAATAATAACAAAGGATACATTCTGGTACATCCTGTATCATCCTGGAGATGTTACTCTTTGCCCAACATCAGAAGATGCTACTTTTTTTGCTACGTTTCATGGCACTCATTTTATCTACCTCAGAAGGATGAAGGGCTGAGTTGACTCTGCCAGGAAATTAACAGAACTGAGATACCATACTAATTTCCTGTCTATCCTAATTTCTTTGAGAAATGTATTTTTCTACGAAGCTCTGGTAAGATTTTTCAATGTGAGGCTGGTTTGAGGGCAGATAAGCAATGAAGTGCCCACAAGGGAGAGTGGCAACTCTACAATCCTGCAGACGTGAAAGCGGATTTGTCATTCTAAAACCTCAAAAAGTCCCCTCAAACTTTTTAGGGAGGCTTACTAGAATACCCATTAAATAAGCACTAGCCAATCCCACCTAGCTCTCACTGCCCTCAAAGTCTATTAGGAATAGGAAGCTTACAACTCAGAAAACTAGAAAACACATAATTTATCTCTGGCCAAACCCACCTAGCTCCAACCATCCCTAATAAATTACTAAAACCACCTTCTTACTCCCTTATGTGTTTCAGGCCCCTCATTCCTTCTAGATTGTAAGCTTGCGAGCAGGGCTCTCTACCTCATGTATCAGTCTGTTCTTGCTCATCTAACTTATCATGTAAACTCCCTCTATGCTCTGCACTTAGTTCTATGTAAATTGTTGGCGAAATATATAAATAAAAGTTAATGTAGTGTAATATGTATTTTCAACCCCCCACTAATGGCTGAGAGCAACTCCAAATGGATTGGATTGAATTATGGGTTTTTCAGATTTGACCATTCTAGAGGAATCGAAGCTCAGGCTTGACATCATTCCAGTATGCTCTTCTTATATTACAGGGATCCTGCTTTATATAATCCTTCATTTAGCAATAAATGGTAAACACACCATTGTAGAATAAAGAAAAGTGGAATTGTTTAGTGATCTATTGTTTTATGTGACATTATCTTGTGACACCATATGCAAATGTTTGGCCATGATAAATATTAGAGTATTTAGGTGCCACTGTGAATGCCATTTAGGGCACATGTTCGGCAGTGCCATTGTATCCTCGAAGTTCTTAGCCTCTAATGAAACTTCTTCCCCGAGCCCATCAGTGGCCCTGGGTGCAGGATAAAGTGTCAGAACAATATGTAAAAAATATATATTCTACAAGAGAACTTACTCTGTTTCCTGTACGAAATTCTACGTGCCTGGACAAAAGGCTCATCATCATCATTACAGGGCTTCTGGATGTCAGCACTGGTGATCATTTTTAGGTGCATTCCCTGTAGTTACAATTGAAGTCAATTAATCAGAATGAAAAACATGTGTTTCACTTTCTTACTTTATGCTTGCAGTGATAGAAATAGATCTGGTTTACATCAATCTCAAAAGGGATGCAACGTGTGCCTTAAGCCAACTTTATCATCCTGATTCTGAAGTATAGTGATAGTGAATTAATTCTATGCAAGCTCAGATCACTTGCCATGGTGAGCCGCTAACGTGCATGCACACTCGTGCCCCATCTCAAGTCTTGCCCCCCTGGCATCCCACATTGCCAATGTTTAGGAGAATGTGTCACGAATGGGGTCCGGGTGGCATGGGACCCTGAGCACCCTAATTTAGGAGTCCTGGGGGTGAAATACCATGGCCTGGTGCAGGGTAACTGCACTTACCAGGGGTTTAGGCACCCAGTTTGGAGTGGCCACATACTGGGGCCCTGAGGTAACAGCTGCTGTAACCAGTAAAAGCAAGACTGAAACAGGCAATACCCTGCAGACACCCTGGAATAGACATGAAACATAACACTGCTGACAGGACAAGACAGAAATCAAAGACAGGATACAGAGTTCATGGTTAATGGACAATATAGGGACAGGACAAAGGCATGGCAGGGCGAAAGAAAGACTAGTGTAAAGAATCCAGGACACAGGGCTAAGACATGAATACAGACAGGTCACAGACTTAAAGGAGACATACAAAACCACAGACATAAACACAGGACTAGCCTAGAACTCAAAGATGGTAAAATTATGAGGGTTCAGTTAAACCAAATGACCATTATATGATAAGCTTGCCCGTCGCTAGACTACAGCTAGACTTGGGCAGGTGCCGGTCTGTGGATAGACTTCGGCAGGTGGCGGTCTTTGACTGGACTTGGGCAGGTGCCGGACTATTGCTAGGCTTGGGCAGGTATTGGACAATAGATGAACTTGGGCAGAGATACAGAGTACAGGGATACAAAGAAAAGGAACAAACATAAATAATAAACAAGAGACCAAGGCAACAAAGAATACAGAAATGACTAGATGAGCCTGCACATGATTTGAGACAGTATGAAAGAGGATTCCATGAAACACTTTACTATCTACACCTGCTATATACATATATATTTAAAAAAAATGAGCAGGCTAGATGATGTCAATTGGCTCACTCTCGGGTTCTATATTTGCATACTTGGAACTGCTCAGTCCTGACCGGATATTTTTCTTTTCCAATGGGGGATGCGTGGGGTCAATCCTGAACCTAAAAGCTTTAGGGTCCCAAACCCAGAAGTAGCTGCTCTACAAACAGGCTGTGCTTTACAGTGGATGGAGGACTGCTCTCAAGTGGGTTGGGATTCACCTATTTTGGGTGGAGTCAGGTTAGGATGAGGAGAGCTACATTCCACTCCCTCCTCCAAGTGTTATCTGCACTTTGCTGAGAGCCATCCATTATCTGTCTGACGAGACGCCATTGTCTGTCTGACGAGAACCATTATCTGACACTTTTGTGACACAGTTTGTTTTGCTATACATTCAGCGTGGGAAGAAAATGTATTGCAAAACGAACTAGAGGCTTCTAAAGGCATCAACGCGTGACAGTTCTAAACTTTATATGTACCTTAAGAAGGCTATAAACATCAATATCACCATCGACGTGTCTCCAAGCGGAATGTGAACGAGGACGTGTTATACGATGAAAAAAGCTGCGGCTAACAGCGGAACTGCGACAGCGCGGTCTATAGTCCAAAGTCGTTGAGATGGACGGAAATAGATTGTGGACCTTTGAAAAATAGCAACAAAATTTATTTTCATATACAAGGAAGGTACTCTGGAATATATTAACGAGATTGCATCCAACTTGTCACACCACCACGTTGCAGGACCCACAGGACTTGCCATTGCATCCATATTGCACACACAACTTGCCACAGCATGCACAGAATTTGCCACTGCAAGCATATTGCACACACAAAGCTTGCCACTGCACCCACATTGTACCCACACAACTTGCCACTGCACCTATATTGCACCCACAAGCCTTGCCACACCACCTACATTGCCCCTACAGGATTTGCACCCATATTGCATGCAAACTACCAAATACAGTAAGGCATGGACAGTAAGGTGTGCTGTAGCCCTGTCCAAAAGGGTCTCTGTCACCTGAACATTGTTTAAACTGTGAATGTAGAGAATGAAAGTAATCCAAAATGATCTACATATTGTGTTATCAGAACTGCAAGCTAATGCCTAAAATGAGAAAAATTTTATTTAACTGCATATTTGGATAGTTGCATCTTGGCATCTCCTGTTTATGACATGACATGTGGCTTGATATGCAAATTATACATTCATTAGTTCATTTGCATATGGCGCCATGCATGATGTCATGAACAGGAGATACCGCAGAGACAACACGTTTCTCCTAATTTAGGCATTTGCGCTAACACATTTTTGATCATCTTTTATTTTCTCCATTTGCAGTAAGAGCAATGTTTAGGTGGCAGAGTCCCTTTCATGATATTCTTAGTGCTTGTTCTGGGATATCTCACTTTATCAGCGGTCAGCTCTCTTTCAGGTTTCATTAACACCACACTCTGATCCACCACTCTCAGGCCACAGAGAGAACCCGAAGCTGCCTGAATCTGCAGTGTCACATCCGATCCAGGGAGGACCTCATCAGGGGAGAACCCAACCGATACCTGAACAGGGACAGACAGATCACAGCAAGAAATTCCATTGTACACACATCCCATAACTTTCTAACAACACATGAAATGGAAGAGTGAGAGGAACAATGGAAAAGGAAATTAGCCCAGGCTCCAAATTACCCGGGGACCAATATATACTGCAAGTGTAAGTGGCAACTTCAGTTTTTACAAACCAATACACACCACCATAGGTGCTTAGCTAGAAAGACGCCTTGGCCAAGAAATAAAAAAATGGCGGAAGAAAGAACACTTGGCTCTCCAAGGGCTATATTTTCATTCAAGTGTTTATTTATGCAGATAAATATTGGCAAACATTGCTCACATCAAACTCGACGCATCTCACATGTCTATGAGACGCGTATTGATAAGCTAACTTCAGAAGTTATGAATACGCTTTGTACATAGTCGTGAAATGAATCAAGCTTGAGGTTGGATCCACAGGAATAAACACCTGATTGGAGAACATTCGTTGGAGAACACGTTTTCTTCCTTCCTTCAAAGTTGGGAAGAACTTTGTGACTGCCCCGGTGGTGATTGCCCATGGACTCGAGAACCACTTCTCTAGTTCTTACATTCCTCAAAACAGCCATCCTGAGCCTTAGTATCGCTCTTGTAGACAAGGCGTCGGGTAAACATGTCCCAACAGGAAATCACACATTTCTGACGTTTAACAGGCCGGGGCTTCAATCTGAAATCATCCTTTTTTGGCTGACCAACTAATTTGTAAGGGCCTATTTTATATTATCTCCTAATCAAACTACATGCATCATGTAATGAAATACAGCGTGTTTACAGACAGCTAAAACCATCCCATGGCTTGAACAGGTGAGACATCACTTGGAGTATTGCAAGGAATACTGGAGACCGTATCTCCACAAGGATATTGATACTTTGGAGAGAGTTCAGAGAAGGTCTACTAAACTGGTTCAAGGATTGAAGGATAAAACTTACCAGGAAAGGTTAAAGCATCTTAACATGTATAGCTTGGAGGAAAGAAGTATCAGGGGGATATGATAGAAACATTTAAATACATAAAGGGAATCAACACAGTAAAGGAAGAGAGTATATTTAAAAGAAGATAAACTACAACAACTAGAGGATATAGTCTAAGATTTGAGGGGCAACGATTTAAAAGTAATATCAGGAAGTATTATTTTACTGAGAGGGTAGTGGATGTATGCAATAGCTTTCCAGCGGAAGGGGTAGAGGTAAACACAGTCAAGGATTTTAAGCATGCGTGGGATAGGCACAAGGCTATCCTAGCTATAAGACCAGGAACTGGGGACTAATAAAAGTATTTAGAACATTGGGCAGACTAGATGGACCGAATGGTTCTTATCTGCGACACATTGTATGTTTCCATGTAACTCTATACGTGTACACTCTGTGTGAACTCACTTTGTTCTTGAAGCATCTCTGAACTTTAAATTTGGCTGAGTCTGCCACAATCTCTCCACCAGGCAGTAAGATGTATACAAAACCATGGACCTCTTCAGCAGCATCCGCGATCAGGTGGAGTTTAAAAGAGGTAGTACCAACTAAGCCTGAGAGAAAGATAAAACATTGCAATACCCATCGAACAGTAAATCTAAAACATTGTCGTCTTGACAGCCTAACCAAACGTATTACAGATAAAATGTGGAAAAAATACTTCAGTTATGAATACGGATGTCTAGAGCAGTGCCTAGTGGGATATTGCACCCATTCTTCAAGAAGCAAACCCCCATTTATGTGAGGACTGGAGGGGGTGTTTTTAATTTTTTTTATTTCACCCACCACCCTCCACAACTTCCCATAATAGTTGTTGAAATGTGGTGACTCTACGGAAGGCACTCAACTTCACCCTGGCATCCATGAAGTCACTCTTGAATTTTTCTAGCAGTCTGTATGGGGTGTTATCCCCCAATACGAGTATATTGTGCTTCCGCAAGGAAATCTTAGAAGGAATGCTCTGATTCTGGATTAGAGGGCATGGCAGATGTTTTATTCATTTTTGCGCTGAAAGATTTAGTATTAAGTGGATTTCTCCTCACCTTCATCAGTCGTTTTTATTGCGATAGTTCCAGAGTCCCATATAGAACCTTTAGAAACCACCTTGATAAAAAAAATAAAAATAAAAAAAAACGATTGATACATGTTTATCGCTGGTATTTGACTTGGGAAGGTTTTAACTACCAAACAGAGGCGCTGCAAAAGTGGCACGGAATAGATATTTTCATGGAGGTGAGCATGTGTTGTGTACTCTCACCCCACCTTCTGGCCACTAAGGAAAAATACACATGCTGAGGAAACACTTTTTATGTCAAAAGCATATGATATCCAGGTCTATACACTTTATATGTACAATTCTACCTTGTAGACAGAATTCGAAGACATGCAAAATACAAAGAGACATTACCTCAAAATCTTGACTGTCCCGCAAAACGTGAAACAGTTGGGAGGCATTCAGTCTTTATAACTAGTGAAAGAAGGTAATCTGTGCATTCTAAGTATTACTGTCCCTTTAAAAAAAGCAGTTTGAGGTATGGATTACATTATTTCATCATGATTTACTTTACATTCTAAATTCCATATGGTCATGTGCACCACAATATTTATAGAATGTGCTAGAAGGTAAAGTATTCAAATTACCTGACACACAATAGCAAGAGTTCATGTAACAATTACACACTATATTTCCTAGACTTTTTTTATAGCAAATTTAATCAAAACCTGTATATATACTTCAGAAAATGAATATATACTATGGAAGGAATGTTTTTTTTCCATATTACTACCACTTTAAAAGGGCCATAGGAAAGTCTATATACATGCCCTCTCCTTATAGACCATCTCCTCTTATCCACTTGTCTGCAGCGCAGTCTTCAAATCTTCTCTCAGTATCTTATTCTTATTCCCCCCTGCCCAGTCCCACACACGTTCCTCCAGATTTATTTATATGCTGTGTATTAATTTATTCATTCCCTGCGATTCTCTTTCAAAACAGCCCCTTTTATTGTAGAATGATTGAACAGTCAAATTCCCACCATGTAGTGTATATTCAGTTGGTCGGTCTTTGAATCCACCTCTGTGTCTTTAATTATATAATCAACTTGGACTTCCTGTTGGCCCTCACAAGGCAGTAATATGTCCAAGGAGTGCAGCTTTAGGAGACTTTTACTCTTGGAGTAGAAGGGGGAAAGGTAGAGGTATACATAACCAGAATGGTCTTCCTTCAGTGTGGCCTGTGAATAGATAGATAAGGAGAAGCATGATATTCATCACTCAAAGACACATGTCATTCCCCCCAAAAAATTCTGAATGGAGCCCTTTATGATCTCTGGTAGAAATGCAATGTCTTTCCATCGGGGCTAGGGGAACTTTCTCAGTCTCTCCTCCAAGTTCATTTTTAACATACGCTCAGGGTAAAGACTAAGCAGTGAGATCAAGACTGTGTGGTAAGCTCCCTCCCAAAAAATGCAGCATTGGTGAGAATAGGCCACCAAATAATAAACAAAGGCAACAAGAAAAGGATAACACTGTGCAAAAAAAATAAAGGAAATAATCTAAAATGTTGGGAGTTCCATCTTTTTTGCTCATTCTTTTCTTGTTGACAAGAAGACTCAGTCAGACGAGGTCTGGAACAATGCTTTTTTGTTTGATATTTACTGTGGGGCAAAACCTGCATGGTTCATGTTGGCATGGCTTACAAATGGTCCAAAACTTTGAGTTGGCCACATTTCCTTCCACACACCGAACAAGCAATGTGTTCCCCCTTTTAAAAAGAAGTGTACCCTGCTAATGCATCTAAAGCGTACAGACATACATCAACAGAAAATGATTATATTACTGATATAACGATCTGTCCTTCCCAGTTGGTTGTATTCTCCAGAGTGAAGGAAGCTTGTCCATTCCTGTCAGTTACTAATGTCAGCTTTTCCTCCTTGTCTTTCCAGGTGACAAAGACCTTCTTATCTGGGATGGGGTTCCGGCTTTGATCTTCAACTTTTATCTACAAGAAAAAGTGAGAAAGACGTGTATTGGGTCATTAGGGACCACGGAGACAAGGACAGTACAGTGCTCTGCTTGGTGGAGTCTCGGCTTCATTCCACAGCTTCACAGAGCTCCATTTCTGTGGCGGATGAGTAAATTAACATTTTATTCCCATGTACAGAGTGCTGCTATGGAGGGGAAAAGACCACCACTATATTGTAACATCTAAAGAAGCAATATTTCATCAGATTAAAAATGGTTATTTTGATGCAATCTGTATAGGAAGGTTACAATTGTCCTGTAAAGTTTTTTGACTGTTACAAAGTAGTGGCAAATCTGTGAGAAACTGCCCCATATAAAGAAAGAAATCATTTGTTGGGATTGGAAATGTCATAATGCCCACCCTCAGTGGAACAATGCTACATTTTGCTCTCACTGAACTGCAACAGATAAACATACAAGGAGTTTTGGATGTTGATACTATTCTATATGTTTAGCTGGCTGTGTAGAAACAGTGGATGATGTCTCACCTTGGCACTGTATGGAATCCCAGCCTTGTAAGTTTTCTCAGCATCGACAAATAAGACCTTCTCCACGTAAGGTAAGACCATGGTCTTGCTGGATGCGGATAACTGAATTCCTGCAGGTCGAAATAATGACATGACAATCTAAACGGCCTGCTCTCCTCTTTACTGAGTCAAATGTCATTGGGTATTATCATTACGTTCAGCTTAAGACCAGGAATTTTTTTGTACAACCAAAATGACGAGAGTCTGTCTGATCTCCTGTTCTGGCTTATCAGTCTATGTCGGTTTTGATAATTTATTACTTGTTAGACCAAACATAGTGAGTGTTACAAAGCTACTTTTGCTCTCTCTGCTATGTATATATGTATATATATATATATATATATATATATATATATATATATTTATTTTTTTATTTTTTTAATGGTATTTCGATTTTTGGTATAAAGATTTATATTTTTAAAATACATGTGACTCCCCAGCTTACTGTTTATTAGGAAAATATAGTAACAATGACACAGTAAGATACCATAACATAAAGTTATAACTTTCAGTTAAAGGGACTGTATCATCTAAACATTGCTTATATTGTGCATGCAGAAAATAAAAAATGATTTAAAAATAATCTAAACATTATAATATATAACAGAATTGCATGCAAATACCTAAATTAGGAGAGAAATGTGTTTTAATTGTGTGCGTGGAGTCTACTACTTATGACATCACCTGTGGCATAATATGTTAATGAACTGCTTTTCAATGGGAAATATGTCATTTGCATACCGTGCCACAGGGGATGTCATAAGCAGGAGACTCCACAGACATATTTAAAAGACATTTTTCTTGTATGAATGTTTTTATCTATCTGGATTTTAATAATTTCTGCATACTAATGGATTTTTGTGGATTTATATTTTAATATACTGATATACATGTGAATAAAAATGTATATACTTTCAAAAACAAACAAACAAAAAATGCTCCTAATTTAAACATTTGCTTGGAGTTTTCCTAACACAATTTATCGATGATTTTCAATCATTTTGTATTCTCTACATGCACAGAAAAAACAATGTTTAGGTGACACTGTCCCTTTAACAGTGTATTTCTAGAAGTTTCAGAAGACAATTGAAATTCTGCAGAATAAACATCCTCACCTGTCCCTTCCTCTGTGATGGAAGCTGTTCCCTTTAGGACCATGACGTGGCTGACCTTAGTTAGGTTACCAATAATTAGTTCTATGCTAGAGCAGCCCGATCTGTCCAACTAAGAGAGGGAGATTTATATTTTTTTATTCCCATCATGCTTTAAAGGACAATAAAAACGAAGTTCTGTTTAATTGAAAGATTGTGTCAAGTGTAGGTATTTGAAATCGAAATGCTCTAATGAAAAAAAAACAAGTACTTTGTGTAGCATTATTTGTTCTATATAACTCTAAGCAATAAACAAAGGTAATAAGAAATCATGATAAAAAGATGCTCCCTGCCCTTTCCAAAATACATTACATTTAAAAAAATCAGCAGTGTTTTAGCACTTGTCCCTAAACCATAACCTCCGGCATCAAAAAGCACCTTGCCATGGAGAGGGACTGAGTGTATTAATTTTCTCCGAGATGAATTTTTTATTTTTTTTATTTGTTGCTCTTTAGTGTTTTCTCTATTCCCACCTGGCCGCTGGTATCCTCGCACTGTTCAGGCACAAGTCCAAGGAAGGGTCTATGCCGAAGTATGGACGTTTCCTTGCACACTTTACATTCGTACGTGCCTTGGACTGGTTTCCCGTATGTATACCTATGAAAGAAACACAAGGTCAGTCGCTGCAAAATAGACAAAATACTCAATAAATATATTACTAGACCAGCTGCAAAACCAGTTGGATGCCGGTGTGTAAGCCATTGCCTCATCTGAAGAAGTTAGATAGTATTATATATTATTACAAACAAGCTGAGCTGATTGTGCCCGTGTTTCAGAAGTCAAGTATGCATGTGTCTCTTGATAAAAAAAAGTCCTGATAATAAGCCAGAACCTGATATCGAAACTCACCTTCTTCCCCCAAACTTACCGGCCACATATTTTCGCTGCTAACCGTTCACTGTGCAGATTGATCACTTCTGGAAGCTCTAGAGTGACCTTAAACCTGGGGAGTACTGTGGACACAAATAAGAAGAAGATCAAAATTAAAAAAAAAAAAAACGAATTAGAAGCGAGGCATGATTCTGGGACTCTACTTACCATATTCTTCTACATTAAAGCTGTGGGTTTTGCTTTCTGCTTTGATGGAATATTCTCCCAGAATAGGCTCAGGCGAAAGGTTGAGAGACAATTCCGCCATTCCCTGGTCTAGACTCACATTCAGCCATTGGCCAATCCGGTTCTTTTCAGGATCCTAATAAAAAAAAACAACAGCTTATATTCCATCATACACCTAATGGAATTTACATCCAAACATGGCAGTCGATCTCACACACTCTGTTTCCAATGAATAATGAAATGAGATGAATTGTTCTGACATGTAGAGGTAAGTCATACTTACTGCCCCTAACTTTCCCCATTAATCTGTAAGCTTATTTACCGAATAAACAAGAGTCCCCATTGAGACTCCCACCCAGGTGGTATTTAACATACAGACTGGTAAAAACATTTCAGTGAGGCCAATGTTATGTCTATGGAAACAATAGCCATGCCTGCATTTTTTGGGAAGAAAAAGATGGCAACCCTAATCTCCTATATAATACAGTAGTTAATCAGAACAAAATGGCTTCACTCGAAGAGTAGGGTAAGGTTTGCCACGTCTGTATATCAAACTCTCTTCCACTGACCTATTTCCTACCAATGGGTGGAAATTTCAAAACTTTTGTCTTCAAAGTCCACAAATTAGGGTTTATGATGATCCATGGGTCTTTATTTCATAAGGCACAATATTAAACACAACCTGTCCTTATTACATTACAAGTCAGTAGTGATTAGAGGTATTACCTGTAACTCTACCATTGAAATCTGAAACAGAACAGAAATACAATAAGTTATATATAACATCCACCAAAACCACATCCACTAAAACATGCCCACATCCATTATTTTCTATCATAATAATTAAAACAAAAATGAAACTTATCAGGGACAGCAGTTTGTCCATGTGAAATACCATTAAATGCATAAACTTTGTATATGCCAATGAGCAGTGAATACATAAACTCTGTATATCATGCCAATGAGCAGTAAATACATAAACTCTGTATTCCATGCCAAGGAGCAGTAAATACATAAACTCTGTATACCATGCCAAAGAGCAGTAAATACATAAACTCTGAATATCATGCCAATGAGCAGTAAATACATAAACGTTGTATATGAAGTTTATGAGCAGTAAATATATAAACATTGTATATGATGCCAATGAGCAGTAAATACATAAATGTTGTCTATGATGTCAATGATCAGTAAATACGTAAACGTTGTATATGATGTCAATGAGCAGTAAATACATAAACTCTGTATACCATGCCAAAGAGCAGTAAATACATAAACTCTGAATATCATGCCAATGAGCAGTAAATACATAAACGTTGTATATGAAGTTTATGAGCAGTAAATATATAAACATTGTATATGATGCCAATGAGCAGTAAATACATAAATGTTGTCTATGATGTCAATGAGCAGTAAATACATAAACGTTGTATAGGATGTCAATGAGCAGTAAATACATAAATGTTGTATATTATGTCAATGAGCAGTAAATACATAAACTTTGTATATGATGTCAATGAGCAGTAAATACATAAACGTTGTATAGGATGCCAATGAGCATTAAATACATAAACTTTGTATATGATGTCAGTGAGCAGTGACTCAGAAGTGCGTTGGCCAAGGTGGTAGAGCAAGCACAGACTTTACCCCCTTGTGGGAAATAAAAAAAAAAGGAACTAGTCCCAGACAGGCAGCGAGAGTGGAATGCCGCCCTCCTTAAGGTGTTGCCTGGGCCAATGGGGGTTAGGGTTTAATTGCTCTTAGTTTCTGTGCAGCAGAGGACTCTGCACCGATGGTCTAATGTAGTAGAACATTGGGGTATGATTTCATATTGCAGTCTCCATTACTAGGTCCTGCATCATAGAAAGTTACAACCAAAGTAAAGCTTGAATGTTTCCAACAATCCAAAAAGAGGAGGGAGAAATTATTTGAAGGGATCCTGAGCCCCGTACCGAGAATTAATTCTCTATAAACCTGTGCGCTCTGCTCTTTATAGTTCATTCCTTACCTGACGCAGATCCGGCTGAAGATTTTCTTTTAATGAAACAATTCGGAATTTCACTGTTAAATAGAAAAGGAGATGTCATCAGCCGCAGTTCTCACATCATTACTTTTAATCCAAATATATATATTATAGTGCCATATTCTGTACCATGAGACTATAGATCGCTTAGGAAACCTCTATTGTATGTTTCACTTTTATTGTAGTGTCTGCCGAGCAAAAAAATACAATTGAGCCCGTCAATGGAAGCTGCCATCTTTGATATAACAAGACGTGTTTTGGGGACATTTAAATCAGTAGATCAGCAAATCAGCATTCCAACTGTCCCATCTGTTTAATCCAAGGAATTGTAGGCTCAATCCCCCGTATGGTTGACTCAGCCCTTCATTCCCCTAAGGTTCTATAAAAAGAGTGCCATTAAGTACCATCCTGCTGATATAGTGTACAATTAAAACATCTGCACCTTCCCTTGTTAGATCTTCACTGATTTCCAACACCTTTTTCTGCACTGTCATTGCAAATCCTTTCAATCCTAATTTGTTTTAGTTTAAAAGTGAAATAATTTTTTTTTTTTTTTAAATCTCTGTATTAGTTTGATAAAACCAATAACACCCCCCCCCCCCCCTCCCCAATTACTTCAACCAGGAGATACTTCCTTAGATGTTGAAGTAGCTTTTTTAAAAAATATATCTTTGTCCAAAAAATACTGATCCACCGGCCAACTTACCATTTTGTCCTGGTTTATAGACTGGTTTGTCCGTTTGCATCAATAGCTGGGATCTCTCCTTTCTCAAGAGTACCTTAGCAACTTCATTGATTTCATCCTCCTGACTCTGTATGGAAATGTTTAATTTAGCCTCCTCTTCATCACCCACGGAAGGACCGGGGACCTGTAGAAGACAATCCATTAAGGGTTTTATCTGCTACACAGCTTGGGAAATCTTTTCAAAATCTATTAGTACATGTACATAAAGGAATGCAAACATAATTTTTAAGGGGTAAAGATACAAAATTATAAGAGGGAAAGTAGTAAATAGATATAAAATACTTAATAATTATGAATTTCTGATCCAAAACACAATAGTCTTTAGTGCATGCCCAATACTTTCCCTATAAAGGTGAGCATGGAATGATATCATGCACCCTGGTTCAGACTGGTGCCTGGACACACTCAGGAATTTAAAGTAATTATAAATCCCCAAGTAAAACTATGCAAAAAAACCTGTTTTAAATACATACAAAAGTAACAAGTAATGCATATTTGTTTTTTTTATATATATGTCAGTTTTAATATGAATTACTTAATTTGTTTCAGGCTTCAATGTTCCATTGTTTATTGAAGTTACAGTTACATTTTTTATTTTTACCTTGAATGGGACACATGAGAAGAGTGAATCTTGGTTGAAGTTCCTTTTGACCAGCGTTGTGTTCCCATTGGCTGTGCTAAGGGTGAGCTGGACAGCGCTCTCACCATTTGCCCCCTCAATGTGCAAACAAGCAAGCTGAGGACTAGGAGAGCTGATCACTGATGGGAAGGTCACTGCATACCTCCTATTGAGAAATATCATTATAGGATGCCAGCATGGGAGGGGGCCAAAAAAAATACTCACCACGTCAAGTTCATACTCTCAGCCCAGGTACTGGAAAGGCATATACTAAGTTACTTGTAAATTTTGTAATGTTTTAAATCACATTGGGAAACCAATGGAAGGTTCCTGCTGTTGGGACCCATCTTAGAACTTTGGAGGCTGTTTCTTAACATCAGTTGTAAGGCAAAGTTCTAAAAATGGAACAATCGGCAACAAAATTCCATTGGTTTCCATGGCGATGACATTTGCCTCACAACTGAGCTTTATAAATCCCTGCCTTTTAACCTAAAATGTAATTTTATATGTAACTGGCATCATACTTATGAAGAAGCGGAGGCCATGTTCTAATGAAATTACTTAAATGAACATTACAATTATTATGTAACTTTACGCCGTGTATAACTTTTAAAACACCTCTTTGATCGTGGACTGAGGAAATAAATTGAAACCATGATACCGTAAAGCAAGATCTTTCTCCCGTTTTTTTGGGCAGGAAGATATAGTCTGAGGTCTATAAACACAAACTATTTCTGAAAAAACCCCAAGATGAATTAAAAAATCTGACATCTCTATTGCAATGGCGACTATTGTAATACTTTATCTTGTGCCTAACAAACTATATATAATAACAAAAGTAGCTTCATGATAGTGTCCCTTTAAATGGAGATCCTGATTAATATTTGATTCGTCACTTGCATAAACATTTTTATTTACTTAACCTGCTTGATACTGAATATCAGTACAAAAAATTATTTGGCTACATCTGTATTTTCTGTGTTTTAGGTACAACCATCCCCCCACCCCACCCCCCCCAGCTACCTCCGTCATGAAATAAATCATATATATCAATTACAGTGCAGTAGCCACAATATTTAGATTTATTTACAAACTGTTTTAAATGTTTCCAAAAAGACAACTTCAGTTAACTACCGTATACATATATGGGCAGGCTATAGTATTAAGCAAAACATGTTCTTAATATATATATATATATATATAATATATATATTTTAGAGAATCTTTTTATCCCTTGTATTATAATTAAAATGGAATTAAAAGTATTTTAAATACCGGTACTAAATTATGTCTGTAGGTTGACAGGTATTCTTTACTTATTTGAATTAATAAAAAAAAAAATAATCTTAAAAAAGACTAAATGAATTTAAAAAACAAACCTTATCTTTCATGGGAAACATATCTCCTCCACTTAATCTCATAATTAATTGAATGATATATTAATAATATGACAAAGATCTACACTTTAAATCTGGGCAACAATGACCCATATCATTTTATTCATAAACGAGGGAATGGCAGGGAATTTAAAAAGGAAATTTCAAACTTGAGGTCCAAATTAGTCAAGTTGGAAAACAAAATCTGGGAGAATTACTTTGGTCTTCCATAATTCCCTGCAGTTCTTTCTCTCATGAATAAAGCTATTCGTATTTGGAATATTCCACTGGATCTGATTCAACACCCAGCTTGGTACAACACACACTTGGTTTCAAATTTTCACTCACAGTTTTGCTTCCAAGGTCCATAGCTGAAGTAGGATAAGAACCAGACACAAACCCTGATGGAGCATTGTGCGGGAGCTCTGTGCCGTTATCTGCCAATCCTCTGACTATTCTCAATGGTTCAACACAATGCAGCTTAACATTCCTGGCCTCCCACACACTGAAATTTACTCACAACTGTACGCACTGGTTGGTCACTGACCACAACATAGCAAATATTTGTTGAGTTCCCAAGAATCAGATCAAAGTTTTTTTTGTTTAGGGAGGACAGTGAAGGATTCTGGGACGTAGTGTTCTATGTTTGTTTGTGCTAGATGTAATGTTAGCTTATAAGTGGGGGAGATCTTTTCACATTTCCCTCCTATGAACTGATCTATATTGCTTATGATTAACACTCGATCACAACAATAAGATCTCATTATCAGTGTAGTCAATTTATAATGATTTAATTAAAAAAAGTCTTACATAGACAAAGTCTTTAATGTTTATTATTAGCAAAACATTTGCTTGTGAACAAATGGCTAGATCTCTCTGTATCACTAGTAAACAACAATACACTTAGTAAAAATAATAATAAAGTGCTGCGCAAGAAAAAATAATACTTATCTTAAAACAAGCAGTAATCAGCAAACAATCCTGTAAAAACAAACCACAAAAGAATACAATGTGTAGAATAGTATGCACAGAGAATGGATAAAATGTAATCCCCCAATAGGACCTTACTCACACATGAATGAGCCCACAAACCGGCTCTGAGTGATGAACGTGAAGCGGACTATAAGTCCTATCATCCACAGTAGACCAGATATGATGCTATTCACGAAATTTCAAACGGATGTTCTCCCAGAAAATCAAGTAGGTCAGGGGAACCGAGAAGTATAAGGAATAGCCAGATAGAATACACTGTAACCAAAAGTATTTAATATCTCTCCAAACTAAAAGCTTACATAAAAAACAGATAAAAACAGCAAGAACATCACCAGTCCTTTCATGGATATAGGACGCCAAATGTTCCCATTCAGATCAGAAGTCCTTGGGCGAAGAGAAAGCGGTAGAACAACTTGCAGAGTTGCACTGTGGATGATAGGACTTATAGTCCGTTTCACGTTCATCACTCAGAGCCGGTTTGTGGGCTCATTCATGTGTGAGTTCCTATTGGGGGATTACATTTTATCCATTCTCTGTGCATACTATTCTACACATTTTTGTTCTTTTGTGTTTTGTTTTTACAGTGTTGTTTGCTGATTACTGCTTGTTTTAAGATAAGTATTATTTTTTCTTGCGCAACACTTTATTATTTATTATACACTGTCTTTCTGTGTTTGTTTGGAGGAACTGCACTAGTGTCTTGCTGCATTTTGTTCACTATTGTTTTTTTTTTTTATCATATATAGCGCTTATCACTTTTTCACTTTTATATTAACAATACACTTAGCACCTTCAAGATGGGGGATTTCTCACACTCTGAAGACGTAAGACTTTTTTTAAAATCATTTTAAAGGGCCTGTATCAACTGAACATTGTTTTTACTGGGCATGTAGAGCATAAAAAAATTATTGAAAATGATCTATACATTGTGTTAGCAAAACTGCAAGTAAATGCCTAAATTAGGAGAAAAATGTGATTTAAATGTGTCTGTGTGGAGTCTTCTGCTTATGACATCACCTGTGACATGGTATGCAAATTACACATTTCCCATTGAAAAATCCATTTGCATATCCAGCCAAAAGGTGATGTCATAAGCAGGCGACTCCACAGACACATTTAAAACACATTTCTCTCCTAATTCAGGCATTTACTTACAATTTTGCTAACACAATGTATAGATCATTTTCAATATTTGTTTCTGCTCTACACACCCAGTAATAACAATGTTCAGATGATACAGGGACTTTAATGATGATCATGCAGTCATGGTTCCCCTTTTTAATATGTACTATATCCACACAAATTATATATATATATATATATTTTTTTTAATGGACATATGGGACTTTCTTTTGAACATGTATAAACCATATTAAATGTACAATACAACTGAAATAATAAAGAAAATATTGAAAAATCACTGTATTTTTAGAAATTTGCAGACAATTTGTGATATTGAAGAAATATAACCACCAAGCTATAGTAAGCAATGTATTCTGATCTAGAAAATATTTCCGATGATAAGTATGTTAATACGTTTTGGCACTGATAGGGTAAATATTTAAAGGTGAACATTTTTGTTTCCAAGACGTATTTTTTAAAAATTGTAATGCTGTGTCTCTGGTGTCAAAAGTGATCAGATAAAATAATCTATAACCTATTAGAAAATCCTATATTTTTGAAAGGCAGACACTCTGGGGTATTTAATTTGGGGGTACATTTACATGTAGCATGCAATCATTGCGCCACTTTTGGCCAAAATGAGCTGTAGTTTATGTTTGTTCCACGCCTGTACAAGCCCTGTGTTTAATTACAAGCTTAATGAAGAACTTTAATCTATTTAAAAGTTAGATTTAGAAGTGATCACTGACTGTCAATTTTGACTTCCATTTTCAAGCAAGTGGAGAAATTTGTGGCACACAGCAATGTTCTCTATTAATATTTTATTGGAGTGTGCTGCTTATGCAAAGGCCTGGCAGTGCAGGACTAGATGGGCAGGGGTTTCTTAAATCCTTTCTCATGCCCGTTTTTTGCGCCATCTCTGCAGTGTTTCTGTGCTGTATTTTCATAGTAAGTAGGGGGGGATCTTGTGGGGCGAAATGCCTCTCTGTAAGCCTCAAAACATTTTCATTATTTGTAGACGGCTCAAAACAAACTGAATTGTTCCCTGCTATTTGTACAAGGCTAGCTGTTTGTACCATATGTTAGTCTTTCTATGCACAAGATATGGAATAGGGTATGGTTCAGCTGAGTATAACCCCCCATGTGCCTATTGTATTACACTATGCAGTGGGACTTTCTAGTGTGCTCAGATGTCTGTTGTGCTTTAAATCGTGTATTGTTGTTAACATATACAAGTCTTTTATGTCCACATATCCGACAGCAAGTAGCTCCTTGTGACACAAAGTCGTCAAAGTCGTCAATACACATTTTAGGTCGATACTTGTATAACAGTTATCATCGATGTACAAGTGGTAACCAATATTTAGTAAAGGCAGGAGGAGCCCCCACATTATTTTCCCACTTGTACCAATGAAGACAGGCCACCCCAGAGGATCCAGATGTGATTCCAGGCCACCCTAGAGGATCCAGATGTGATTCCAGGCCACCCCAGAGGATCCAGATGTGATTCCAGGCCACCCCAGAGGATCCAGATGTGATTCCAGGCCACCCTAGAGGATCCAGATGTGATTCCAGGCCACCCTAGAGGAATTTCATTATTGGATGGGTTGTCTCCTCGAATTTCATCAGCTTACACAACCTGTCATACAGTGGCTCATTTTTAGGGGGCCACATAGAATTAAAATGTAGAAATTGCAAGAGGAACTGAAATGTCTGTCTGGGCAATGCATGATAGCTGGAAATAGTGGGGTAGCCAGGATTGTGTCTTAGATAAATTGAGTTGGGGTGAGCTGAGACATAAAATTAAATATACTGATATGGCTCACACATGTGGACATTGCAGGTGATGCCAGAGGGATCTGTGAATGGGGGGTTTCTGAATTTGAACCTTTCTTTTATGTGGCTGTGGATTAACAATGCTGTCACTTGAAATGTCAGACACACATCTGATGCACTTAGGATCTCTGAATGGCATAAGCCTCCAAAGTAGGGCACAAAACTCATACCATTAATATACCAGCCATAAGAAGATAGAAAAAAAAAAAAACCCCACAGTAAGCTGCTTAGATGCACTATGATCTTCAAAGGGCAAACAATGTATTATGAACAAAAATAATAGACAAAGCTATAGTATATTATTCACTGTCTACCACTGGAATAGATCCCAGTGGTAAAGAAATGAGTACCCCACAAACATGAATAAAATATACATAGATTTATAGTAAACAAAACAAATGAAAATAGAAATAACAGGCACTACTGTAAACAAGTGTACTTCAGATTCTACAATATCCACCTATGTATTGATCACAACACAAACAAATAGTGTGCCAAATAAAACTATACTGCAAATGTGAAATCATTATTTAAAAATGATACATATAAAAAAGTTTACAAAGAAGAATATAAATAGTCGGTTAGTAGACTTAGAATATATGTCTTGACTGAAACACATAAGGTTGTAGGAGGGGGTTAAATATGTGACAAGTTTAAAAAGGTTTTTTTTTTCCTTACAGCGTGGCCCAATTTCTACCTAATAAAAAAATAAATAAAACATATTTATATAAATTATAAAAAAAATACACAAAACACACTAAGCATAATACAAATTCGAAATCTAGAAACCTTAATTTCAGAATATTACAGATATGTATATAAACACCTCCCCTTGTATCGGTCTTCATGTTCTAGAAGTCAGCTAGAGGTAATTGGAAAAGGAGCCGACAAGTGCACTGCAGCATTGAGATGTCCGTAGCTTGGTTGGAACGATCGTCAAGTTCATGTCAGTTCATTTTTTAGCAAACAGACACCAGTGTCAGTGTCTGTTAAGATTAAGGGATCTGCCTGCATACAAAAGAGATAAGCATGCGCATGAGATACTAGAAACACACAAAAATAAAATAAATAAAACAGTTAAAAAATGTTGCTTGAAAACTGAGTTTACTAAGTGGAAAAGTTACACTATAATGAGAGCAGTAGCAATGTGGAGGTGACAAAAGCCAACACTTACACAAGCTAAAGCAAAGTGGACTGACCCCCATGTGAGATTAGATCTGCAGATCCTGTCCTTCCCATAGACAAACAGTGGGTAATCTCACACAGGGTGGGAGATGGAGGAAGGTCAGCCTTCCTTGATTTACATTGTTTTGTTAGACATTAGCTTCACATTGTTACAACTCAAACTATTTGTGTAACTTTAGTAAACTGTCATTGCAAGCATTGTTTTTTTGTGTTTTGTATTACTTGCATGCTTATCTCTTATTGACTCCAACTGCTTCCCATTTAACACAAAGGAATCTGCACATGTTTACAAGTCTACTTTACAGAATTCTTGGCTCCCTTTCCCAAGGGTGGGCTAAGGTGGATGTGCAACACTGAAAAGGGTATGAAGGAGAAATGGCCAGAGAACGTCATACACTATTTTTCCAAATAAATCAGTGTTTCTCAAGGATGACACTATGCAGTCTTTACTGATATCTTTGGATCAGCAGAGGGGAATCAAATAAGATGACTGGAGCAGTATAAAAACACTGGGGAAATGCCCTGCCTGGTCTAGGTGGATATTTGCAGGTGACTGGCCATCAATCCTTCTCTGTATGTACGAGCGTCCACATCAGCCCTATATTGCAGCTAATAAAAAAACCCTGCTTAGAATGTTACATACCTCATGTTTACACGTTGTTCTGTTGTTTTTTGCAAGATATAGGGCAGTGATGGCCAGTGGTGTAACTTGGTTTTGTGCAGACAAAATTTGGGTACCCCCCCTCCCACCCACGTTGCACACCCACGATATGACCCATAACCCACGTTGCACACCCAGGACATGCCCCATCACCCCATTACATGCCCCATCACTCACATGCACACACATTAAATGCCCCATCATCCCCATTACATGTCCCCATCACATGCTCCATTGCCCATCACATGCCCCCATCACCCTGCTTACATGACCCTTTTTTCCCCAATACATGACCATATCACCCCCAATACATGTCCCCACCACCCCCAACACATGTCTCTGTGACACCCTATACATGTCCCCATCAACCCCAATACATGCCCCCACCTCCCCAGGACTTTCTCTTGTCCCTGGTGGCTAGTGGCAGGCAGCATGGTTTCATCCATGCTGCCTGTTCGGCTCCCCCGCGGTGTGTACAGAGAGGTCACGTGACCCAGGGCATGTCTGATGAAGAGGCAGCACGGAGGTTTCTCTGTGCAGTCTGTTCGGCTCTTTGTGCAGCCGCTGTCTCTGCCGGCAAGCAAGGTTTTTTTCTTTTTTTCTTAAAGGGGCGGCTTTTAAAAAAAAAAACATTTTTTTGTGTGTTTTGTGCCGCCCCATAAAGGCATACAAGGCAAGTGCCACCCTAGGCACTTGCCTTGTTTGCCTCACACTAAATAAAGCACTGGTGATGGCGAACATTTTTGGGACCAAGTACCCAATTTTCTGCATATGCCAAGATGCAGACCTCAAAGTGGCAACACTGGATACACACTTACTCACATATGGGTACAGTACATGCATACACACTTACATACACACACACATACAGTACATGCATACACATATACATACTCACACATACTCATACAGTGCATGCATACACACTTACATACTCAGATACAGATACAGTTTATGCATACACACTTAGCTACTCACACACACATACAGCACATGCAGACACACATACTCACATACAGATACAGTACATGCGTACACACTTACATACACACTCATACAGCACATGCAGCACATGCAGACACACTTACATTGTCACATATGTACAGTACATACATACACACACATACAGTACATGCATACACACTTACATATGCACATACATACAGTACAAACATATAGACACAGACATACATTATATGCATACACACATACAGTACATGCATACACACTTACAAACTACACACACACATACAGCACATGCATAGACACATACACACATGTACACATACACATACGTGCATAGACACTTACACACCCAGTACATACATACACACAGTACATGCATACACACCTACATACTCTCACATAAATACTTATCGTCTATCTAGCATAGCATTCTGCCTATCCCACGCATGCTTAAACTCCTTCACTGTGTTTACCTCTGCCACATCCACTGGAAGGCTATTCCATACATCCACTACCCTTTCAATTAAGTAATACTTACTGATATTACTTTAAATCTTTGCCCCTCTAAATTAAGACTATGCCCTCTTGTTTCAGTAGTTTTTTCTTCTTTTAAATACACTCTCCCCCTTTACTGTGTTGATACCCTTTGTGGATTTAAATGTTTCTATCATATCCCCACTGTTACGTCTTTCCTCCAAGCTATACATGTTCAGATGCTTTAATTTTTCCTGGTAAGTTTTATCCTTTGACCCGAACCAATATAGTAGCCCTTCTCTGAACTCTCTCCAAAGTATCAATATCCTTCTGGAGATACGGTCTCCAGTACTGAGTACAATACTCCAAGTGAGGTCTACTCAGTGCTCTGTACAATGGCATGAACACTCCCCTCTTTCTAATACCTCTCCTTATGCAACCAAGCATTCTGCTAATACCTCACCCTACACAACCAAGCATTCTGCTAATACCTCTCCTTATACAACAACGTTTTTTGCTAATACCTCTCCCTATACAACCAAGCATTCTGCTAATACCTCTCCCTATACAACCAAGCACTCTGCTAATACCTCTCCCTATACAACCAAGCATTCTGCTAGCATTCACTGAAAAACTAATTTAATTTGTTTCAAGCACTGTAAACATACTTTGTAAATGTGGCTATTTTAGTAATTACTTAAATTAAATAATGTGGGGGTTCCAGACCCCGTCTCCAACAAGCTAGGGGCCCCTTACCTGCATCCACTCCCGTTGCTGCCCGATGGAGGGGAAGGCCGTCGCGTGGTAGGCCGCATCCCCGGACTCCAGTAACTCGCGTCCCGCGAGTTGCTGGTGCTGCTGTTATTTCGGATGGCAGAGGGGCGTGGCCTATCGCGCAATGGTGCCGATCCATTGGTGGAGACAGCGGGGGTGTGGCCAGAGATTTATAAAGCACTTTTTGTTGATTATGTATTAATGATTATGTTTCTATGCCTAATCTTGATTCCTTTAGTCACATATTTGCTCTTGCCCTGTATGGTCTGTACAACGCTGTCTAAATAACTGTCCTACAAACAAACTAAAAAAACAAAAAACAAAACAGACTGAAGTTAAGCTATCAGACAGTTTCATAACAGTGGTCATGCTATCAGACAGTTTCATAACAGTGGTCATGCTATCAGACAGTTTTATAACAGTGGGCATGCTATCAGACAGTTTCATAACAGTGGTCATACTATCAGACAGTTTCATAACAGTGGTCATGCTATCAGACAGTTTCATAACAGTGGTCATGCTATCAGACAGTTCCATAACAGTGGTCATGCTATCAGTTTTTTTTAACATAAGCAACACAGAAAATCTACTTATACATTAAATAATGATTAGACTTGGAGGTGTCACATTTACATCACCCTCTATAAAATCTTCAATATGATATGATTTACTATCAAAATTGAAAGACACTCTATCTATTCGGAAGCCGAGATACAGAACACTGTGACAAAATGTATTCAGTATTCTGTTTTCACATGGATTTTAATCATATACTGCCATCTAGTGACCAGTTCACATTATTACTAATGGCTAAATTAGGATAAAAATTATTTAAATGTGACTCTGGTGTCATCCAAGAGGCTTAATCTGCAAATGAACAGTTTCCAATGGAAGCAGGAGACACACCACAGACTTGAATGGTGTAATTAAAAATATATTTTGTGCCTTAGGCTATGCATTTGCTTGCAATTCTGCTAGCACAATATGGAGATAATTTTTAAAATTATTTTTAAACAATGTTTAGATGGCTGAGTTCCCTTAAACCGAGAACCCACCAAACATTAGTATTCTGCTAATACCTCTCCCTATGCAACCAAGCATTCTGCTAATACCTCTCCCTGTGCAACCAAGCATTCTGCTAACACCTCTCCCTTTACAACCAAGCATTCTGCTAATACCTCTTCCTATATAACCAAGCATTCTGCTAATATCTCTCCCTATTCAACCAACCATTCTGCTAATACCTCTCCCTGGGCAACCAAGCATTCTGCTAATACCTCTCCCTATACAACCAAGCATTCTGCTAATACCTCTCCCTATACAACCAAGCATTCTGCTAATACCTCTCCCTATACAACCAAGCATTCTGCTAATACCTCTCACTATACAACCACGCATTCTGCTTATACCTCTCCCTGGGAAACCAAGCATTCTGCTAATACCTCTCCCTATACAACCAAGCATTCTGCTAATACCTCTCCCTATACAACCAAGTATTCTGCAAATACCTCTTCCTATATAATGCTTCTACTAATGCTTGGTTATATCATTTGATTAAGCTTAGGTTTTCGGATGTAATTCGGTTCTTTCGTCCAATTTCTTATACTATTCGACATAACAAATTTAATATTAACATAAGTGGAGTCGAAGAATTAAGACATAACTTTTATTAGAGATTAGTAAAAACTGGTAGAATAAAAATAGTGCACATAAAACAAACCTCAGAATTAGGGGTAGGGAAGGGGGAGGTAGAGGGTAATTGTATTTATAGGGATGAATTGATGAGATTGCATATCCATAATGATAGTATTCTAAATTTATTACAGTAGATGAGAATTTTAAACCAAATTTAATTAGGATGCAAGCTCAGTGATCAGATAATATTCAAAATAATGGCTGGATACTGATATCAAAATCAGGAGATAAATCAATAACATAGCCTGACCCCAAGCATAAAGAATACCCAGTGTCTCATTAGAGACTTGTATAATAGATTAGGTATTAGAATTGAATCTAAGTGGTAAATACAAGGTAGAAAACAGGGGGCTGTGAAATACAGTGGTATAATAAGATAATATGCAGCTAATAAGGCCAAAATAGACAGGTGGAAACAGTCAAGCTATAAAAAGTCTTTGACCCTATAAGTCTATTAGGTAAGATATACGCAAGAAGTTAATATGTAGTTGAAATGAATTCCTATATACTTGCATCTATCTCACAGAAGTACAGGCACCTGTAAATAGTACACAGAAAGGATTATGATGCTCCAAAAGCTTAAAGATAATATCAAACATTATATTTCATTCATTCATTCTAACATATATCTTTCAAGTTCTAGTAACTCTTTCCATTTTTCTTTAAAAGATTATCTCATTCTATTTATCCATGGTGACCAGATCCTATAATAATAATCCATAATTATAATAATAATCTATAATAATCCATTTTTTTCCCATTATTAATATGATATCCCTTTTCCATTTTCCATTGATAATCCAGTTGATCATACATCTCCTCAAGACTTACTTGTCCTACTGTTTTCCATGACCTTGCTATTAATAATTTAGCTGCCAAAAGTGCTTGTATAACAAGTGTTCTCCTGTCTTTTTTTTAACTTTGTTCGATCCAAAATGAAACAGTACCATCTCGGGACTGAGACAATATCTGCCTCTCCCCACACCTTAAATGTTATATTTTGGATGTGACTCTGCTAATCCCAGAGGAAAATGTAGAGAGGCAGATACCTTCTCCTTATCCTCTTCCACATTGTTACGGTGTACCAGTGACACCCAGGAGGAGGGACCCTTGTTGCAAGATCACCTCTTGGGAAGTACTTTGTGGTGTTCACCCTGACAAATATGTACCCGAAGGTTGAGCCCAGGGTAATGTTTTGCCAGGGGTTTGTGCGGCACAAGTACAACCTAGAGGTAACCAGGAATGGGTTGCTGGAGTACTCTGAGCAGCACAGGAGACAAGACAGACTGGAACTGGTTGATGATATCAATAGGCTGAGAACAAGCAAAGTTGAGGAGCAAGCCAGGGAATCGAGGCAGGCAGAAGTCAAGCAAAGTCAAAATCAGGCTGAGGATTCGAGGCAGGCAGAGATCAAACGAAGTCAAGGTACTATCCGGGGTCGATGCAGGCGGAGATCAAAAACAGAGTCAAAGAACAAGCCAAGGGTAAGTATCAGGAGTCAGACAAAATGTAACAATAGCCCAAAAACAGAGAGAACTCTGCACAGGCAACTAGAAAACGAATGAACAGGTGAATAAATATAGGAAGTAATTAGCATAGACCAATGGAGAAGGAGATGGGTGTGTCAGGAGGGAGGAACAGGAAAAAACAAAAAGAATACAGAACACTAAAATATATATGCATATATATTACAATAGAAGAGGATCCCAAGTGATAGAAAGAAAGTAAAACCGAAAATAAAACAAAAATGAATGCATCTATTTGAAGTCTGTATAGAGAGCAAACAGACTCCAAAAACATGGCCACCGTAGATGAAAAGTGTCTCCAGAAGTCACTGGTGACTTCCTGACTCCAAAAACATGACTGCTGCAACAACATGAGAGCTATGACGGCGTGAGGAAGGAGGTGACAAGCGATGTGAGGGGATCAGGTGAGTGACACACATATACAACAGGTCACTATTGGGTTATCCATCCTTCCATGGTTTCCCAATTCTTTGAAAAGGTTCTCAATTCAACTTGAGCCTTTATGTTCCATTAATATCCAGTTATGATTTTCTGGGTTTAGGTGGGTCCATTTTGCCAAATGGGATATCGTTATTGCATCATAGATCTTAAGAACGTCTGGGGCTCTAAGCCCCCCCTGGTCCTGCGCTCTTGATATTACCCTGAAAGCCCCCACTTTAATATAGATGGATAGATGTAAAAGATGTATCTGAAATTCAGGTAGATATAAAAACCTCTTCAGGGAAAATGACAAAAACTCAACCTCAAGCTCAATACTATGGTGTGCCTTAAAAGCAGTACTTTGTGTAAATCTCATAAAAATTGGCTCAATGGAAAAAAAAAAAGACTTAACATATTAACAACTGCAATTAGAACTAGATAGGCTATAAAAAAAATACATAAACAACGAATAGATGGAGACTCACTGGAGAAAATACAAAAATGACAATCCTTAATAAAACAGAGAGCTGTCGAGAGGACCTGCTATACCTAAAACAGAAGTGGTATCTGAGGGGTAACAAAGCTTACAAGTTTCTATCGAACTTACTGAAGAAACAAAGAATTAAACATAAATAAAATAGTTCACCGGGGAAAGATCCTCCTAGATCCAGTGAAAATAGGCGACGCATTCGTGGAATTTTATATTGTACCCTCTTAATAAAAATCAAGAGGTATCAAGAGAGGAGGAAAGAATGAAAACACAAAAATACCTAAATGGATTGGATTTGCCCAAACTAACAGCAAAAGAACAGGAGATGCTGAATGCGCCGTTCACCTTGATAGAAATAGGAGAAATAATAATGAACTTGAAGAGAAATAAGTTGCCCGGACCTGGTGGGTTTTCAGACCTGTCTTATAAGATTTATGGGAATGAGATCACACCATGCCTATTAAGATTATTTGAGGAAATAAAAGTGAAAAAGGGGAAAGAGCTGCTCAAAGCTAATATCTGCCCTATTTTAAAAGAGGGAAACAATAAAATGGAAATTAAAAAATTTTGGCCGATATCTTTGATCAATACTGATGTTAAAATTTACTCTGCAGTGCTGGCGGGCAGGATGAAGAAAATAATATCACATTTAATACATCCAGGTGAATCGGGCTTTATACCATCAAGATATTTTGTATATGTGGAAGAGGATAAGGAGAAGGTATCTGCCTCTCTACACGATAGAAATACATCTTCCTTCTGGGATTAGCAGAGAGTTACATCCAAAATATAACCTTTAAGACGTGGGGAGAGGTAGATATATGTCTCAATATCTGTTGGTACTGTTTCATTTTGGATCGAACAAAAGGTAAAAAAAGACAGTAGAACACTTTTGGCAGCTAAATTATTAATAGCGAGGTCATGGAAAACTGTAAGACAAGTAAGTTTTGAGGAGATGTATGATCAACTGGATTATCAATGTAAAATGCAAAAAGGGATATTATATTAATAATGAAGAAAAAATGGATTCTTATAGTAGAATCTGGTCACCATGGATAAAGTTTTAAAGAAAAATGGAAAGAGTTACTAGAACCAGGAGTGAGTGAATTTGTTAGAATGAATGAATGAATTTATGGGAAATAAAATGTACCATTTTTGTGTTTATTTATTAGGTAGAAGTGATATATGTAGTGAAATGCTTATTGTACTTTAGATAGAAGTGAAACGTGTACTGTAATGTCTATTGCACTTGAAACGGCATATTTATTGAATATATGTAATTTTGATATTCTTGCAATAAAAATAATAATGATACTTTGTTTCATAAACATTTCTTCCACTTGGGATTCTTGTACTACCTTTACAATCAAGGGAATTTCATAGTATCCCCATTACATGTAACCTCCCAAAGCTCAGAGGTGATTAATCTTTGTGAGCCAAGTGTCCAGAGACAACACTCATTATGTCCTAATCTTGCACACACAGTATATTAATAGGTGTGGGTTTATTGTGAAAAGTCTCATCCTGTATAAATGTTACACAGTGACTGAGGCTCCTGTTCTACTGTCTTCACATCAGCTGAAGGGCAGCAGATTCCATCCTAAGACTGAACAGAAACAGGTCGCTCTCCTTAATTCACAGTAAGTGTTATCAAGTTGTGAGTAAGCTCTCTAATAAAAAATAGTGTTGTTGTACAGGATCCGTGAAGTAACAGGCAATACCTTACAATGCTTTACACATTTCAATCCTACTGGAGCTTAGTCATAGTTGGTTTTGCCTGTTACTTTGCGGATTGTTATAGCTCTTCATATTTTCAATATATTTTGGATACTCAAATAAAAGGCTATATATTGCTAAGTTTGAGTGACAAGGTTTCCCCTATTATCTTCTGTGGAACATTGTGGGCTGTGGCTACAGACACGCACTGGGAGATGCACCAACTTCTAGCAGGGTTACCCTCATTTAATTCTCTGCTCCTGTTGGAGCTGGACCCCAGAAGTTTACTAATGATATTGAGGAGATCTCAACATTTGAAATGGGAAATTCAGGCTTAAATTAAAAAAAGTATCCAATGTAGAATAATAGTATGTAAGTTTAGACAATCAAATAATCTATAGACCTATAAATGTGACCTGTAACAAGTTAAAGATCATATTATTATCAACATTTTTTAGATTCATATTTATTGCTTTTTGGTAGATATGAAGTGTTAATAAATAAATAACACATGCATGTTTCATGGCTTTATTCAGTGCAGAAGCATGTATTAAAAAAATATCCCAACTACGTTTGTTTTAAATGCTAATTTGGAAAATCTAATTTGGAATCAGAGCTAGAAATCAGCTGCTATGGGTTTTGCATTAACTATGAGATAATGAACAAGATAACAAGCTGCTTGTGACATATTAACAAGAGAACAATGTATGATTAGGTTGGATTCTATTATTCTTGATGTGTAGTAATAGGTAAGAATGTATGTACGCCCAACATAGAGATATTCACATACTATAGAGTCTGACAGTAACCTAAAACATGTGACTGCACTCCATTCATTACACATATCAGGATTGTATACTATAGGCATGTGATCTTGATGTATTTTTATATTTATTTTTAAATTTGATTACAAAAATATTACATTTATTTCAACAAATTAATTTCACATTATAGTAATTACAATCAACAAATACAATCTACAGGGCGGCTGGCACATACTATCTCATTTTAATAGTGCCAGTAAACATTTAAAAACATACAACATATAACATTATACTCGCAGACAGCCTCCAAGAATATATATATATGTATAGGCCACCAAGAAAAAATTGTCACTTAAATATATCCACGTTGTAATAACAATACGACATTAAACTCAAACACAGAGGAAAGAAGAGAGAAATCAATTATTACACCAAACTATTACGCTGATAGTCTTAGGGACCAATTTTTTTCCTCTTTTTTTCTTTTTCCTTTTCCTGACCCTTTTCTTCCATTTTGTTTCTATTCTCCTCGAATAGCTTATTATACATCCAAAGTGGTTTTTTCTTAATCTTCTCTGTTATCCTCTCCTCCCCCCTCTATTCTCAGGACATATATCAAAACACAAAAGTATTAACAAACAGACAATATTACCACCGGGCTCTGGGAAGGATGGAGGCTACATACCCACAGATAGATACAATCACTATTTTATCCAGTATCTATGATATTATTTCCATTTTTTCCAACACTTTTCGGAGATGTCTCTTATCCAACCCAATCCCTTTTCCATTGTAATTTGCCATTGTAGTTATTTTTTAAATTGATCCTTTACAAACACATGATCTTGTTTCCATGTTCTTGCAATTAAATTTTTTACTGCAACAAAGCAATGAGTTGTTTCTTGGATGGGTGAGAGTTTTGGTCAGTTTAAATGGAGCAAAGCTACTTCTGGATTTCTATCCAAAGTTGTAATATTCATCTGTTGCAAAATATCAAAAGCCATTTCCCATAACTTCTTTGTTCTATGGCATTTCAACAATACATTGAGGAAGGTGACAGATTCTTGGTTACATCCCCAGCCCATATCTGAAGTTTGAGGAAACATCAGCACCATTTTTTTCGCACCATTTACTAACCGTTTGTGATATCAAAGACGGTTTCTACAAGAAAAATATCATGTATATTTCTGTTTACATTATTTAAAGCTTTGTTCCATATCTGTTGGTCAATTCCCATAATCAGATCTTTTTTCCATTTAATCAGGGATTTTTTCCTATCTTCTCACACTTCTTTATTAGTTGCCTACATTTATGGATTGCATCCAGGGGATGTCTGCACATATCGTGCAGACATCCCCCAGCTGCCCCCACTAGCCACCAGGGAGGCTACATTGGGGGGAGGGAGGGGGGAGACAGACAACATTGGGTGGAGGGTGGGGGAGAGAGTCAGACAACGCTGGGGGGAGGGAGGGGTGGAGAGACAGACAACATTGGGGGGAGAGAGACAAACAAAGTTGGGGGGAGAGAGACAGACACCGTTGGGGGGAGCATTGGGTAAGTCTGGGCGGTAGGGGCAGAATTGGCACAGAAAAGGTAAATAAAAATAAGAAATGCATTTTTTTTATAGCATAAGTTTTTATTAAATATGAAAAAGCAATTTACATGTGAATATATACAAGTTAAACTTTTTTCCTATAGGGTAGTCTTATATTCAGGCTTTTTTTTCTTTTCTCCTAAAGGAATATCCATTGTTTGGGGGGGTCGTCTTATAATCATGGTTGTCTTATATTCAAGCAAATATGGTATGTTTGATGTACGTGGGAGTAAAAAGTGTAGTCTCTTTCTTTGGGGTGTGTCACTCTCCAACAGTCATAAAGATCATTTTTTTCCAAGAATGTTTGTAAAATTGTATTTTTGTTTTTCCCTGTCGAGAGTGTGCCTTGACGTGGTGGGTGAGCTTAATTATGCTTTGGCCAATCCATATAACCAAAACCTCTCATATTATATTTATATCTTTGTTGCCAACTTTATTAGGGTGAGAAGCGCAGAATGTTTTTGTTTTTTTGTGTATATATATATATATATATAAGGCTATTGCATCTTAATTTCTCTGACGTTAATCACACAAACACATCCACACAATGCGAAAAAAGCGACACCAAGAGTAGGTACCTAAATGTCAGATCTTCTACGTACACTGCCCTATAATGCATGCAATTGTGTCTTAGGATGAGAAGGAAAGTGAGAGAAAAATACACGTTTCATATATACTTTAGACATAGTATGGGTGAGTTTAGCAAAAGGAAAAATATGTAAATACCTTGAACATAATAATAAACTACAGAATACATTAGGTTAGTCTTAGGACCCTCGTGGAGCTTGCGCTTATAAATATTACCCGTATAATAACATCAATACTTGAACTGGGATCAAATTTCTAAAGGGAGGGAGAGGAGAGGGAAAAAAAAACAGGGCAAGTTTCTGGATTAAGTGGTAGGTGAAATAAACCCCCAGAGAGGGAGTTTTTGTTGCACCTCTGCAGGGTCCCTAAACAAGTAGCTTTTTTCTTTATAGTTGACAACTAGAGACATTGGAAAACCACATTTATAGCGTACATTGTTATTATGACCAGAGTCTGATCCTGAAATGCTTTTCGCTTGTCTAGCTGCCAGAAATATCAGCAAAAAATTCTATATCCTTGAAGGGGTCGCATCTTGGGGTTTTCTTTCCCCTGTCCATCTGCTTGATACAGTTTTTTAAATAATAGCTTGAAAAGCATAAGATTACATCCCAAGGAAAAGAAGATTCAATTGTTCGAGATTTCTGAATTCTATGGAATCTCACGAATGGATATGGGCCCAGGTCGAGGTTAGGAGCTATTGCCAAAAACAAGAATTTAAGAAAATGTTCTAGATGGTCATTGACTACGCTTTCGGGAATTCCCCTGATCCGGATATTTTTCCTTCTTGTTCTATTGTCTACATCTGCGGTTTTAGTTTCCAGATTTGTCGATCTGTTATGCAATGAAATATCAGCTTCTTTTAGAGATATGTCTTCTTGCATTCTTATGACTGCGTTCTCTTGTTGGGCCATCATATCTTTTAATTGAGAAACCTCTACTTTGATATGAGATATATTTGTTTCAAAGTCCTGCTTCAGTTTCTTATAAAAACTTGCCATAAGATTGGTTATAAATTCTTAAGTTACCGGGCCAGATATTTGAGCGGGTTCTGTGTCTTGAAATACATACGATCTCTCTGTTAGGGGTCCTCTTTGTTCAACTGGTAGGGACTTTCTATGCTCAATTTTCTCCGCTAGTGTTTTTGGAGAACAGAATATATTAATAGATCTATTTTTGCCTAGTGTATGTTTTTTTTCATTCTCTTTGTCATGGTTTTTAGGTGGCATTATGCTCTGATGGTGTATATGCTAATGAATATTCTCGAGAAGCAGGTACGCTGATGTCTCTTTATAGTGTGTTTTTAAGCTTTTATCAACAGGGAGTAGAGCCTAATCTTGAGAACGACTTTGGAGAAGTTGGTTGAAAAGGTTCAGTGGTTAATATAAACTGCTCTGTTGGTTCTAATGTCTTTTCATTTTCAAGCCAGCCCTTCCTCTCTCTCCATTTACCTTCCCTTTCTATGGCTTTCTATTGTGCTGCTTCAGTTCTGGTATTCAGAGGGAAATTTCTAGCAGGCCCTTATACGGAAAAGGTAAGTAAATTTAACTACTTTGTTTATTGGACCCGTCAATGCTTTGGTCTGCAGATTTACTGGTTATTTCCCTGTGCATTTTTGGACTAGGTGCGTCCTTCTCGGGTGAGAAGGACTTCTTGTGCCTAAGGCACCTCCCCTCGGAGGGGCCCTAAAATCTTGACAGCAATCTCTCCACACCAGTCTCCTGACGCCAAACCAAGAAGTTGCCTCAACGGGGGAACCTCCCCGGGAAGACTCGCCTCACTAGGTTCCAGCCAAATCAAGTCACTCACCGCCAAAGGAGGAAGTTAATGTCTTTAGTGGTGCCATTGAATCAGGAATGCCCATTAATGTACCACTAACATCAGTATTTGCAATAGTGAAACCATTGCATCTAGACCACTGAGTTATGCATTTCACATGTTCTGGAGCACTCAACACAAATACTAATTTACTAATAGTTTTATCACTTTTTATGTTTGTAATTTTATGTTTGCTTTTATCACCAGGACACAGAAGGAATAAATGACTCTAGACAGTGATGACAACAAGACAGGATTTATCATCCAGGGCTTCTCTGATGATCCAGAGCTGCAGGATTCTCTTTTTGTAATTTTATTCATTCTTTATCTGACCATTTTGCTGGGGAATTTAACCATCATCACTGTGATTTCACTGTCTCCTCACTTGCACACTCCCATGTATATCTTCTTAATTAACCTTTCGTTAGCTGACATAGCTTTTACTTCGACCATCCTACCCAATCTGCTATATGGACTCTTAACTCAACACAGGTACATTTCATTTGTAGGGTGCATGGCTCAGATTTATTTTTTCGGGTCCTTTTCAAGCATTGAGTTCACGATCCTGACAGTCATGGCGTATGACCGATATGTTGCAATCTGTCACCCCCTTCATTATGTTCTAAAGATGAGCTTAAAACACTGCACTGTTTTATCAGCTGCTACATGGTGCACAGGATTCTTGGACCCTACAGGGTTTATTCTCCTTATTCCTAAATTGTCCTTTTGTGGATCCCATGTTATTGACCATTATTTCTGTGATTTGTCACCATTGATCAAGCTGTCTTGCAGTGATACATCTAATCTACAGCTGCTGATCTATATTCAAGGAGGGCTGTTTACCTGTAATTTATTCCTACTTACTGTAACTTCATACATTTTTATCATATCCACCATCCTGAAAATGTCTTCCGAGAGGCGCCATAAAGCCTTCTCTACCTGCGGCTCCCACATGACTAGCGTAATAATCTTCTATGGGACAGTTTTCTGTTTGTACGTCCGACCAACATCAAGTTACTCTCCACAGAGGGACAAGTTTTTTTCCCTCCTGTACATTGTCTTGATCCCGATGTTAAATCCCATTATCTACACTCTGAAGAACAAAGAGTTTAAATCTGCTTTATTAAAGCTGAAGCAAAGCTATCTTGTTAATTGAAATGACTAAGGAGTTGTGAGTAAGAGCCAACCCATAGAGAAAAATAGAAAGGAGAAAGTATAAAGGGTAGGGAAGAGAGTGAGCTGCTTCTGACCACTAACTGTGAATGTGGTTCCAAGGTTCAGAAGAGAAATGGCAAGTACTTAGCTATTTTGGATGCAAGCTCTCAGGAGAAAATATAATGTAACTTGGTGACAATATGGTAAATCTAAAAAAATGTTTGATTAGTATAAGACGACAATAAAAAATGCACACCTACATTCTATCTTCTCCTGAGAGCTTGCATCCGCAATAGCTTCCCTATGTTTTTTTTTTTTTATAAGAAACAAAGTGTGTTAAAGACAAATATCGTGTTTTGCTGTATTGGGCATAAACTGGATTTATTTGATATGATAATTACACAGGAATTAACTTTGTTCTGTTGCAAGGAAATAGATATTGCTTCTATAAATATAATAATATTAAAATGATTGCATTTCTATAGCTATGTAACAGTTATCAGCCTACCATACCATGCTGTCACTGCACTGTAGCAGCTCTCTATGGCAGCCCAAAGGGACAGCATTGCAAGCCTCTCCTTCTCCCGGGACTCAAACGCAATCTGTGTAAGTGTTGTGTTTCAAAAGGAAATAAAATAAAAGGAATAAAAAACAAATATAGTGCAATAAAGCTTTAACAGCAGTGTGTTGAGTGATATGTAGGTAGAACGCACTCACAAACATCCACAATAATGAGCCTTAAGAATGATGATGTTCCATGAGAAAGATCTGCTTACTCTATAAAGGTGGGATAAATAAACAAAAATGAGCAGTAAAATCACTTAAAACCTGGCCTGCTTGTGAAAATTGCACTTACAAACTCCGCAAGTAAATTAACAATACACAGTCCACCACATGGGTAGTTGGTAAAGTTCCAATGAGTTATGTATACAGCTCAATCTCACCGCATTTGTCTGGGGTATTCTCAAGTCCTGGCTTCCACAAAGGGGTTTCTGCAGTGAGATTTCATCACTTATCTAACTGTTCATATGTGGAGATGATCATTATGGGAAGGACTTCCTACTTCCAGTACGTCATCCGACCGCAAGTGACGTGTTGCATGTCACGATGCATTCCACCACTAGTCCATGCATTCCATTTAGTATTATATAATAGTCCCAAGGTGAAGGCCATATCAAAGTGAAGCAGAATTTCTCTGTGTATACAAGTAATACATATCTAAAAACAAAACTAGATCAAGATATGACATACAAATATATTGATATATTTTTATATTTATATTGTTATATTTATATTTTTATATTACAGTAATGGCTATTTGATATATGTTTTAAATATATTTTTTATACAATTTTTATCTTTGGTAGAATTGTTAAAAATATTAAAGATTATTTTTATTAAATGAAGTACATTATTAAAAATATTAAAAATGTTTTTATTAAAAAAGACCTGTTATACATACCCATGGGTAATAATTATTATTAAGGACTTATTTGTGGATGTATTATCCACCTTTATGAAGTGCAACAGAGTTCTCCATTTGTCTCTATAATTTTCATCCTATAATAGTATATCATTCCATTCTGTTTTTTTATAGAATAGTTTTGTGATATAATTGATTTTTTTATGTCATATCTTGATCTAGTTTTGTTCTTAGTTATTAATAAATGCATTTTTATTTCTATGTATTACTAATATACACAGAGAAATTCTGCTTCACTTTCATATGTTGTTGTTGTAGGTTCTATGCTGCTATACCATTCTGATGGTATAGCAGCATGTCACAAATACCTGGAACAAGAAAACGTAAGAATGGAACCTACAACACAACTAATACAATTCATACTGAACTATAACTTTTCCTGGTTAGTCTTTGATTTATATTTATTCATCACCAAACTATTCCTATCTATCTTTCAATTTCTTGTTGTATCACCTCTAATTGTGCTCTATTTTCATTCTTAGAAATTCTCCCCTTGGCACACCTTTTAGCCAGCGTGAATGGTGGCAACTAGCATCAATGAACCCATTGCCATCTGTTGGTTTAAACATGTTTTAGTTTCTATGGGATTTCCTACATGAAATAAAGTCAAATCCAGAAAATTAATCGAATCTATACTTTTTTTTTTTACAGTAAAGGATAACTTATTTTGATTCTGATTGATAAAAGTAGTGAAATTATCTTTTGAACTATTATACCCATCCCAGATTACCAGGATGCCATCTATGTATCTTCTCCATAGGACCAAGTTTGTGCCAAAGGATTTTTATTTACAGTTGAAAGGGACCACCATGGGTTCCATATTTGCACCAAGCTATGTCAATTTATATATGAATAACTGGGAATAACATCTTGTTTGGTGCAAACTTGGTCCTATCGTGAAGATACATAGATGACATCCTGGTAATCTGGGATGGGTGTCATAGTCAATTTATCTCCATAATCCTTTCTATATTTTCTGGTTATAATAATCCACAAATATTTGCATTGTCCCTTTGAGCAGTCACACTGAAAGCTGTTGTTATTTGAAAATGTAGTTTCTAATTAGAGATTTTATTGTATAAATCAGTAACTTTAATAAAGTGTACCAGTGGTCTCTTAGGTTCTCTCAATGTGATCACAACATCATCAGCAGATATACATATTTTAAATTCTTCCTTTTTAATATGGTACACTCATATTTCTTTATTTGCTCTAATATTAATTGCAACAGGTTCAAGAAGTAGAGAGAGGGGAAAAACAATAACTGCAAATTGTCTTCCTATCTCTCTCTAGAGTCAGCCATCCGTAATATCAACCAATATATCACATTCCCATTATGTAAATTCTCAGTATTTCTCAATTCATTTGTATATACATGACTTATTTATTTATTCTATCTGTATATAACATGTGTCGTATTTTTGCTCAACTCCTAAATTCCAGTAAGTGAAAATTCCCTATATTAGAGCCTACTATGTTTGTATTAGATTTGATTGTGTTCTAATGTCTTTTGATTATTCTCCATTTTAAAATAGTTTTCTTAGCTAAAAAAACCCTCCCCACATGACATCATATTTGTATCATTAATATTATCATGTCATTCATTGTATTCCTCTTTCCCCTTATATAGATTCCCGGCTTGTTTCAATTGTTTCATTGCTTCCTGTTTAACTTGTTTAACTTGTTGGGGTGTTTCCATTTTTATCACGTTTTCTTCCATTTTTTTTATTTTTACGGATAGGGAACTTATATCTTTCCTAACTTCCTTCGAACATTGTATTATTATTTGTTTTATGGCTTCCAGTTAATTTACTTCAATTACATAATTTTTCCTCTCCATTTTAGTAATAGACAAGATCCCTAGGTATACAGTCTAATTAAGGGAGGTTATTGACTTCACATGCCGAAGTCAATAATCTGTTTCCTTTCCCTTTTAGTAACAGGCAAGATCCCAGAGGTATATAGTCCAATTAAGGGAGGTAATTAACCTCAATAACAGATATGTTCTCTCCTTGTCCTTCCTTCCTCCCTTTTTTACAGATATACAATTAAACCGTGTATCAACAATACAAATATTATTAAAGTTCACTTCTCGGAACACTCCTTTTTTTATTGCAAAGTATCAAAAAATAGAACATTTACATAATTATCACTTAATTGTAAACAGTTCATAAGAGTAATCATGCAATTTCAGTTGTTTTTAGTTATAAGCATATTAATCAGTGCAAATAGGAAATGTACGTAATTATCAATTAATTAAAGGGAGATCATGAGAGCAATCATGCAATATCAGTTACAATCGTATTAATCAGTGCAAATAGGTAGGGGATAAAGAAAAAGCAATGGTTTATTAAAGACATTCCATGCATTCATTCAAATTTCACACACTCTTGGGTTTTGTCTTTGCCTCTCTGTAGTTAATCTACGTTCTGTCCAACCCGGGTGACCAGATCCTGTAGTAAGTCCCCATTTTTACAGATTATTGAGGTAGTAACCTTTTCATATTAGCTTTTTTATTCTAAGTGCACATGCAATGACTCCAATGCATTGGGGGTCTGCTTATTTCCATGTCCTAGCAATAATTAGTTTAAAAAAAGTGTTCTGGGTCATATTTATTTACTCCTATATGGAACAACATTAAGCCTGGGTCACACCCCATGTCAACTTTCAACAATACAGATAGTCATTTTGCTGTTTGTCTCCAAAATTGTAGAACAAAGTGGCAGTCCCACCTCAAATGGCATAGAGTACCCCCGTCAGCCAAACACCTCCAACAAAGATCTTTAGCTTCAGGGTACATCTTTTTCAATCTCACTGGAGTCAAATATCATCTAAATATTACTTTATAATATGATAACATCAAGTTCAAGGAATGAGTAGATGATCATGTTGTTCTTACGCCCTGCAGCCAATCGGTTTCATCATAATTTAATTTAAGGTCTTTTTCTCCCATTTTTTTTTATAACCAGTAACTTATTGAATTCTATATCTAGATCTAAAGCATTGTAGGCTTTTTTTCCCCCACCTATTTTTCCACAATGCTTGAAAAAAGGCATCCATATTTAAGTTTTCCTGAAGTAGGGATGATATTATTTCCTTTTCAATAATTTTTTTAGTCTCAGGTATATATAAATTTCTTTTGACTTCAGGCCATATTCGTCTACAATATCTACAAATGAAATCACTTTATTGTCTGTAATGAGCTTAGTAATTGAGTTAATAGCAACCTCCTTCCAATCATTAAGGTTAATATCCAGAATACACATCTCAGCCATTTCCAAAAGGTGAAAACCTATATATCTTATATTCAGGAATATATATTTTCCTTATCCTTTTCCACATAGTTATCAAGTCTTTAGCTATTATGTTATTTATATAGTTATTTGAATTATTATTATTATTGAATAAGTTCTCTGCTAAGCTCTTGTCCATTTATTTCATATATTTAAATTTGTCCATTTTGCTAAGTGGGTAAGCATAACAATGCCATGGGTTTTAATTAGGTTGGGCACCCTCAGTCCTCCTTGTCTTTGTGATCTGGAGGTTACCTTTAGTGACCCTCTGCATGGTCGAACCTAACCAAATATCCAAACTAAGATCTGATATAAAATCCAAAACATATGATTAACAAAACAATTGTAAAATTTAAACAATGGTGGTATCATGGTAGTAACAGGATGGGCAAATTATTGTCAACAAAATTACAAGACAATTCTGGAAAGAAGTTAATTAAGGAAATTATAGTTGGGGATAAGCATTTCCTATCCCCAGGTGACATCACTAATGCATTTGTGGACTACTTCGGTACCTTGTATAATATACACTCACCTGCATGGAATTGGGGAGCTTCTGGATAGACTTGAAATTCCGTGACTTACTAGAGCTAACTTATATCAGCTAAACAAACCTCTTTCCTATTGGAAATAGAGCACTCTATAGACTGCCTAAAGCAGGGAAAGGCTCCTGGACCAGAAGGCTTCTCTGCCCCCTTCTATAAGAAACTTAAAAAAGTGGTATCTCCTCTACTTTTGAATGTATTTTGCGTCCATATCAGATGTCAGTGCTTTTCTCTTCAGAGATACTACATGCCACCATCATTCTGATATTAAAACCTGGAATGAATCCCTCAAATATAGGCAATTATAGACCCATCTCCCTCAATAACAACGATTTCATACCAGAATTGGTGCACATACACCAGGCCGGCATCGTCCTCGGTAGAAACCCAGTCGACAATACTCATAAAGTCCTCAAATTAATACATAGAATTAGAGAACACAAACTTCAATCAGTAATAGTATCATGAGCTTATACTCAATCTGAATATTTCTCAATTAATAACGGAACTCAACAGGGTTGTCCCCCAGCTCCATTATTATATCAATTGATATATTCATGGCATTAAGGTTGGGAGATTACCTGCAAATTAACACTCTATGCTGAAGGATACAATTTAAAATTCTGTCTTTAACCTACAAATCCCTCCACTCCTCCGCCTCTCCGTACATTGCCTCCCTTGTTAACCGATACTTCCCTGCACGACCTTTGCGCTCCTCAATGGGACTAAAACTCTCCTCCAACCTCATCACCACTTCTCACTTGCGACTCCAAGATTTCGCCTGAGCTGCCTCCTCTCTCTGGAACTCCCTTCCGCAGAGCATACAGCTCTCTCCCTCCTTTTCAACTTTTAAAAAGTCCCTCAAAACTGACCTCTTTAAAGAAGCTTACTACCCAACCCACTAGAATGCCGGTCACTTTACCTCTAGCAGTTCCCACCTAGCTGAAACACACACTACTCATCTTTGGCCTACCTCACCTAGTGCCACCCATCCACACTACTGTTATTACAACTTCAATCCCTCTGACCTTAAACCCCTTGTGTGTCTTATGGACCCCATTCCCTCTAGATTGTAAGCTCTGCGAGCAGGGTTCTCTACCTCATGTACCAGTCTGTTTCTATTTTGTCTAACTTAGTATGTAGTTCCCTCTATGCTCTATACCTAGTGCTACGTAAATTGTTGACGCTATCTAAATAAATGGTAATTTAATGTGATGATATCTTGTTGACACTGACGAGGCCAGCCTCGTCAATTTCTGCACTCTTACAAACAATAGACTCTTATAGTAAATTGGCCAGTTATAAAATAAATCTAAATAAAACTCAAACTCTGACAGCATGTCTTCCTCCTGTTGATAATGAATATGATAATGTATTGGAGGAGTAGTTTTTGATCATCCTGTTTATTTCTTTTCTTATTTTTAAATCATGTGAAATTAATATAAATAGTATAAAAATCTCTAAAGGGAGGATGAAATGCAAGATGTACAGTCATTATTAAAAAAAACTACAACTAGAAATTTATATATACATACATAGCTAAAAATAAAATAACTGTAAGGTTCGTTTGGACATTGAGGTAAAACAGAAAAACGGCACAAGAGTTCAATTAAAATAAAATTTTAAAAAATATAGTTAATATGACCGGTGACTACCATCATTAAACTTTTAATATGTTATAATATTCTCTGTTTCCAGCAAGAGGTTTTTGTGCCTTTAAATGAAAGCCTCACTGTGTATGTGTACAGATATCCTCCGGTTCTATGACCCACACACAGATTGTCAAAACCTGTAGGATTATAAATGAACTATAAAGGATATGCTTTTTTTTTTAAACCTTTATGTGGGTGAAACATTGCAACACAATATTGTTTTTGTAAAGGAGAGGCATGTATGCTAATTGCACTTTACTATTACCTTTCTCTGTTCATTGCTACCACAAAGAACCAATTATTATTTACAAAAACTTGTCACCAAGTACCACTTTGACTATGTTTTATTGTGTGGTATAGCATTAAAAGATACAGCATAATATACTGTCCAATTTTTGTCAAGTGTCTATTTTAAAATATGGAGAGTTCAGAATTAATTTGTTTCACTGAACTGGGCACAGTGTAGGGGGGGTTTGTAAAAAAAAAAAAAAAAAGTGCATTTACCGTTTGTTATATAAATTGTAATTGCGCTTTTTTTTAATAACTCCCGATACTTTGTGTTGTGGGAGAGAAGAACCTCCATCAAACTTCGTTTCAGCTGATTTTTTATACATAGGCTGGGAAGAAATAAACAGAAGTAATCCCCATAAAAATGAATGGGGAGGACCCAAGCTACCATTTCAGAAGCCAAGCTCTGGAGGGGTTTGGGGGTAACTGCACAAAAATCGGTCACATTACTTTTTTGGCATGAATGAGTCAATTTTTGTCTGAAAATGCAATCATAATAAAATGAATGCCAAAGTCTCATATTCAACACCTAAATGGAATGGAGTTCTGCATGTGTGCCCCTCCCCAGCTTGTGTACTTTTCTTTTTTTTTTAATCTATTTTATTTTATCAAATTTTAAGAAGGACAATACAGACATACAAATATATAAATACAGTACTTATTACAAAAACACGTGACAGGACAGGGGAGTATCCCAAAAGACTCCAAGAGATGCAAGCAAACATATGTGCTTTGTGGGATCTGCGTCAGCCTATCTCTCTATTAGGCTTCATAACCCCACTTTATTTAAGATAGGATTTTCCAGAAAGAGAAAAGAGAAATAAATAATTTAATAATCATTTCTTGTGTACTTATTAGCCACTTTGCTGAGAAGTTTCTGCCCTATCTCAGCAAACATGTTCACTGTGAGCCCCCACATCTCTTACCAACTAACATCCAGCTTCAGTAACTTACTAGACAAGTGACACATTACATGCAGGTAGTGGGATGAGGTACGTTCTCTTACAGAGCTCCTCGTACATGTATTTTATATATAAGTCATCAGAACTTACATTCAAAAATGTTTTTATGTATTTATAACATGTAATTCTACTTTGGTCTGCACATGGTCACCAAGACTATGCGGTCTTAAAGTGTAACTAAACTACATTTCAACACTGCATATGTTTAAAAATATCTTATGCAGTTAAACTACCATTATGCATTACATTTTCTCCCATTCTTGTGGACAGTGTTGTTTTGAGCAAGGCTACCATCTTGGAAATTCTATCTTCTCTCTCTAGAAGCATGCTGGGGTCTCTCAGTGCTCCATGGAAATTCCAGCTAACCTTTTTTTTTTTAAAAATTTGCTCGCATTTGACTATGGGCACGCTGCCCCCTGTGTGGAATTATGAGAAATGTAGTTCCCATGATTCTCCCTAAAGAAATCATCTCTGCATACGCAACTGTAAATCAGCATCAGCTACAGAGAGGTGGATGACAGCCTTATACACTCCAGCTACATAGGACCAATTGGGCCCCAGTACTTATATTCTATGAGAAAGTTTTTGATCCAACAGACAATGTATGTCCAACACACGTCAAGTTACTCTACTAATATTGCCAACGTATCAAAGAGCTAAAGAAAAAAAATCATCAGCTATTAAAGCATGTATCAATAGGTTTACCAAAGCACTACAAAAATATTTAGTGGTAAAAATGCTGCCAACTGAGTCTCATTTATGCCTGAGGAAGGTACCTAGCAACTTGGTCTTGAAAGTTAGCAACCAAACTCTCAGTTGGCCAATACATGGTAGCATTTTACATTTTTATATTCAATCTTGCGCCATATTGCTTTCGGCCCTGTGATGTGGCAATGGATAGGATCTCTATACCATGCACCCTCAGCCATAATCGGAGTATACAACAATCTCTCAGGATGCTCACCCTGTCAAATGGTACCTCCCTCTTCTCCTTTCCTTTTTATACTCACCCCAGAACCCTTAGCCAACGCAATCAGTGATAACCCTAATATCCAGGACCTCATCATCATAAGTTAGTGTCGTAGGCTGACGACTTACTGTGTTTAATCACTCAGCCTATAATCACCATGCCCAAAATTATAAAATAATTCAAATAATATGGCAATCTTTCAAACTTCAAAATCAATTATCATAAATCAGAGGCTTTGGATATATATCTCCAAACACCTTTAGAACACCAGTTGAAACATTATTTCCCCTTTCGATGGAACTATGCCAAAATTACGATACTTAGGGATAAATCTCTCTGCAGACCTGACAGCCATTCTCTCAAAACCTACAAATTATATTATATACCTGCAAACTAGACCTCGCTATGTGGTCCAAAAACTATTTTCCTGGTTTGGATGGATTTCATTCATAAAAACATCTTACCACGTATCCTACTCATCATCCAAACTCTACCAATCGACATCCCCAAATCCTTCTTCTCTGAACACAATAGAGCAGTATTGTCTTTTCTGTCTAACAAGGCAGCGTTAAGATTATACTTTGTTTGATAAACTTTTCTTCCACGTGGGATTCTTGTACTAACTCCACAAACAAGGGAATTTCATAGTATCCCCATTACACGTAACCTCCCAAAGTACAGAGGTGATTAATCTTTGTGAGCCAAGTGTCCAGAGACAACACTCATTATGTCCTAATCTTGCACACACAGTATATTAATAGGTGTGGGTTTATTGTGAAAAGTTTTATTCTGTATAAATGTTACACAGTGACTGAGGCTCCTGTTCTACTGTCTTCACATCAGCTGAAGGGCAGCAGATCTATCCCAAGACTGCACAGATACAGGTCACTGTCCTTAATTCACAGTAAGTGCATAATCTATGCCAACCTGAATGACCTCACTACCCCACCCTAGGATTGCGGCCTTTACCAGCCATAATATTGTCCCCATAGAGTTAGCATTGGCCTAAAACCAAATTTTTAACCAGCATGGTGACAAAATACTGGCTGGCAACTCTATCCCCACACCCTGATACAGGTAACAAGGGGAAAGATGGCAATAAGGGGCAGGAGGGGAAACGGAACAAAATAATAAAATTAAATTGTAAGGCAGTTGTGACTCTAGGACTATTATGAATGCAACTGTATAAAAACAAAAGTGCTTTTAAAACCTTCAAAACCTAGCATTAAATATCTCTGTGAACTATATTTTTACATATGGAGTAATATTTTGAACTGTAAATGTACAATAGTGACAAATATATATAGCATGACATCAGAATAGAATTATGACAGTGCGTGACATCACAATAGCAGAGCTGCATTACTTTCAAACCCAGCTCAGCTTTCAGCAGTTGGTGCAGTAGCAGATCCTGTTAACCTGTGAAGGTGTGAGACTCTCTGACAGAGCGCTCCAGTTTAATACATCCTGCCGCGAAGTCTGACGCCTGGAACACTATGCTTCACATTAGATTGTAAGCTCAGAAGAGGGTAGGGTTAGGGTAGGGTTTCATTTCTCTGTATTCTATACATCTCAGGGGGGCAGAGGGGCTAAATGCCAGAAAACTAGAGTTCATCTTTATTCAGGGCACTGAAAGGAGGAATTTGTTGGCTGACCATAGTGAGTGAGATGGAATATAGGGTGTCATTAGCTCTGTCATGTTCTGTGGCCCTGGATTGCTTAAGGCTCTGAAGGTCAGCAGGTCAATGTTAAAATATGTTCACCATTTAATTGGAAGCCAATGCAGGGAGTGGAGAAATGTGACACAAGCTAGTTTGATTGGCCAGTCGTCTGGCTGCTGCATTTTGTACTGTCTGTAGGAGATTACAGGATGTCAAATGAAGCTTCAGTGGATTACTTTTAATCATTAAGATTTCTGAGTGTTTGGAAATGAAACTTAAACATTGCTGATCAGTAACAGGAGGCGAGTTAGTCTTATTGTACATTGCTTGTGGTGATCAGGTAAAGGTATCTCTTCTTAGCATCAGTAAGAGGGTCCCGGGGAAATGTAATTCAATTCACTGTGTATCTCAGTGTAAAGAACAAACCATTTAAGTAATGCCATCCATTGGATTTTGATAAATCCAGGTGTGTGATATGTGGAGTCAAGATTGGTCTTAGGGTATTTGTGGTGAATTTTGAAGGTAATGAAGGTAAAATGAAGATAATTCCTGGAGAGGTCAGGAATATGAGAAAAGAGTGGCAGCCAGCTGAAGGGTTGGCAGTGGAGTATGGTAGAGATGGTCCATGAACAGCTGAATGCTTGACAGCCCTGCAGTACACTGGAAGCTCAGCAGATCAGGTTAGGGCAGGTGAGTCACTCTGCAGTACAGGGACCTCCTTACTCTGTATTCTATGCTTCTTATTAGATTGTAAGCTTAGCACATCTGGTTAGGACAGGGACCTCCTTACGCTGTATTCTATGCTTCTTATTAGATTGTAAGCTTAGCAGATCTGGTTAGGACAGGGACCTCCTTACTCTGTATTCTATGCTTCTTATTATATTGTAAGCTTAGCAGATCTGGTTAGGGCAGGGACCTCCTTACTCTGTATTCTATGCTTCTTATTAGATTGTAAGCTTAGCAGATCTGGTTAGGGCAGGGACCTCCTTACTCTGTGTTCTATGCTTCTTATTAGATTGTAAGCTTAGCAGATCTGTTTAGGGCAGGGACCTCCTTACTCTGTATTCTATGCTTCTTATTAGATTGTAAGCTTAGCAGATCTGGTTAGGGCAGGGACCTCCTTACTCTGTGTTCTATGCTTCTTATTAGATTGTAAGCTTAGCAGATCTGGTTAGGGCAGGGACCTCCTTACGCTGTATTCTATGCTTCTTATTAGATTGTAAGCTTAGCAGATCTGGTTAGGGCAGGGACCTCCTTACTCTGTATTCTATGCTTCTTATTAGATTGTAAGCTTAGCAGATCTGGTTAGGACAGGGACCTCCTTACTCTGTATTCTATGCTTCTTATTAGATTGTAAGCTTAGCAGATCTGGTTAGGGCAGGGACCTCCTTACTCTGTATTCTATGCTTCTTATTAGATTGTAAGCTTAGCAGATCTGGTTAGGACAGGGACCTCCTTACTCTGTATTCTATGCTTCTTATTAGATTGTAAGCTTAGCAGATCTGGTTAGGGCAGGGACCTCCTTACTCTGTATTCTATGCTTCTTATTAGATTGTAAGCTTAGCAGATCTGGTTAGGGCAGGGACCTCCTTACGCTGTATTCTATGCTTCTTATTAGATTGTAAGCTTAGCAGATCTGGTTAGGGCAGGGACCTCCTTACTCTGTATTCTATGCTTCTTATTAGATTGCAAGCTTAGCAGATCTGGTAATGGCAGGGACCTCCTTACTCTGTATTCTATGCTTCTTATTAGATTGCAAGCTTAGCAGATCTGGTTAGGGCAGGGACCTCCTTACTCTGTATTCTATGCTTTTTATTAGATTGTAAGCTTAGCAGATCTGGTTAGGGCAGACCTCCTTTCTCTGACGTCTATTCTCATTAGCTTGTAAGCTTTGTGGGGATAGATATTTGTATTTTGTATAACTTCCATTAGATTGTAAGCTCAGCAGAGCTGGTTAGGGCAGGGACCTCCTTACTCTGTATTCTATGCTTCTTATTAGATTGTAAGCTTAGCAGATCTGGTTAGGACAGGGACCTCCTTACTCTGTATTCTATGCTTCTTATTAGATTGTAAGCTTAGCAGATCTGGTTAGGGCAGGGACCTCCTTACTCTGTATTCTATGCTTCTTATTAGATTGTAAGCTTAGCAGATCTGGTTAGGGCAGGGACCTCCTTACGCTGTATTCTATGCTTCTTATTAGATTGTAAGCTTAGCAGATCTGGTTAGGGCAGGGACCTCCTTACTCTGTATTCTATGCTTCTTATTAGATTGCAAGCTTAGCAGATCTGGTAATGGGAGGGACCTCCTTACTCTGTATTCTATGCTTCTTATTAGATTGCAAGCTTAGCAGATCTGGTTAGGGCAGGGACCTCCTTACTCTGTATTCTATGCTTTTTATTAGATTGTAAGCTTAGCAGATCTGGTTAGGGCAGACCTCCTTTCTCTGACGTCTATTCTCATTAGCTTGTAAGCTTTGTGGGGATAGATATTTGTATTTTGTATAACTTCCATTAGATTGTAAGCTCAGCAGAGCTGGTTAGGGCAGGGGAGTCGCTCTGCAGGGCAGGGACCTCCGTACTCTGTATTATATCCTTATTAAATTGTAAGCTTTATGGGGATAGATTTTTGTATTGTATAACTTACCTTAGACTGTAAGCTCTGCAGAGTTGGTTAGGGCAGATAAGAAGCTCTGCAGGGCAGGAACCTCCGTACTCTGTATTATATCCTTATTAGATAGAAAGATTTATGGGGTTAGATTTTTGTATTGTATAACTTACCTTAGACTGTAAGCTCTGCAGAGTTTGTTAGAGCAGATAAGAAGCTCTGCAGGGCAGGAATCTCCATACTCTGTATTATATCCTTATTAGATAGTAAGATTTATGGGGATAGATTTTTGTATTGTATAACTTACCTTAGACTGTAAGCTCTGCAGAGTTTGTTAGGGCAGGTAAGTCGCTCTGCAGGGCAGGGACCTCCTTACTCTGTATTATATCCTTACTAGATTGTAAGCTCTCTGTGTGAATACATTTTTGTATCGTATAACTTACCTTAGATTGTAAGCTCTGCAGAGCTGGTTAGGGCAGGTGAGTCGCTCTGCAGGGCAGGGACCTCCTTACTCTGTATTCTATCCTTATTAGATTGTAAACTTTGTAGGGATATATATTTTTTATTGTATAACTTACCTAGATTGTAAGCTCTGCAGTGTTGGTTAGGGCAGATAAGATGCTCTGCAGGGCTGGAGCCTCCTTACTCTGTATTATATCCTTATAAGATTGTAACCTCTCTGTGTAAATGTATTGTGTCCAGCAATATGCAGTTCGATACACTAACTAAATGATCCAGGGACAAACCCGATCGCCATATTTGGGGTCAGGAAGGAATTTTTTTCCCCCATGTGAGACAAAATTGGCCAAAAGTTTCTCTGGGGTTTTCTTTGCCTTCCTCTGGATCAACCAGATATTAAAAATAATATGAAAATCGCAGCAATATTTTAATTGCACATCTGCTTATTGCTGCAAAAAAATAAAAAAAAAAAGAATACATTTATCCCTGTCTGTTTCCTGATTTATTTCATGGCACACAACACGCATCTATCTACACATCACATGGTTCATAAAAAGTTGAAAGGTTTGGAAGATGCACAAGGTCATAAGCTGGGCTTGCCGTTTACCACACTGATCACAATAAGGAAAGGTGAGCAGGTGATAGAGATATGACATATTAATCAGAATAAGGAAGGAATAGTTGCCAGCAGTTTTCAGACTTGACAAGACAGACTTTTTTTGGGTGTTGGGGCATGGAATGTGTCTATGAATGTCTTCAGTGTGCTCCAGTCAGCCAATATATGCTTGGACACATACTAGGAAGAATGGAACCCAGTTTTCTGGGGACAACCAATGTCATGTGACATCACACAGAGGGGCAAGTACTAATAAAACACAAATATATTTTATGTGCAAAACTATTTTTGCTCTTTGCTCCTATTGCAATGTACTAAACATTTAACACTCCAATAGACTTGACAAGACAGACTTTTTTTTGGATGTTGGGGCATGGAATGTGTCTATAAATGTCTTCAGTGTGCTCCAGGCAGGCAATATATGCTTGTACACATACTAGGAAGACTGGAACCCATTTTTGTGGGGACAATTAATGTCATATGACATCACACAGAGGGGCATGTACTAATAAAACACAAATATATTTTATGTGCGAAAACAACATTTTTTGTTAATTGCTCCTATTGCAATGTACTAAACATTTAACACTCCAATAGTACATATGAACAAATTGCGAATAAAAAGGGCATAATTGCGAATAAAAACAGGTAAGTTTGCAAATATTTTTCTACCTCTTTTGAAGGCATTTGCTAAAAGCTGGTTTAATTTTCACTAGCAAATAAGAATTATTTTTCACAAAATTTTAGCAATCTCGTTAGCGTGCGCAAACCTGCGGAAAAATGCACACTAAATAAAAATAAACGGAAAAATCATGGAAAACAAGCGCAAAATGTTACAAATAGTCGTAAATTGCTCCTTACTCATGTTTTACCTACTTTTTTCCCCCACTGAACTTGTTTAGTACATGACCCCCACCAGGGGAGGGCTGGCAGCCTTAGGCCTGGGGGGCAAATCCAGTCAAGTGGCCCATTGCACCATCGAATCGCCTCCCCATCCACGGCCATCTTTTCCTTGTTTTATAACGAATATTGCCAGGATTTTCCCCCACAATATGCCAGGATTTGCCATTTAATATGCTAGAATTTTCCCTTACAAAATGCCAGGATTATGCCCCTCAGTATGCCAGGATTATGCCCCTCAATATGCCAGGATTATACCCCTCAATATGCCAGGATTTAGACACCCAATATCCCAAAATTTGGGCACCCCCCCTACCCACGTTGCACACCTACGACATGACCCATAACCCACGTTGCACACCAGGACATGCCCCATCACCACATTTACATGCCTCCATCACCCCATTACATACACATTTCCAATATTATTTGCCATTAATATTTCCCAGCCAATTTGCCCAATAATATTCCAAGGTTATCTGCCATTTAATATGCCCCTGCTAATTTGCCCAATATGCCAGTGTTAATTGCCATTTAATATTCCCCAGCCATTTTGCCCAATATGCCAGTCTTATTCTGCCATTTAATATTCCCCAGACGATTTGTCCAATATGCCAGTGTTATTCTGCCATTTAATATGCCCCAGTTAATTTGCCCAATAATATTCCAGTGTTATTTGCCATGTAATATTCCCCAGCCAATTTGCCCAATAATATGCCAATCTTATTTGCCATGTAATATTCCCCAGCCAATTTGCCCAATAATATGCCAGTGTTATTAGCCATGTAATATTCCCCAGCCAATTTGCCCAATAATATGCCAGTCTTATTAGCCATGTAATATTCCCCAATAATATGCCCAATAATATGCCAGTGTTATTAGCCATGTAATATTCCCCAGCCAATTTGCCCAATAATATGCCAGTCTTATTTGCCCCCCCACCTCTCTTACCTTTTTCCCTGGTGGCTAGTGGCAGAACTTCCCTGGTGGCTAGTGGCAGGAGGACTTCCCTTGTGGCTAGTGGCAGGACTTCCCTGGTGGCTAGTGGCAGGAGGACTTCCCTGGTGGCAGGCAGCATGGTCCCTCCATGCTGCCTGTTCGGCCTCCCGGCGGTTGTGCCGACAGGTCACGTGATCGGCGCGCGGCTGACGTCAGAGCGCCGATCACGTGACTGTCGGCACTTCCGTGTCACACTGCACGGGGAGCAGAACAGGCAGCACGGAGGTTTCTCTGTGCTGCCCGTTCGGCTCCCCGTGCAGTTTTGCAGGCAGAGCGGAGGTGAGAGGGGATTTTCCGATCCCTTCTCACCTCCGTCTCTGCCTGCAAGCGCGTTTTTTTTTTTAAACACTGGCCCAGCGGCTGTGTTTTACAAACATTAGGGCGGCCTGGGGGGCAATTGCCTCCCTGCCCCCCGGCCTAGCCCGCCCCTGACCCCCACAGTGTCATATGACTCCTGGGATTTATACTAGGTCATACCCAAGAGCAGAGGGATTTACATGGTCATATCCATCCAGAGCTATATTTATAGTATACTGGAAAGAATAAAGCGGATATTACAAATCAATAATCATAGCCAGGGTAATTTTTAGAGATTGGGAAGTATGGAGTAGATAATGCTGGGAAGATTCACAAGTCAACTCATTAAAGAGGAATATATAGGTCATGTGATTTGAGAATCCTCAATGAGTAGTTGGTGATAGTAATCAGTAGAGATGGGCAAAACAAACATTTTCATTTCGTTTTCATCCATTCGGACGAAAATGTTAATTTAGTCCAAAACTAATTTCATCCATTGCTGCATTTGTTTCAGGCGAAATTAGTTGATTATTTTCGTTTCGTTATATTCATTGGTACAAATGGAAAATAATTAACATATTGGAGAATTCGGTTCAAAGAGTCTCATTAATATGAATTTCATACGAATTCCATTTGAATTCCATACGAATTTCATCCAAATTTCATTCATCCCCTGCCTTATGCTATTTAGCTGTTGAAATTCGTCTCTTTCTTTAATCCGAATTCCCCAACCTTATACTATGTATTGAATGAACATAGATATAATGTTCATTCATAAGAATTAAATGGTGAAATGAATGCAGCAATGGACGAAAATGGCCTCACTTCAATAATATAAGGTTAGAGAATTTGGTTGAAAGAGTTGAAAGTTTCAAATTTCATCCCTTACCTATGCTATTGAGCTGTTGAAATTTGTCTCTTTGTGTTTGTGAAATTCGGATATAGAAGCTTATGGACATCATTTTGCTGAAATCAATCATATAGAAACATAGAAAGTAAAATTTTAGTGGTGTAGATGTAAACCCAAAAGTATGATTAAAATAATATTAATAAAAGTGTATAAAAAATATTTATTATGTTGCATACTAAATAAAAAAAATAAAAAACCTGCGGTTTATATAATATTCACAGTAGACCGTTTCACACATTATTTGTTTGCTTTAAAGGGCCAGTAACCTATAATAAGGCTACTTTGTACTTAAGTTTGAAATTCCTGTCTCAAATCACTACAGTTTCTCTCGTGGAGTATACCCTTTAGTGACCCCTTAAGACATATGGTTCATGCATGCTTTGACAGTATCCCTGTGAGGTAGATTGACAGCACCACCATGCATGCACCGTTGCGCTGTCATACAACCAGGCAGCACTGCGTATGTGCAGTATTCAGTCTCCAGTGTCCCAGACACCAGAGAACAGATCAAGAACATGGTGTTGCAGTTTTTATTTCCGCTGTTTTGATGGATTCTACCACTCTTCCGAAAAGTGGAACAGCGGTAGAGCGAAAAGTCTTAGAGCATGTTACTGGTATATTACGCCATTCAGTAAGGGATACTCATAAGGCATGCATTAACCCTTAAAGAACCAGGGATTTTCCAGGGCTAATGACTAGGGCTATTTTCTTTGGATGGATACCATGTACATATAAATGATCTACAATTTAGTATTCAAAAATACATAAAATAAGTGAAGAAGTTTAACATTTTCCTCTGGTCAGAATCACAGGTCATGGAAAACTGTAAGACAAGTAAGTCTTGAGAAGATGTATGATCAACTGGATTATCAATGTAAAATGCAAAAAGGGATATTATATTAATAATGAAGAAAAAATGGATTCTTATAGTATAATCTGGTCACCATGGATAAATAGAACAAGATAAAGGTTTAAAGAAAAATGTAAAGAGTTACTAGAACCAGGAGTGAGTGACTGTGTTAGAATGAATGAATGAATGAATGAATGAATGAATTTATGGGAAATAAAATGTACTATTTTTGTGTTTATTGCACTATTAGATAGAAGTGATATATGTAGTGAAATACTTATTGTACTTTAGATAGAAGTGAAATGTGTATTGTAATGTCTATTGCACTTTATACCATATATTTATTGAATATATGTAATTTTGATATTCTTGCAATAAAAAAATGATGATACCTTGTTTCATTAACGTTTCTTCCACTTGGGATTCTTGTACTACCTTTACAATCAAGGGAATGTCATAGTATCCCCATTACATGTAACCTCCCAAAGCTCAGAGGTGATTAATCTTTGTGAGCCAAGTGTCCAGAGACAACACTCATTATGTCCTAATCTTGCACACACAGTATATTAATAGGTGTGGGTTTATTGTGAGAAGTCTCATCCTGTATAAATGTTACACAGTGACTCAGGCTCCTGTTCTATTGTCTTCACATCAGCTGAAGGGCAGCAGATTCCATCCCAAGACTGCACAGAATGCGGTCACTCTCCTTAATTCGCAGTAAGTGTTATCAAGTTGGAAGTAAGCTCTCTAATAAAACATAGTGTTGGTGTACAGGATCTATGCTGTAACTGAATGCACTGAGCTGGAGCTTAGTCATAAGCACTGTAAGTTGGTTTTGCCTGTTACTTCACGGATTATTATAGCTCTTCATATTTTTTATATATTTTGGATACTCAAATAAAAGGCTATATATTGCTAAGTTTGAGTGACTAGGTCTCCCCTTATTTTCTTCTGTGGAACATTGTGGGCTGTGGCTGTATATACACACTGGGAGATGCACCAACTTCTAGCAGGGTTACCCTCATTTAATTCTCTGCTCCTGTTGGAGCTGGAGTTCAGCAGTTTAGTAATGATATTGAGGATACATCAGCATTTGAAATGGGAAATTCAGGCTTAAATAAAAAAAAAAAGTATCCATTGTAGAATAATAGTATGTAAGTTTAGACAATCAAATAATCTATTGACCTAGAAATGTGACCTGTAACAAGTGAAAGATCATATTATTATCAACATTTTTAGATTCATATTTATTGCTTTTTGGTAGATATGAAGTGTTAATAAATAAATAACACATGCACGTTTCATGGCTTTATTCAGTGCAGAAGCATGTATTAAAAAAAATATCCCAACTATGTTTGTTTTAATTCTAATTTGGAAAATCTAATTTGGAATCAGAGCTAGAAATCAGCTGCTAAAGGTATTGCATTAACCATGAGATAATGAACAAGATAACAAGCTGCTTGTGACATATTAACAAGAGAAAATGTATGATTAGGTTGGATTCTATTATTCTTGATGTGTAGTAATAGGTAAGAATGTATGTACGCCCAACATAGAGATATTCACATACTATAGAGTCTGACAGTAACCTAAAACATGTGACTGCACTCCATGCATTACACAAATCAGGATTGTACTTTAACCATGTGATCTAGATGTATTTTTATATCCATTTTTAAAAATATTTTTTTATTATAAAAGTATCACATTTATTACAACACATAAATTTTACATTATAGTAATTACAATCAACAAATACAATCTACAGGGCGGCTGAAACATACCAAACATCTCATCTTAATAGTGCCAGTAAACATTTAAAAACATACAACACATAACATTATAGTAGTAGACAGCCTCCAAGAATATATATATATGTATAGGCCACCAAGGAAAAATTGTCACTTAAATATATCCAAGTTGTAATAACAATGCACAATTAAACTCAAACACAGAGGAAAGAAGAGAGAAATCAATTATTGCACCAAACTATTACGCTGCTAGTCTTAGGGACCAATTTTTTCCTCTTTTTTTCTTTTTCCTTTTTCTAACCCTTTTCTTCCATTTTGTTTCTATTCTCCTCGAATAGTTTATTATACATCCAAAGTGGTTTTCTTAATCTTCTCTGTTATCCTCTCCTCCCCCCTCTATGCTCAAGAATACAAAAGTATTAACAAAAAGACATTATTACCACCGGGCTCTGGGAAGGATGGAGGCTACATACCCACAGATAGATACAATCACTATTTTATCCAGTTTCTATGCCAATAGTATAGGAGAGTTATGGAATTATTTCCATTTTTTCCAACATTTTTCCCATATTAACTCTCTCTTTTCGGAGATGTCTCTTATCCAATGAAATCCCTTTGGTCCGTGGAGTGAAAGACAGTAATAGAAAAATGTAAGTAAAAATAGTTTTCTCACTTATCTTGTAATTTGACGTTTGCTTTTATCACCAGGAATCAGAATGATGGAATGGATCTAGACAGTGATAACAACAAGACAGCATTTATCATCCAGGGCTTCTCTGATTTTCCAGAGCTGCAGGATTCTCTTTTTGTAATTGTATTCATTATTTATCTAACGATTTTGCTGGGGAATCTTACCATCTTCACTGTGATTTCACTGTCTCCTCTCTTGCACACACCCATGTATATCTTCTTAATTAACCTTTCGTTAGCAACACAGGTACATTTCATTTGTAGGGTGCATGGCACAGATGTATTTTTTTGGGTCCTTATCAGGCATTGAGTTCACAATCCTGACAGTCATGGCCTATGATCGATATGTTGCAATCTGTCACCCCCTTCATTATGTTCTAAAGATGAGATTAAAACACTGCACTATTTTATCATCTGCTACATGGTGCACAGGATTCTTGGACCCTGCAGGGTTTATGGTCCTTATTCCTAAATTGTCCTTTTGTGGATCCCGTGTTATTGACCATTTTTTCTGTGATTTTACCCCATTGCTCAAGCTGTCTTGCAGTGATACATCTAATATACAGCTGATGATTTATATTCAAGGAGTGCTGTTTACCTATAACTTATTCCTACTTACTGTAGCTTCATACATTTTTATCATATCCACCATCCTTAAAATGTCTTCCGAGGGGCGCCATAAAGCTTTCTCTACCTGTGGCTCCCACATGACTAGTGTGATAATCTTCTATGGGACAGTTTTCTGTTTGTACGTCCGACCTACGTCAAGTTACTCTCCACACAGGGACAAGTTTTTTTCCCTCCTGTACATTGTCTTTATCCCGATGTTGAACCCCATTATCTACACTCTGAAGAACAAAGAGTATAAATCTGCCTTAATAAAGCTGAAGAAACACTATCTTGTTATTTGAAATGACTAAGGCTTTGTGAGTCAGCGCCAACTCGTAAAGAAAAAGGAGAAAGGAGAAAGGGTAGGGAAGAGACTGAGCTGCTTCTGACCACTAGCAGTGAACATGGTTCAAAGGCTCAGAAGAGAAATGGAAGCTATTATAGATGCAAGCTTGTAGGGGAAGATAGAATGTAACGTGGTGACAATATGGTAATGTTTAATCAGTATAAGACAACAACAAAAAATGCCACCACATTACATTCTATCTCTCCTGAGAGCTTGCATCCACAATAGCTTCCCTATGTGTTTTTATATGAAACAAAGTGTTTTGTTAAAGACAAATATCATGTGTTGCTGGATTGTTCATAAAATGGATTTATTTGATATGATAATTAAACAGGAATTAACTTTGTTCTGTTGCAAGGAAATAGACATTGCTTCCATAAATACAATAAAACGAAAATGATTGAATTTCTATAGCTATGTAACAGTTTTCAGCCTAACAGACCATGCTGTCACTGCACTGTAGCAGCTCTCTATGGCAGCATAAAAGTACATTATTGCAAGCCTCTCCTTCTCCCGGGACTCAAACGCAATCTGTATAAGGGTTGTGTTTTATCTCATATCTATAGACACAGACTATATGGTTACTCTCTGTATGTAAAAGTCATATATATTTATAGATATGGATTTTGAAAGAATCAAGGGTGCAGGATGTCACACAGGGAACATAAAAGGAATAAAAAACAAATATAGTGCAATAAAGCTTTAACAGCAGTGTGTTGAGTGATGTGCAGGTAGATGGCACTCACAAACATGCGGAATAATGAGCCTTCAGAATGATGATGTTCCATGAAAAAGAAGGCCTGACGGGGTAGTTGTCAAGTTCCAGTGAGGCCAATAGATACAGCTCAATTTCAACGCATTTCTCTGGGGTATTCTCAAGTCCCGGCTTCCACAAGGGGTTGCAGCACTGAAATTTCAACACTTGTCTAACCGTTAATATGTGGAGATGATCATTATGGTGAAGGATTTCCTACTTCCAGTACGCGTACAATATCTGACCGGAAGTGACGTTTTGCATGTCACGATGCAAATTGCACCATGCGTTTCACCACTACTTCATGCATTCCATTTAGTATTATACAATATAACGGAGTCCCAAGGTGAAGGCCATATGAATTTCTCCGTGTATATAAGTAATACATAGGAATAAAAATGCATGTATTAATAACTAAAAACAAAACTAGATCAAGATATGACATAAAAGTATATTCATATATTGATATATTTTTATATTTATATTGTTATATTTATATTTTTATATTATTGCAAGGGCTATTTGATATATGTTTTATATATATTTTTTTTTTTTACAGTTTTTAGCTTTGGTAGGATTGTTAAACATATTAAAGATGTTTTTTTTATTAAAGGAAGTATATTATTAAAAATATGAAAAATGTTTTATTAAAAAAGACCTGTTATACATACACATAGGTAATCGTTTTTATCAAGGACTTAATTGTGGATGTATTCTCCACCTTTACAAAGTGCAATAGAGATCTCCATTCGTCTCTATAATTTTCATCCTATAATAGTATATCATTCCTTTCTGTTTTTTTATATAATTGTTTTGTTATATAATTGTGTTATACAGATTTTTTATGTCATATCTTGATCTAGTTTTGTTTTTAGTTATTAATAAATGCATTTTTCATTTCTATGAATTACTTAAATACACAGAGAAATTCTGCTTCACTTTCATATGTTGTTGTAGGTTCTATGCTGCTATACCATTCTGATGATATAGCAGCATGTCACAAATACCTGGAACAAGAAAACATAGGAATGGAACCTACAACACAACTAATACAATTCATATTTGAACAAGGAACAGCGATGATAGTAAATGGGAAGCGATAATAGTGCAAAGGATGTTCAAAATTCTGAAAATAGTCAACACCCTCAATTATGGATCCCCCTTGAAGGCCCCAAACCACTACACTCATTATATCAAAGTACCAACTCCCTTTTTATTATACGTACTAGTGATAAATATCCCAGATAGGCCTCTTAAATTATACCTCAGGCCCTTTCAGTACTCCCATCCCTGATGTAACCCATCTACAATTCCCCTCCCCCAAAAACATGATAAAATAAAATAAACAGTTGACCCCCAAAACTTAGTGAAAAACCCCTCCAAAAAATCACTTAAACACACTATGACTATGATAAGCTTTCTTTGGTTTGTCATACTGTTATTGTGAATGGTATTCACAAAGTAAACATGTTATTGCTACTGTATTTTTGCTATTGTGCCCCTCCTTCTTCTTGGTTTTTGCAGCCCTTTCTACACGACAAACTAATAAAAGAGATATTAAACAAATAAAACATTGGAGCATTATGGGCATAGAGTAGATATTATTATCTCAAACTGACCTTACCTAGTCATGGGAGGTTTGCTGCATTCCTGTATACTTGCTATCTTTTTCTTTTAGATGAACATATTCAGGGATGTTAGACTTGTGAGAAATCTTAAGAAAAGTCAGCTTGGTACAGAAAATAAATAAATATAATTATATGAAGTGTTATTTTGCTTCCTCCAAAATTGCCACCAATATACCGTATTTGCTCGATTATAAGACGACCCTGATTATAAGACGACCCCCCAAACTTTGGATATTCCATTAGGAAAAAAACTAAAAGCCTGAATATAAGACTACCCTATAGAAAAAAAGTTCAACTTGTATATATTCACATGTAAATTGCTTTTTTAATAAAAAATTATGATGTCAAAAAATGTATTTCTAGTTTGTATTTATTTTTATGTGCCAATGCTGCCTTTCTCTTTCCCTTGCCCCCATTTTTCTCTCTCTCTCTCTCCTGCACTTAGTGTTGTCTCTCTCCCCCTCCCTCCCTCCCCTTGTCTCTTAACCCCTTCCCTCCCGTTGTCTCTGTCTCTTAACCCCCTCCATACCCTTGTCTCTGTCTCTTAACCCCCTCCCTCCCCTTGTCTCTGTCTTTTAACCCCCTCCCTCCCCTTGTCTCTGTCTCTTAACCCCCTCCCTCCCCTTGTCTCTGTCTCTTAACCCCCTCCCTCCCCTTGTCTCTGTCTCTTAACCCCCTCCCTCCAATGTCTCTGTCTCTTAACCCCTTCCCTCCCCTTGTCTCTGTCTCTTAACCCCCTCCCTCCCCTTGTTTCTCTGTCCCACCCCCTCCCCCTGTCTCTCGGCCCCCTCCCTCCCCCTCACATTTAACTTGATCCCTGGTGGCTAGTGGGGGCAGCCGGGGGATGTCTGCACGATACGTGCAGACATCCTCCATGCTGCCCGACACGGCAGTCTATTATGACGGACAGCTGGTCCGTCATAATAGACTGCCGTGTCGGGCAGCATGGAGGATGTCTGCACGTCACAGAAGCCCCGGCGGTCGTGCCGGGCGGCAGCAGGGGAGTCTGCGCTCATCGCGCAGACATCCCCTGCTGTTAGAGAGGGGGATCCAGGTCCCTTGCAGCTCCTCAATTTGAGGTCAGATTATAAAACGACCTTGATTATAAGACGAGGGGGATTTTTCAGATTTTTTTTTCTGAAAAAAAACCTTGTGTTATAATCGAGCAAATACGGTGTCTACTAAAACAGAAGCACATGTATGGTAATACCATTATCACACAAAGCTGTGAGCTTAACATCATGCTAGGCTTTGTGGCATGGAGGTCAACGTTTGGAGACTGAAGGATGAGCATGCCTCTGGTCCTCTGGACATCTGTGTAATTGTGTTATAAAACATAGATATATTTGCCAGCACAAGGTATATACTGTGTTAACTGCAATGTGAAACATACTCAATAATCAAACTAATATGATGGTAATGGTTTAAGGAAAGGTAGAATGCTAAGATAAGGAAAGAGGGTACATAGTGTTAGTGAACAACATTATATAATAAGTTGATACAGACAAACATTAAATGGGGACATTTTGGTCAGCAACATCAGTGAATCAAAGCATAATCCTTTACACAATAGTACAGTATTGTATTTTCTGTCTAACAAGACAGCGTCAAGATGATACTTTGTTTGATAAACTTTTCTTCCACGTGGGATTTTTGTACTAACTTCACAAACAAGGGAATTTCATAGTATCCCCATTACATGTAACCCCCCAAAGTACAGAGGTGATTAATCTTTGTGAGCCAAGTGTCCAGAGACAACACTCATTACGTCCTAATCTTGCACACACAGTATATTAATAGGTTTGGGTTTATTGTGAGAAGTCTTATCCTGTATAAATGTTACACAGTGACTGAGGCTCCTGTTCTATTGTCTTCACATCAGCTGAAGGGCAGCAGATTCCATCCCAAGACTGCACAGAATGCGGTCACTGTCCTTAATTCACAGTAAGTGTTATCAAGTTTTGAGTAAGCTCTCTAATAAAAAAAAAAAATTGTATTGTTGTGTAGAATATTAATATGCACGTTTAGACAATCAGATAATCAATAGACCTATAAATGTGACCTGTAACAAGTGAAAGATCACATTATTACCAACATTTCTAAGATTAATATGTATTGCTTTTTAAATAATTGTTACAAAGTTATAGACAGACTCAAAAGGTAGATATCAAGTTTTAATAACTAAATAACACGCAAATGTTTTGTGCCTTTATACAGAGCGGAAACATGTATTTAAAAAAAATATCCCAAATATGTTTGTTTTAAATGCTTCTAGAAAATCTAATTTACAATCAGAATTAGAAATCAGCTGTTGAAGGTGTTGTTTTAACCATGAAATAATGAACAAGATAAAAAGCTGCTTGTCACATATTAGCAACAGAAAAATGTATGATTACGTTGGATTTTATTATTCTTGATGTGTAGTAATAGGTAAGAATGTATGTACGCCCAACATATAGATATTCACATACTATAGAGCCTGACATAATCTAAAATATTTGACTGCACTCCATGCATTACACATATCAGGATTGTATATGATATCCATGTGAACTAGGTGTACTTTTATATTCAGTTTTTATTTATTTTTTTATTATTAAAGTATCAAATTTATTACAACAAATTAATTTCACATTATCGTAATTACAATCAACATACAATCTACAGCTGACACATTCTACATATCTCATCTTAATAGTGCTGCTAATCATTTAAAAACATACAACACATACAATTATACTAGCAGACAGCCTCCAAGAATATATATATAGGCCAACAAGGTCAAATTGTCACTTAAGTATATCCAAGTTGTAATAACAATTCAACATGAAACACAAACACAGGGAAAAGAAGAGAGAAACCAATTATTGCACCAAACTAGTACACTTTTCTTCACTTTTGCTTCTTTTCTCCTAAAAAAGTTTAATATACATCCAAAGTGTTTTTTTTCTTAATCTTCTCCATTTTCTGCTCCATTATACCCTTTCTGCCCCCCCCCCCCCCCCCCATTTTCTGGACTTATATCAAAACACAAAAGTACTAACAAACAGATAAATGTTTTCCCATATTAACTCTCTCTTTTCGGAGATGTCTCTTATCCAACGCAATCCCTTTTCCATTCTAATTTGCCATTGTAGTTGTTTTTTCAATTGATCCTTTACAAACAAATGATCTTGTTTCCATGTTCTTGCAATTACAATTTTTACTGCAACAAAGCAATGAGTTGCAAGAATTTCTTGGATGGGTGAATTTTGGCCAATTTAAATGAAAAAAAAAAAAAAGAAGCTACTTCTTGATTTCTATCCAAAGTAGTAATATTCATCTGTTGCAAAATATCAAAAGTCATTTCCCATAACTTCTTTGTTCTACTGCATTTCCACCATACATAGAGGAAGGTGCCATATTCTTGGTTACAGTCACAGCACATATATGAGGATTGACGAAACATCAGCTCATTTTTTTGGGGGGACCATGTAACAATGGTTCATGACTTTAAAGAAGGTTTCCACTAGAGAAAGATTGTGTATATTTCTGTTTATGTTATTTAAAGCTTTCTTCCATGTCTGTTGGTCAATTACCATATTCAAATAATTTCCCCATTTAATCAGGGCTTTATTTTTGCTTATCCTTTCACATTCGTTACTAGTTTCAGAGGAACAAACAAGCTCAAACGTTTATTTCACTACCACCTTTAAAAACAAGCTTTTTATTCTCAGAAAAGGAAAGATTTGAGAAGATGGCAAAGATAAGTCTGTAACCAGTTGAGGAACAGTTTTACTGAGCCTTCCAGCAAGTCTGCTATCATTTTTATTCCTGCCATTTCCCATTTTTTTAATTAATATATTTTCCATCTTGACTTCAATTGCTCACACTATCTCTCCTTCTGGGATTTGATTAATCAGGTTTAGTTTTTTTAAGGATTTTTAGTCCTACCTATAGCAAAATACTCTATTTTATTTTGACTCTTTAAACCTTTCATCATCTTTTGATTGTCTGTATTCCTAATACATAATGATATCTCTGCCAGATTTGACTCCTCCATCTCAATTATATACCAAGCCTGATTATCCACCCCTTTTATTTGCATATTATATACATGCAAGACAGGAGAAGCTTCAAAATATTGTTGTATGATGCGAAAATTTGCACCTCCTTCTTCTAACTTTTTTGTAAGGTGTTTATGTTTTTTCCTCTCCATTTGAAGTTCTTAAAACTTGATTGTATCATCTGCAGCCAGCGAGGGGTATAACTAATGGAACAATACTAAACAGATAAACCCATTTTAGGGATCAAATAAGACTTAATAATATTTATCCTCCCCCTCCAAGACATATTTTTTTTTGCCACTGTTTTAAATTCTTATTAGTTTCCTTGATTAAACATATCTCAATAATCTCCATAATCCTTTCTATATTTTCTGGAATAATAATTCCCAAATATTCGCATTGTCCCTTTGAGCAGTCACACTGAAAGTTTGACTCAATTAATCTTTTAGCCTGAGGGTCTACTCCAACTCTCAAAGCTGTAATTTTTGGAAAATTGTGTTTACAATTAGAGATTTGACTATATAAATTAATTTCCTTAATAAAGTGTACTAGTGATCTCTTAGGTTCTGTCAATGTGATCATGACATCATCAGCAGACATACATATTTAAAATTCTTCATTTTTAACAAGATCCTCTTATTTTTTTTTTTTTGCTTTATATTTTGATCTATCTTTCTATTCATAACATGTATCCCTTGTACACATTCTCAACTTGGTTCAATTTGTGCTATATAATTGTGCATATATAACTTATTTATTCCTATGGATCTATTTATATCTTTACTCCTCATTTGAATACTTAGAGTGTACGTTTCTTATAAATAAGGACCAACTTATGTTTGGATTCATTTTCTATTTAATATTCTTAAATCTTTTTTTCTTGATAACCCCGTGCTCAGATATATTCATAGTTAAAAGATGAGAATATGAAAAAATAGCTTTCAACACATAGTTGTGCCTAATAATTATAATTAATTAGTGCTCCCCATTCCTTTTCCCCATTATGTATGTGCTTAACATATTTCCCCTGTGCTACCTAATTATTTGTACATTACTTGTTTATATCTATCTATTTATAACAGGTATCCAACTTTTACTCAACCCCTAAGAACTTTACAAGAATGGATTTCCTATATGTTGGGAAAAACGTATGTTTTGCATTAACTTTTACTAAATATGCTCTTAATTCGTTTGCTTTGTACCCTTGCATTAAAACATCTTCACACTCAAAGAAAAAATCAAGTAGGAGAGGGAATGCATCTTTTTCAAACTGCTCATCCAGTTAGTTCCTAAAGTCATTCAGTATTTTTATGTTCTGCCTGAAGGAGATTTGTGTTTCCTACATCTCGTGGAAGTATCATGTCCTAATCTATTTTCTTCATTTTTCTCCATTCAGCTATTCTCCCTGGAGATTCAACGTTATGAAATTGCCCGTTGCAAATTATTCTTACAGATCTTGGGAAGCCCCATGTAAATTGTATATTGTTTTTTTTTTGTTTTTGTTTTTTTAACACTAACATTATCTCCTTCATTTCCTTGTTTGATAAAACAAGATTGTAATATCAATATGTCCTTGTAAAGCTGATCGTTTAGCTTATTTTCTCTGTCCATTTTCAGTATTTATTCTTTTAAAGGGTATGTTAAAAGGATCACAATGACATCCCTTCTGCTACAGAATTAGGTTTGGACAAACAATGCACTCCATTTGGATATTATGATCGTCTTTAAGTCATTGTGTCAGCATTTATTTTATTTAATGTTTTAATGATGTTTTATCTTGAGTGATGGATTCTGGTATATGTCTTATCCACAAATTGTTCCTACGCAATCTATCTTCAAGAGCAGATATTTCTTTTTTCTCTTTTCTTTTTTTCTTTATTTTATCCTTGACATTAGAAATAATGAGCTGGTCAGATTTAATTCTTGTGTACCATCATTGTGTCAATTCTTCAGTGATAAAATAAGTAATTCAAATATTTATGATGCTGAAGGGTATTGGTCGAAAAGCATAGGAAAATTAAAGTTACTGTTTTATTTACTGCGATCTTTGTTCTTTTCACTCACTCCTTACCTCCCCCCCTTTCCCCCTCTTCCCCTCAGCTTCCTTTCCCTTTCCATTATCTATAACATATTAAATCTAATATAGTGTTAAAGTGTAATTCCATTAAAAGTGTCTATTGCAAATATGCTGGCGTAGAAAATCAAACTACATTCACACAGCCATTCATACCTGTCCTGGCGTGAGATTGGAGGCGTTAGTTGGAAGGAGTCTCAGGCAAGTCTGTAACCAGAGGCCTGAGTCTCCATATGTCATTATATAACCCCAAGTTCTCAAGACTAACATATACAGCTTTCTCCATGAATCTCTGATAGTTGATCTGTGAGACAATTTCAGTCCACTTAGGGATCTCCTCAGATCTCCATTTTCTTACCAAACAGACTTTGGTGTCCATTTATATATGCACAATTAGCATTTTTGTTTCTTCTTTCAATCTGGGGAAATCCAAGTGGAACAAAAAGAGTTGGGGGGTCAGTTCAATATGGCACTGTGTTAAACTTGCAAGTTCATTTTATAACTTGACCTTCAAAGGTAATAGGCAGGTATATTCCCACCATATATGCCATATAGTTCCAGTTTCCCTCTCGCATCTCCAACAAAGATCACTAATGTTGGGTTGAAACTTACTTAACCTATCAGGTGTCAAACAGCGAAATATCATAAATAGTTTTTTTTTGTCAGATTTAAAGTGGTAACCCATTCACTGGACACAAATTCTGTCCTCAGCTCCCTTTACCATTTATTAATCCTACAAAGCTTTGTACCCATTTTGCTTGTATACAATAATTCTCTAATCTTGGAAGACATATTGGATACATTATCTAGGTTATAGAGTTTGTCCAGCTTATTGCTGCTCTTAATTTCCCTATTTTTTAAAAGTTTTTTTAACTTAAATTTAAAGAGCAGATAATACCATATCCATAAAAAATTTTTTTAATCTCTTCCATTGTTTCCTGTTGAACTTGTTGGTGTGTTTGAATTTGTATCACTTTCTCTTGCATTGTTTTGAATGTTTTCTATTTTCCGTTGAACTTTCTTTTATCATTTGTTTTATGACTTCCAGTTTTGAGTCCATCCATTCTAGGTATTTGTGAGACTAATTGCATATCTCCATAGTCTACACTCTCTGGGGACTCAAATTAGTTACCAGAGAGTCTTCAGGGGTTTTTATTTGGTTTTCCTTATTAGTCTGAGAAGAGAAAAACAATATAATTTGTTTTCTTCTATTTCTGTTTTCTTTTTCTGTACGCTTTTTGGTGTCATCTTTTCTTTCAAGACTTTTAGTATTTCCACCTTTTTGCCTGTATTTATTCTTTCTCTCCTCTAATAACTGAAGTTTTCTTTTCCCTCCTCACCTCCTTTTTATACAAATCTTGGGCTGTTATTTAAGATGAAGTATTCAGATTCCTAGTAACAGACAAGACCCCAAAGGCAGTGCCAGACTGGGAACAAAGACCAGCCCTGGAAAAAAATTGTATACCATCCACACAGCATAACATCAATATACCAGCCCCATAGCATAATGTCAATATACCAGCCCCACAGCATAATGTGAATATACCAGCCCCACAGCATAACTTCAATATACCATCCCCATAGTAAAACATTATAAATAAAAAAGGGGAAAACCATGTATTTTAAAAGCACATCTGAAGAGTGTATTATTTGTGGTATTATTTATATATTGCCTAGGAATATACACAATGTATAATGAAAGAGCCCTGTGCAGAAATATATATCAGGGCAGTGCGTGAGATATAACCTTGTTTACATACTGCATGGATATACTGACATACTGCAGCACCCAAGTTGCACTCACAGGACTTGCCCCAGCACCAAGATTGCACTCAAAGAGATTACCCCAGCACCCAGTAATTACCCTGGCACTCATATTGCCCTCATAGAACTTACCCCAGACCTCATATTGCCCTCATAGGACTTTCCCCAGTACCCATATTGCACTCACAAGACATAACCCAGCACCCAGGACTTACCCAAGCACTCAGATTGCATTTCTGTAGTGTATCTCTCTCTCTCTCTCTCTCTCTCTCTCTCTCTCTCCTCTCTCTCTCTCTCTCTCTCTCTCTCTCTCATTTTTGTAGTGTCTCTCTCTCTCCCCCTCTCATTTCTGTATTGTCTCTCTCAACAAAATCCCAGTCCGACAACACTGAAATGTCATATGACAAAAGGAGGCATCTGGAAGTTCCGGCCCTATTATTGGCTGGTCTTCAAAATGTTACGCCTTTGGGACAAGGTTATTTTATTTATTAATAGGGATGCAGTCATAGTGCTGGCTTGTAGACCCTGAAGCAAGGTTATTTTATTTATTACCAAGGCTTTTGACAAAGCGTTGGCCTGATGAAATAGAAAAATGTGAGTTAAAAACCAGAAATAACAGTGCCTTGCAAAAGTATTCACCCCCTTGACTTTTTACCTATTTTGTTACACTACAGCCTTAAGTTCAATGTTTTATTTATCTGAATTTTATATGATGGATCAGAACCCAATAGTCTAAGTTGGTGAAGTGAAATGAGAAAAATATATACATAAAACTATTTTTTAGAAATAGAAAGCAGAAAATTGGCATGTGCGTATGTATTTACCCCCTTTGTTAGGAAGCCCATAAAAATCTCTGGTGCAACCAATTACCTTCAGAAGTCAAATAATTAGTGAAATGATGTCCACCTGTGTGCAATCTAAGGGTCACATGATCGGTCATTACATATACACACCTTTTTTGAAAGGTTCCAGAGGATGCAACACCTAAGCAAGAGTCACCACTAACCAAACACTGCCATGAAGACCAAGGAAGTCTCCAAACAAGTAAGGGTCAATTTTGTTGAGAAGTACAAGTCAGGGTTAGGTTATAAAAAAATATTCCACAGCAGAGACTGAAGTATCTGTACGTAGGACAACAAGAAGCCTTACCCTCCATAGAGTTGGTCTTTCTGGCAGAGTGGCCAGAAGAAGGCCATTACCTTCAGCAAAAAAAGAAATGGCACGTTTTGAGTTTGCGAAAAGGCATGTCGGAGACTCCCCCCATGTATGGAGGAAGGTGCTCTGGTCTGATGAGACTTAAATATAACTTTTTGGCCACCAAAGAAAACGCTATGTCTGGCGCAAACCCAACACATCACATCACCCAAAGAACACCATCCCCACAGTGAAACATGGTGGTGGCAGCATCATGCTGTGGGGATGTTTTTCAGCAGCCAGGACTAGGAAACTGGTCAGAGTTGAGGGAAAGATGGATGGTGCTAAATACAGGGATATTCTTGAGCAAAACCTGTACCCCTCTGTGCGTGATTTGAGGCTAGGACGGACATTCACCTTCCAGCAGATCAATGACCCCAAACACACTGCTAAAGCAACACTTGAGTGGTTTCAGGGGAAGCATGTAAATGTGTTGTAATGGCCTAGTCAAAGCCCAGACCTCAATCCAATAGAAAATCTGTGGTCAGACTTAAAGATTGCTGTTCACAAGTGCAAACCATCCAACTTGAAGGAGCTGGAACAGTTTTGCAAGGAGGAATGGGCAAAAATCCCAGTGGTAAGATGTGGCAAGCTCATAGAGACTTATCCAAAGCGATTTAGAGCTGTGATTACTGCAAAAGGTGGCTCTACAAAGTATTGACTTTAGAGGGGTGAATAGTTATGCAAATTGACTTTTTCTGTTATTTTGTCCTATTTGTTGTTTGCTTCACAATAAAAAAAAAAACATCTTTAAAGTTGTGGGCATGTTTTTTAAATTACATGATGCAAATCCTCAAACAATCCATGTTAATTTCAGGCTGTGAGGCAACAAAACATGAAAAAGGACAAGGGTGGTGAATACTTTTGCATGGCACTGTAAGTGACGTTTTGTGTCACTGAACCAGACCCAATGGGTAAAAAGGTTGTTTTTTTGTCCATTAATGCTCATTGCTATTCATCAAATAACTGTTTGTGTAGTAATCTCCACACAATGTAGTTATGTAGTTGTAATTTGTTATGTAAATGGTGATTGCGCTTTTTTTATAACTCCCGGTGACTTTGCGGTGTGGGAGAGAAGAAGCTGTGGGAGCGAAAGACACAACCTAAATCTATGCATTCAGTGTAGATAACGCAGGCTCCTGTGAGTTTTTATTCATTTCCCCAGTTTTTTAACTGGTGCGTCAATGATTTTTCCACATTTGTTAATGTCTTTAGTGTTGCCATGGCATCAGGAATGCCCATTAATTCACCGCTACAGTCAATATTTCCAATAATGAAGCCATTACATCTAGACCACTGAGTTATGCATTTCACATGTTCTGTTGCAATCAACACTCAAACTAATTTACTAATGGTTTTCTCACTTGTCTTGTCATTTTATGTTTGCTTTTATCACCAGGAATCAGAATGATGGAATGGCTCTAGACAGTGATAACAACAAGACAGGATTTACTATCCAAGGCTTCTCTGAAGTTCCAGAGCTCCAGGATTCTCTTTTTGTAATTGTATTAATCATTTATATGATCATTTTGCTGGGGAATATAACCATCTTCACTGTGATTGCACTGTCCCCTCACTTGCACACTCCCATGTATATCTTCTTAATGAACCTTTCATTAGTTGACATAGCTTTTACTTCGACCATTCTACCCAATCTGCTACATGGGCTCTTAACTCAACACAAGTACATTTCATTTGTAGGGTGCATGGCTCAGATGTATTTTTTCGGGTCCTTAACTTGTATTGAGTTCACAATCCTGACAGTCATGGCGTATGACCGATTATGTTCTAAAGATGAGCTTAAAGCACTGTCGTTTTTTAACATCTGCTACATGGTGCACAGGATTCTTGGACCCTGCAGGGTTTATGGTCCTTATTCCTAAATTGTCCTTTTGTGGATCCCATGTAATTGACCATTATTTCTGTGATTTTTCGCCATTGCTCAAGCTGTCCTGCAGTGATACATCTAACATAGAGCTGCTGATCTATATTCAAGGAGTGTTGTTTACCTTTAATTTATTCTTACTTACTGTAACTTCATACATTTATATTATAACCACCATCCTGAAAATGTCTTCCGAGGGGCGCCATAAAGCCTTTTCTACCTGCGGCTCCCACATGACTTGTGTGATAATCTTCTATGGGACAGTTTTCTGTTTGTACGCCCGACCAACGTCAAGTTATTCTCCACAGAGGGACAAGTTTTTTTCTCTCCTGTACATTGTCTTGATCCCTATGTTAAACCCCATTATCTACACTCTGAAGAACAAAGCCTTTAAATCAGCCTTAATAAAGCTGAAACAAACCTATCTGGTTATTTGAAATGACAAAGGAGATGTAAGTCAGCACCAACTCGTAAAGAAAAAGGAGAAAGTAAAAATGGTGGGGAAGAGACTAATGAAATGAGTGCTGACCACAAACAGTGAATGTGGTGCCAAGATTCAGAAGAGAAATTACAAGTAAACAGGGAAGCTATTGTTGATGCAAGCTCTCAGGAGAAGATAGAATGTAATGTGGTGACAATCTAAAACATTTTAAAAATGTTTAATCAGTATAAGACAACAATAAAAAATGCATACAATTTATAAAAAATATATATTAACAAACGCATCTGGTTATTTACAAAAGAGACATTTTTCTACAAAGAAGATGTAGTGGATGGCTTTTATCCACTATATTTCTATTTTTAGAAAAAAAAAAAACATCTCTTTTTTAAGGAACTGTATAAGTTTGTTAATAGATATTTTTCATAAATTATATGAATTTTTATTGTTGTCTTATATATATATAGACAATACCTAGCAATGCCCCTACTGATTGCAAGCTGAAACAGATACAGGAACAGTTTAAAGGTTCAAAAGTGGCTCTCTAGCAAAAAGCTATCCTGAAATACTGCACAAATTATGTCATCTACTTAAATTAAACAAGTCTCAATTAAAAACCAATACCAAAAGAACCCTTACCTGCCCAATTCCTATAAAATTCTCATAATGTATCTGGTCCCCATATTCAGCTTTTGTCACCATTATAATAAATGATTTATATCTTAAAATTGATGACTTATACATAAACCGTAATGCGTTAAGGCATCTGTAGAACAAACCCACATTGGTAAATTTGGTTCAGTGATGCACTGAGTTCTGACAAACTTCATGCATTATTTTCATTTTGGGAATACCATTCAGACTAATGGAATTTGCCAAAGGTCATTGCAAAGTTGAGTAAGGAAAGAAAACCAGAGTGCCAGGTTTTGGATCAAATCGATCCCTAGCAGCTCTTAAATTCAAGTGATTTCTGTAATAGCTGAAGTCTTCTAGTAATGGCTTGAAATAAACAGAAGTAATCCCCATAGAAATTAATAGGGAGGACCCAAGCTACCATTCCAGAAGCCAAACTCTGGAGGGGTTTGGGGGTAACTGCACAAAAATCGCCCACATTTGTTTTTTTGGCATGAATGAGTTAATTTTTGTCTGAAAATGCATTCATCCGAAAACGAATGCCAAAGTCTCATATTAAACACCTAAATGGAATGGAGTTCTGCATGTGTGCCCCTCCCCAGCTTGTGTATTTATTAGCCACTTTGCTGAGAAGTTTCTGCCTTATCTCAGCAAACATGTTCACTGTGAGCCCCCACATCTCTTACCAACTAACATCCAGCTTCAGTAACTTACTAGACAAGTGACACATTACATGCAGGAAGTGGGATGAGGTACGTTCTCTTACAGAGCTCCTCGTACATGTATTTTATATAGAAGTATGCGGTCATCAGAACTTACTTGTAAAAATGTTTTTATGTATTTATAACATGTCATTTTGCTTTGGTCTGCACATGGTCACCAAGACTAAACTAAACTAAATTTCACTTTTGCTTTTACGAACCTCATTAACCTCATTGTGTGTCTCACTTCCATGAGTCTGGGCATAGAGTAGGTATTCTTCTATGACCTAACCCAGTCATGGGAGGTTTGCTGCATACCTGTATACTTGCTGTTATCTTTTGGTTTTAGATGTACACATATTCAGCGATTTTAGACTTGTGAAAGATCTTAAGGAAATGAAGTTCGACAAACAGAAAACATTTTATGATGTGCTATTTTGCCTCCTTTAAAATGGCCACCAATATATGTACTAAAACAGAAGCACCCATATGGTAATGCCATAATCACACAAAGCCGTTAGTGGGAAGGAGTCATGCTATGCGTCATGCTAAGCTTTGTGGCATGGAGGTCAACCTTTGGAGACTGAAGGATGAGCATGCCTCTGGTCCCCGAGACATCTTTGTAATTTTGTTATAAAACATTTGGCAGCACAAGGAGTATATAATGTGTTAACTGCAATGTGAAACATCAAACTTATTTGATGTCAATGGTTTAAGGAAAGGTAGAATGCAAAGATAAGGAAAGAGGCTAACAAATAGTGAACAACATCATATAATAAGTTGATACAGACAGACTTTAAAATTGGGACATTATTGTCAGAAACATCAAATCAAAGCATAATTTATTACACAATATGTATCATTAAGATTATACTTTGTTTGACATTTTTTTCTTCCACTTGTGATTCTTGTACTAACTCCACAAACAAGGGAATTTCATAGTATCCCCATTACATGTAACCTCCCAAAGTACAGAGGTGATTAATCTTTGTGAGCCAAGTGTCCAGAGACAACACTCATTACGTCCTAATCTTGCACACACAGTATATTAATAGGTGTGGGTTTATTGTGAGAAGTCTTATCCTGTATAAATGTTACACAGTGACTGAGGCTCCTGTTCTACTGTCTTCACATCAGCTGAAGGGCAGCAGATTCATCCCAAGACTGCACAGAATGCGTCACTGTCCTTAATTCACAGTAAGTGTTACTCATTGGGTAGAATAACACGGCACACCACTTGTTTTGCTCAGCAAAAATGTAAGTTCTAATGTTTATGTGTAATAATCCACATTTCTTATTTACAAAATGTGGCAACCCTGATATGGACACCTGATGAAGCCATAACCTTTTAAGTCTGGCAAAATACTTTGTGTCAACTAGTTTTGTATCCTGTCTCTTTATTTCAAACTTTATGTAATTTACATCTGAGTTATTCTCTGGTTTTGTGCCTCCAGATCCATACCAGGATTTCCCTTTTTACTCCTTAAGGGCTGACTAATTTATAAGGCATGTGAGATATATACCAGAGGAGGGTGTATGCTCTGGAGAAGGCTTTGCCATGTACCCACTAATCTCATAGTAAAGTACTATTTCCTGATATTACTTTTAAAACTTTCTCATTTAATAATATTATAAAGAACTCTAACAGAAGTATGTATAAAGACATGGTGAGATGTCAGTGCATTGAGGCATTATTAAAATAACTCAAGAGTGTTGTGCAATCTATTTCAAGTAATAGAGTTTGCATAGTTGCCAACATCGGCCATGTTTCCAGGGATACATATGTGTTCCACATGCTGCAGAAAGAGCATGTAAAGTGCAGCCTAACCGTTTGTAAGAGGCATGTACGCACAGAGAGAATCCAATTAATTAATCATGGTAGGTTCTATGAGATCTCCACTCTGATTAATTAATTGGATAATGTCTGTGTGTATATCCATCCTACATCCTACATACTGCCGGGTTGCACTTTGCATGCTCTTTTTGCAGCATGTGGAACAAATATGTGTACCTGGAAACATGGCCGATGTTCGCAACTATGAGTTCACTGGCTACTTTTAGGTGCACTGTCAGAGTTTTAATCTGCAGACTTACACTCAATAGTATGTTTTAGAAATGGGCTCTCCATAGAAAGGTTATAGGTGAATGTTGAAATTCTGCCAAATTTAATGTAGAAATTAGCATATTTTGTCACACAGTAAGTAGCTAGTCATTTGAAAAGTTACACTTTGCTGCATGTAGCTTAGTTGAACAAAGGGAACAGTATACCTCTTACAAGTGCAGTAGTATCAGCGGGAAATGTGATCAGCGCAGTGACTTTCATTCTTTATTAGCGTACAAGGCACATTGTTTTGTTCATTGCATTTGGTCTGTGGTCAAAATACATGGAACTGTTTTATCCATTGCTTTTAACTACTTCATCATTTTCTATCTATCAACAAATTCCATTGTAGTTTGCAGCTCATTCATTTACACTAACAAAGGATCACCCTTTTTAAAGTTGGGTTAACCCTTTCAGTACTGTGGGGATCACTGCTTGTGTTAACTGCAGAACTGAATGGGGTAAAAATGTGCATATATTGGCTGTGTTAAGTCATTTTAGATATGTTTTTTTACGGCATTAAGTTAGTGGGGTCTACTTAATGGCATGAGTTAATGTATCTCATGTCATTGTATCCCATGGACTGCAACAGAAAAGAATAGTAATTCGTGATGTTTTGTGCCATTTGGCCAATGGGTAAAGGCATCATTTTTAGCCCATTAATGCCTAACACTACACATCAGATACCTGGCTGTGTGGTAATTAACTCACAATACAGTGTTTTAAAAGCATATTCTTAATGACTTTAGCAATGGCAGTGAGTCAGGAATGCTCACTAATTTACCGCTAATGTCAGTTTTTGCAATGATGGAATCACTGAATCTAGGCCTTTTACATGTTCTGGAGAAATCGACACTCAAACTAATTTACTAATAGTTTTCTCATTCATCTTGTAATTTAATATTTGCTTTTATCATCAGGAATCTGAATGATGGAATGGCACTAGACCGTGATAACAACAAGACAGGATTTATCATCCAGGGCTTCTCTGACTTTCCCGGATTACAGGTTTCTCTTTTTGTGGCTTTATTGATTACTTATCTCGCCATTTTGCTGGGGAACATAACCATCTTCACTGTGATTGCTCTGTCTCCTCACTTGCACACTCCCATGTATATCTTCTTAATGAACCTATCGTTAGTTGACATAACTTTTACTTCGAACATCCTACCAAATCTGCTACATGGGCTCTTAACCCAAAATAAACACATTTCATTTGTAGGGTGCATGGCTCAGATGTATTTTTTTGGGTTCTTAACTAGCAGTGAGTGCCTTATCCTGACAGTCATGGCGTACGACCGGTATGTTGCAATCTGTCACCCTCTTCATTATGTCCTAAAGATGAGCTTAAAACACTGCATTATGTTTTCATCTGCTGCATGGTGCATTGGATTAGTGGGCGCTGTATGGCTTGTTGTCCTTATTCCTAATTTGTCCTTTTGTGAGCCCCGTGTTATTGACCATTTTTTCTGTGATCCTTCTCCATTACTCAAGCTCTCCTGCAGTGATACATTTCACATAGAGATAATAATCTACATTGATGGAACACTGTTTACCATTAATTTATTCCTATTAACTGTAACTTCATACATTTTTATCATTTCCACCATCCTGAAAATGTCTTCCGAGGGGCGCCATAAAGCCTTCTCTACCTGCGGCTCCCACATGAGTAGTGTGATAATCTTCTATGGGGCAATGTTCTCTTTGTACATACGACCTACATCAAGTTACTCTCCACAGCGGGACAAGTTTTTTTCTCTCCTGTATATTGTCTTGATCCCAGTGTTGAACCCCATTATATATACACTGAAGAACAAAGAGTTTAAATCTGCCTTAATAAAGCTGAAACAAAGTTATCTTGTTATTTCAAATAACACATAGTGTGTTCTTATACATAAATATAGTGTGTTTCTGAATTTTAGTTCATGAATATAAACTGTATTTATTTGCTATGATACTGTTCTGTTGAAAGGAAATAGACATTCATTCCAGAAATAAAATATTTTAACATGAATTAAACCTATTGGATTTATGTAGATATGTAACATTTACTGCTAATGGTTGAAAAAATTGAATAGTATGGGGGAGGCCAAACCTATCACAAGTTGAAACTGACAAAGTGTACAAAAGTGGCCCTCTAGAAATAAGCGAATTTGTAATAAGCTTTCCTGAAAAAACAATACGAAATTGAAACATAGAAACACAGAATGTGTTGGCAAATAAGAACCATTCAGTCCATCTAGTCAGCCCAATTTTCGACATACTTTTATTAGTCCACATTTCCCTATCTTATATCTAGGATAGCCTTGTGCCAATCCCAAGCATGCTTAAACTCCTTCACTTCTGAAGCCTGTGACCCTGCTCAATTTCTTTAAAAATTGGAATATGTCTAGACTCCAATCTCTACTTTGGTCTTCATTTTAATAAATTATCTCTATCCTAAAATCTATGACTTGTACAGAAATAAACCTTGCCTATGTCATACATCTGTAGCACAAACCCACATTGGTAAATTGACAACGGTCTGTAAGTTGTTATATTGTTTTGTACTCAAAAACAATTACACTTCACTATATTGTTCAATCATCTTGGGCGACGCCAATTGTTTTGCCAGAATGCATTAGGGCTGTGATTGGCCAATTTATCCATGGAGACCCCACGATTAATAAAAGTCAAAGAAATTAGAATCTTCCATACCCATTCCCTTGCCTCTGCCAATTATTTCCAGACATCCAGCTGCAAGAATACATAGACCCTATATTGTGCCAAGCTTGACATTTATTATAATAAATATGCCTATATTGCTCAATATTATTAATACGTTATGTAAACCTGGATAATTTTCCTAGGAAATAACCTATTTTTCTGAAAAGAAAACTCTAAAAAGAGGGACAGCTTTGGATGTGGCACATATCCACACACCAATCAAGATTCATTAAATTGTAATGCTTTGTAGATTCTTCTTGTCATGTCAACAAAATCTCTTTCCCATCTTGATAAATTAAGTTCTCTTTTAGATTTATGGGCAATGACAGAAGACGAAATTGGCCAAATAATTTAATAAGACTGATTGCTTATTTTCTCAGTGTCTTAAAGCCTTTTTATATTAACTAAATCAATTGCATAAAAAAGGAAAATATAGCCACATTCAGTTGTTCCTTTTTGTAGATGGGTCTTACATGTCCCGTCTTAAGCTTGATGCCGGAAAAACTAGACCCAATTTGACCCTTAAATCTACCTAATCAGTTACAGATTGGGCAGATCATGGGTACTTCAAGCCAGAGAATTTGATTCTGAGATGAAGGATCCCAGGTTTTGGCACCAGTCAGTTTCTCCAAGTACACAATACAAATTAACAACAGTGCACCACCCACAATTTATAAATATATCTTAAATATTTTAAAAGCACCTTGCTTAAGTCATAATATTGGAGATTTAGCCACATATGATGGCCATATCATGCTCAGACCACCACTGCCTCAAAGTACTCCAAACTACGGTGGGTCATAACTCTATATCTAATCTATCTTTCAGTATAATTTCTACAATTTCTACAGATCTGATTGGACACCACATACAGAGCACCTGAGGGTAGTTGGGGTGCTGCGCCTCAGAGGCTGGTCAGGCCATATATATATATATATACAGTATATATATATATATATTCATACGAAAATAAAATAATGGGCAGCACAACCCAAAATCTGCATATTTGATATGGAATGCTAATGATTCATCATTTTAAATTAGAATTTAGTTCATTGACACATTCAGTCTAAACCCGTCCACTATTTTTGTTTCAGGAATTCCATTCAGACTAATAGAATTTAAATTTAAAAATAATGTTTGTATGAGAAATTTGTAACTCATAGCTTCAGACCCAATTGGATCGCTTTAGTGATACAAGTTTCCTTTAAGTTTGGACTAAACAGCCACCACCGAAGTGATCCTTAATTGGCAATACAATTGATCAATGTAATGTGGCTGATTTTTGTGCCCACATATTGGCAGCAGAGCTCCTACTGGAGTTTGGTTGCTGAAATGGTAGTCTGGGTCCTACACATAGGCTTATATGGGGAGAAACATGTGAACCCATGAAATCAGAAAAATTCCCCAAAGGCTGGACTCATAAATAAAAAAAGTAAAAATCCATGTTTATTGAAGAATTTAGCTAAAGACAAAAAAGAGCATGGAGACAATTCATCAGAGCAGCACTCAGGTGCAACACCTTACACATTTCATTCAAAAGGAAGACTTAGTTGTAGGCTATGGGGAGGACTTTAGCTTATTTGCAAATATAGCCCAAGTCATAATGAAAGGGTCCTAAATTACATACAATTAAAATAAAATGTAAATAAATAAAAATGAAATAAGTAAAAAAAAAAAAATATATATATATTATTTTTATTGTGTCAAAAAATAAAACATATTAAAATTAAATATATAACAAAATACATTGAATAAAAATAAAGAAATCTAAAAAAAAACAAATAAAAAGAAATAAAAATATTAAAATACATATAATAATGTTATATAAATATTAGAATAATATGTATAATACAACATAATAAAAAAATATTACAAATCAATTTTTTCAATGAGCACAGTGGTTCTTCAACCAGCTGGCGAGAAATGGAAATATTATAACATGAGGCCGCTATAAAGGTAATAAATATAATACAATTGCTTTGTATAGTTCACTCTAATTATTGTATTCTTAATAAAGCACTCAGCTTTAAAGATAGCAAAATTTCCAGAATAAAAACGAAAATGCGCTTATTGGAAATACACATAAAAACATTTCATCATTCAACATAAAAATATTTTTTCTCTATAGTTTCTTGTGTAGCATCTGTACAGTGTAGTTTATGAAATGAAACAAAGATCTGACACATTTCTCCCCAGCACAGGGTTATTCTCAAGAGGTAAAGAATATAAAATAATAGATGGTGGAGTTCTAAACTGGCATTAACTGAAGCAGCAAATCAACTTCAAAGCAGCCCTCTTGCTGCTTTGGAGCTACCTGGCCAGGTCTAAGTCTTCCTTCTATATATCCAGCATATCTCAGTTTGCTATTTCAAGTGGCCCTGAAAACAAGTGAGTTACTGGGTATGTTGTGCTTGTGACTACATTGATTACTGTGTCTAATTTATTGCCAATAGACACCACCTGTGGGGTTTACTCAACCTGCCTTTTTTAGTGTTTTTTTGCAAGACAATTACTATTGATTTTCTATATATACAATTTTTATCTCTGTGTACTTATTTTAGTAATGTATCAACTGTATCTATGTGTTATGTATTAATTGCTTATTATATTTGAATGTTAAACATCTAGATTTTTTATACTTTATCTGTGTATGGGTACTAATGTGTATCCCATTTATTATTTGTGCTTGTAGTTATTATAGATAATTATTTAGTGTCTATTTATATTATAATCTGCTTTGTTCCCCCAGAGGGAAGCACAAATACTGGTCTCCAAGTGGAAGAGAAGAGAGGTAGTGAATTTATCAAGGAGAGGCATCCAGCAAAGAAGGCGCTAAGAGACAGTAACAGTCTGTGCTTAATGAAACCAGAGCACAACAAATTGATACAGTTTATACATAACCTAAGGCGCTCTTAGTGTGAACAAGGTAATGTGACTCAATCTTTCATTTCACATTGCACATTACATTTACAGACTCAAACTTTCATTACATTTACAAGTGCACAATATAGCATTATTAATTAATAATCTAGCATTAAAATAATCATTTGTCATTGCATTTTACATATAGAAAAATATTGCTTGTTGAAGGTTGTTACATATATATAGACAAGTACAAACTATATATATATGAGTGTGTATGTATGGACAAATAGATAAGTGTCTATTTTACAATGAATAGGTAAAGGATAGAAGACAATACTTCATATTTGTATATTGGTATATGGTTGCATAGGTATATCAATATATGTGTGAGTATGTGTAGGTACTTTTAATCTTCATATATAAGATTTAGAATATATGAAATACAAATTTAAAACTAAAAAATGGGAAAAATAAAGAAAAACATTTATATTTGAAAATAAGAGCATTGATATATACAATTATAGCAACAATTTCTGAATATATAGATTGATATAGATAAAGCAGTAACAAAATATAGGTATACGTATAGATAGATATAAGAGAGATATACACAAACATAAATACAAAAAAAAATCCTTTTTTGTGTAGAGATGCATATGGGTTTGTTTGTGTATATGTATGTGCACACAATATACTAAAATGGGAAAACCCACAAAAGGAACACCAGGCACAAATGCATCTGTTTCACCACAAAAAGCAAAACCAGAATTGAATACAGCTTATAATAATAAAAATAATAATTATATATACTACTCAAACAAATTAAAACCCTGTTTCAGATAGAATTTAAATCTGCTTTACAAGAATTAAAAAAAGAAATGGTGGAAATAGGGCACAAGAACCACAAGTTTAGAGGAAAAGGTAGATGACATCACTAGAAAATTAAAATCCAAACATAATAAATATTCAAGATAATATACTAAGAAGACAAAACATGTGAATAAGGAACGTTGCAGAAAAATATAAAGACACCAAAAAGGTATTTGATCTAATTTTCACTCCTCTTCTAGAGGAAACAGATAGAAGCAGACTTATATATGATAATGCCAGAGGAACAAATTGAAAACCAAATATGAACATCCAAGTAAGAGACATTCTAGTAAGATTCCATTACGTAGAAAACGTTTTATTGGCCATCAGAAACTACTGAAATAGCATGGTCAGATCATGCGCTAGCAGAGATAACACTTAAAATCTTCCCTAAAACTTTTGTATCCTGGAAATGAAATACTTCTTTAATTAAAGACGCCAACAATACAAAAGAAATTAAAGACAATCTAAAGGAATATTTTATAAGACACATATCAAATATCATGGATAATATTATCAAATAGGCAGCCCAAAAAACAATTATTAGACATGTATGGATGTCAATAGGAAGAAGACAAAAATAATTAAAAAACAAAAAATTGAAGAACTTACAAAAGATATTATACCATTTGATGAGCTCCATACAGATTAAATCTAAGAGAAAACATTACAAAAACTAAAAAGCAAAAGAAAAGAATTATCAAAGAAAAGTAAGTATTGCCTTAAAAAAATAAAATGGAAATTCTTCACAAAAGCTAATAAACCAGACACAATGTTATCTCATATACTATGAAGCTTTATAAATCATTCCTTATATCAAAATGGAAGATGAATCCGTATGACAAAATCCAGTAGAAATCTCTAATATGTTTTCCACACATTATACAAAACTTTAAAATAACAAAGAAATTATACACAACCATAGTTTAAAAGAAAAGCAAAGTATGTTTTTAAAAACATTTAATTTACCCAAAATAGCATAAAAATACATAATGATACTCCATTCACAGACAACACATGAATAGATTCTACAACTAATTAAAGGATTAAAACCCATTAAATCTCCTGGACCCGATGGACTTCCTGCAACCTACTTTAAAATGTTTAAATAAGAACTGAAAATTCTCATGAGAAATGCTTTCAATTATATTATGAAAGGAAAAAATAGAACAGATGATATGCTAGCTGCTTCCATATTGATAATTCCAAAAGATGGAAAATATTTACTAACTCCAAGTGACTATAGACCAATATCATTGATAATCAATTATATCAAAATATTTTCAAAAATTTTTGCCAACAGATTAAAGCCAATTCCTCCAAAAATGATAAATAAAGACCAAGTTTGATTTATATATAACTTTGTCAAAGCTATTTCTTTGATATATTCTAAACCTAATGCAACAATGAATATAGCTGGATACAGATCTGACAGATTCTACATTACGAGTGGTGCAAGACAAGGGTGCCTTTTATCACCTCTACTTTTACTCTATATATAGAATGTTTAGCAAATTAAATAAAAACAAAATAAATCTATTCACAGATGATATCTCTCTATATATTACAAACCTATTACAATCTCTACCTGCTTTATTCAAATTAATACAAATATAAAAAATAATTTTGGGTTATAAACTAAACATAAATAAAAGCACCACATTAAATAGTTCTTTACCAACAGAAACAATAAACAATATAAAAGAAAATAGGGTTGCCGTATTAGAAATAATTATTTCTTAATAATTTTGGAAAATCATAATAAAAAAAAAAGTATCTACAGCAAGCAAAAGCAATTTAAATACCTTGTTAAAAGCCATCAAAAAAGATTTAGAAAAATTGTCTAACTTCAACATGATGTGGCTTGGAAGAAGAAATGCCATTAAAATCACAATTTTACCAAAACTATTATACTTATTTAGATGTTTACCTTTAAAACTCAATTTAACAGATTTAACAAACTTACAAAACAAAGTAAACATATTCATGTGGGGTAAAAAAAATCCCAAGAATTTCTAAAAGAACACATACAAAACACAGAGGAATTGGAGTACCTGAGATAATTAAATATTACAAAGCAAGCAGATTAACACAAACTACACAATGGCACATCGAAATTGATAGACTTGGTTGGGTGGAAATTGAAGAAGAACTTATGAAATATCATCAACACAATTTTATGGATACCTAAAAAAGATTGGAAATGTAACCCCTTCATGACAATGTAAGTGCCAGGCACGTCGTGCCGGGAACTCTGTTCCAGACAATGTACGTGCCTGGCACGTCCTGTGGTGAATCAAGCGGTTTTCGCGATCAACAATTGCGAAAACAGCTTTAAAGGTGCTAGTCCATTGCCTCGATATCGAAATCTCCTTTCTGGGGCACCCACGATCACCCCACATAGCGATCATGGGAGCCATATTGATGGAGCAACATGCTATGCCCTCTGGTGGTCTGAGCTTCGGAAGTGAAAGTAAATTCACTTCTGCTGCTCTGAATATGCTGCTTGACTGCCCCTACAGGTAGCCAAGCAACATAGCAATGTAAAAAAAAGATTTAATTAGCTGAAAACTAGTATTATGTTAGATTAGGCTATAGGGTTAAAATTAAATTATTTTTAGCCTATAGGGTTAAATACTTTTTAGCCTACAGGGTTAAAATTAAATAATTTTTAGCATAAGGGATAGAGTTAAAATTCAATTAAAATATATTAATGGATGGCATTAGGGTTAGAGTTGGGGTTAAATTTAGTGTTAGGGTTAAATTTAGGGTTTGAGTTGGGGTCAAAATGTCAGTACAGGAAAAAAACAAAAAACACTATTTTTGTTTTTTGCTCCATAACTTGCAAAAAAATACCAAAAAATATGGAAACATGCATATTTGTGAACTCGTGACAACATATAGAAACTATTTAGAAGGGGTCTATTTTAATGATTGTATTTGTGTAAATTATATTTTAGGTCAAAGTTAGAAAACATGTTTTTTTTAAACTTTTTAATAATATTTTATGATTTTTTTTTGTAGTAAATTATAAGATATGATGAACATAATGGTATCTAATGAAAGCCCTTCTTATGATGATAAAAAAAACATATAATTTGTGTGGGTACAGTATTTGAGATAGAAGAAAATTACAGCTAAACACAAACACCCCAGAAATGTGAAAACAGCCATTGTCATCAAGGGAAAGTCAAGGTAAAAATGTCTTGTCACTAAGGGGTTAATACTATTATAGGACACTAATTTGACATTTGGGACAAAGTTACAAGTAAACACAAATTAACAAAAAGAAACAATCTTTATTTTACACCCTTAGAAAATGTTAACCCTCTGAATCAAACAAACAAAAAATAGAGAAATAAATGATTGTATAGAATAGCAGACTTAATGATAGACAATACATTTATAGATTTTAACAACTTGAGAGAATGACTGGGAGGATATCCACATATCCTGACGTGGTACCAATATTTCAAATTTAGACAACTGTTTTACAAAGTCATAAATATGAATAATTTTCTTAGCATTCTACCACTAGCAAATATTTGTCTAGAAACTAAAAGAACAACAAGTACAATTTCTTAAATCTAAATAGAAATTAACTCATAAAAAAAACAACCAAAATGTGTTATATGATTAATTGGGAAAAAGATTTGAAACATACCATAGATGAATTTACATAAAGAAAAAATTATTACCTACTCGAATAAAACTCTTTTGAGTATATCGCTGAAATGATATCAAAATGTTATGCAGATGGTACAGAACTCCCACACAAATATGCAAAATGTGTAACAACCACTTAGATTTATGTTATAGAAACTGTGGTATGAAAGGAGACACAATACATATAGGGTGGAGAAGCACCAAAATTGAACATCTCTGGAACAATATACCTAATTTATCATCTGAATAATTAGATAAAAAGGTAAACTTAGAACCTGAAAACTCCTTATTAAATCTACCATTTAATTCATTAACAAAAAAGTAAAATAAATTAGTAAATATTATAATGACAACTACAAGATGTTGTGTAGCCAAAAGATGGAAAACTGAACCTCCATCTTACTTAGAAGTTATTAGAAAAATAAACGTCACCAAACCATTTTAATATGGATATATGGGAATCTTGGATTATTTGGAACACAAATTAAAATTACTCAGATAAAATGAAAAAACTAAATGAAATAAAAAATAAAGAGAGATTAAATAAATTAAAAAGGAAGAGAAGTAAAAAAAACATAGGAAAAGGATAAAAAGGAAAAAGAAAAGGAAGAGGACAAATTAATAAAGAGAAAAGAAGGGAAAAAAGTAAAAAAATAAATAAAAATGAAAAGAAGATAAATATTTTTTAAGAAAGAAAATTAGAAAACTGGAAAAGAGAAGGAATGGAAGAAGAGAGAAAGAAAAATAAAAAGCGAAATGAAAAAGGACAAAGAAAAAAACAAGACAGAAACAAATAATAATTAAAAGATACCTTTTTTTATTTAAATTGTATATTTTTTATTTCTTGTTCATATTGTTCTTGTAATTAGTGAAATATAATATAATTATAACTGATTTATAAAGAAAAACAATAGATGGTATTCGGTTCTTTAGAATTGTATACAAATGTTGGCAAATTAAAGTGTCTCTTCAGAGTAACTTATATAACTGCAGATAAATGGCTTCACATAGATAAATTATATAGGAACCCTAAACTGACAGTAAATCCCTGTTTATGGTAGATTAGTCAAACAAAAACAGCAAGACCATATTATGTATCTATCCCACAGGCATCCTAATACATACTAACATATGAAAGCCAATTCTGGAGCCAGCAATTCTACAATGACTTGATTAGGTATGTGTGAGATGAGGAAATATCTGTCTATTGCTTTTGTGTGTCTCACTTTCCTGTGTCTCGGCATAGAGTAGATATTCTTATCTCAAACTGACCTAACCTAGTCATGGGAGGTTTGCTGCATACCTGTATACTTGCTGTTATCTTTTGCTTTTAGATGTACACATATTTAGGGATGTTAGACTTGTGAAAGATCTTAAGAAAAGGCAGCTTGGTACAGCACAGAAACAAACAGAAATCATTTTATGATGTGCTATTTTTCCTCCTTTAAAATGGCCACCAATATACAGTGCCTTGCAAAAGTATTCACCCCCTTGACTTTTTACCTATTTTGTTACATTACAGCCTTAAGTTCAATGATTTTTATGTGATGGATCAGAACACAATAATCTAGGTTGGTGAAGTGAAATGAGAAAAATATATACATAATACTATTTTTTAGGAATAGAAAACAGAAAATTGGCATGTGCGTATGTATTAACCCCCTTTTCTGAAAGGCCCCAGAGGCTGCAACACCTAAGCAAGAGGCACCACTAACCAAACACTGCCATGAAGACCAAGGAACTCTCCAAACAAGTAAGGGACAATGTTGTTGAGAAGTACAAGTCAGGGTTAAGTTATAAAAAAATATCCAAATCGTTGATGATCCCCATGAGCACCATCAAATCTATCATAACAAAATGGAAAGAGCAGTGCACAACAGCAAACCTGCCAACAGACAGCCGCCCACCAAAACTCACGGACCGGGCAAACTCAGAGAGGCAACACAGAGACCTAAGGTAACCCTGGAGGAGGTGCACTGTTCCACAGCAGAGACTGGAGTATCTATATATAGGACGACAATAAGCCGTACGCTCCATAGAGTTGGGCTTTTTGAAAGAGTGGCCAGATGAAAGCCATAACTTTCAGCAAAATGGCACGTTTTGAGTTTGCGAAAAGGCATGTGGGAGACACCCAAAATGTATGGAGGAAGGTGCTCTGGTCTGATGAGACTAAAATTGAACTTTTCAGCCATCAAAGAAAATGCTATGTCTGGCGCAAACCCAACACACCACATCACCAAAAGAACACTATCCCTACAGTGAAACAGGGTGGTGGCAGCATCATGCTGTGGGGATGTTTTTCAGCAGCCGGGACTGGGAAACTGGACAGAGTTGAGGGAAAGATGGATGATGCTAAATAAAGGGATATTCTTGAGCAAAACCTGTACCACTCTGTTTGTGATTTGAGGCTAGGATGGAGGTTCACCTTCCAGCAGATCAATGACCCCGAACACACTGCTAAAGCAACACTTGAGTGGATTAAGGGGAAACATTTAAATGTGTTGTGATGGCCTAGTCAAAGCCCAGTCCTCAATACAATAGAAAATCTGTAGTCAGACTTAAAGATTGCTGTTCAAAAGCGCAAACAATACAACTTGAAGGAGCTGGAGCAGTTTTGCAAGGAGGAATGGGCAAAAATCCCAGTGGTAAGATGTGGCAAGCTCATAGAGACTTATCCAAAGCGACTTGGAGCTGTGATTGCTGCAAAAGGTGGCTCTACAAAGTATTGACTTTAATGGTGGTAAATGGTTATGCACATTGACTTTTTCTGTTATTTTGTCCTATTTGTTGTTTGGGTCACATTATTAATCATCTTCAAAGTTGTGGGCATGTTCTGTAAATTAAATGATGCAAATCCTCAAACAATCTAGGTTAATTTCAGGTTGAGAGGCACAGAACACAAAAAATTCCAAGGAGGGTGAATACTTTTGCAAGGCACTGTATGTACTAAAACAGGAGCACCCTTATAGTAATAACATAATCACACAAAGCTGTTAGTGTGAAAGAGTCATGCTATGCATCATGATAAGCTTTGTGGCATGGAGATTTTGGAGACTGAAGGATGAGCATGCCTCTGGTCCACTGGACATCTTTGTAATTTTTTAATAAAACATAGATTTGTCAGCACAAGAAGTATATAGTGTGTTAACTGCATTGTGAAACATACTCTATACTCAAACTAATATGATAGCAATGATTTAAGGAATGGTAGAATGCAAAGATAAGGAAAGAGGGTAACACATAGTAGATTCAAATAGTGAACAACATCATATAATAAGTTGATACAGACAGACATTAAAATTGGGAGATTGTGTTCAGAAACATCAAATCAAATCATAGTTTATTACACAGTACAGTATTGTATTTTCAACAAGGCAGAGTTAAGATGATACTTTGTTTGATAAACTTTTCTTCCACGTGGGATTCTTGTACTAACTCCTCATACAAGGGAATTTCATAGTATCCCCATTACATGTAACCCCCCAAAGTACAGAGGTGATTAATCTTTGTGAGCCAAGTGTCCAGAGACAACACTCATTACGTCCTAATCTTGCACACACAGTATATTAATAGGTGTGGGTTTATTGTGAGAAGTCTTATCCTGTATAAATGTTACACAGTGACTGAGGCTCCTGTTCTATTGTCTTCACATCAGCTGAAGGGCAGCAGATCCATCCCAAGACTGCACAGAATGCGGTCACTCTCCTTAATTCACAGTAAGTGTTACTCATTGGGTAGTATAACATTGCACTCCACTTGTTTTGCTCAGGAAAATATGAATTCTAATCAATGTTAATGTATAATAATCTAAAAGGTCTTAATCACGTAGAGAGTGGTGAAATAAAAACAACTTTACAAAGAATGAATTTAAAAAAAGATGCATTTTCCAATTCATTTTATTTTTTTGGGTCTGGATTTTGCATCTCAGCTCTCAGTTCATTACAATTCATGACCTTATCAATAACACATTTCATGTTGTTTTAAAGAACCTCTTGTAAGTAATGTATCAAGTGGTGAGTAAATTCTCTAAGAAAATAGTCCAATTGTACAGGATCTATGCTGTTAATCAAAGCATGCACGTTGCTATGTAGATCTGTTTATTTTACTTTATCAATGTTTAACAGGACTCTGTCACCTAAACATTGTTACCATTGTGAACATATATAATCATTAAAAAAAGTATATACATCATGTTAGTGGAATTGTGTACAAAGGCATAACATTAAAGTATCATGTTTCAAATGTGTCAGTTGTGTATCCTGCCTATGACATCACATGCAAACGTAATTTATGTCATTTGCATATCAGGCCCCAGTTGCTTTTATCTTCAGGAGACTTCACAAATACAGTTGAAATTTAGGCTTAAATTTAAAAAAGTAGCATATGTAGGATTTTAATGCAAACATTTAGAGAATATAATAATCAATACATCTATTGTAAAAGATTGTATTATTTTAGCATTTTTTGTAAGATTGATAATTAGTGATTTTTGAAGTTTTTATAATGTCATGGCCAGAATAAAAAGGTATGTAACAATTTTTTTTTTAATTTATAATTTTATTGCGACAAAAGATATGACATGAACAGCAAACATTCCAGATAGCATTACTATCAAAGGAATAATTGTCTTAAACGTTTTGTATATCAGCAAATTGCCATTTACGTTGTATATGCTTATACTGAAATTACACAGCCCAATGTGTAATAATAAATAATTTCCGAAAGTGAATAATATCTATGTCTCAAGTATATCTATCAAGTTCTTAAGGCTCCCACTGCACAGAAATGTGAAAAATGTATAACATAACCGTGGATAACTGGAACTGTATAATACTAGAAACTGAATAGAACAAATAATGAATAACTAACAGTGCCATCATATTTGCATACAGGAGCAGCATATACAATTTCTAAAAAAATAAATAACTAATAAATGTCTGTTTCAAGGCTGTAGCCACTGCAAAAGCATGTATATTAAACTATATACTAAATGTATGCTGATAGTTTCTAAAGTTGTTCTATTAACCATGTAATAGTACATCCTGTATCAACAGGTAATAATATATAGATTTCCAGCATTCACATATTATAGAACCTGACATTAATCTAAAATACACATATGCGCATTGTATGCTTTAACCATGTGAACTAGGTGTATTTTTAAATTCATTTTAACCAACTAACATAGAAACATAGGATGTGTCAACAGAAAAGAACCAACCTAGTTTGCACAATTTCTGGATAAAAGTTTAAAAAAAGATAATGTGACTACTTTCATAATTCTTTTGCCTTATCTTATATCTAGGATAGTCTCATGACTTTCCCATGCGTGCTTAAACTCCTTCACTGAATTAGCCTCTACCACTTCTATTGGAAGTATAATCCATGTATTCACTACTCTCTGACTAAATTAATACTTCTTGATATAACATTTAAATCTTTGTCCTTCTCATTTAAAACCATGTACTCTAGTTGTGGTAGTTATTCTTTTTTTAAATATACTCTCCTTCTTGTTTTGACTTTGTTGATTCCCTTTTTGTATTTAAATGTCTCTATCCTATTGCCTCTGTTTTGAATTTCTCGCAAGCGATGCATGTTAATATCCTTTAACCTTTCCTTTTATGTTTTACCCTACAATGTCTTTGAATTCAAATTTCAATGTCTACCTCCACTTATGCCATAAAGTTTTATTCTGTTTTGACAAGCAGAACTCTAGTTGGTTGAAGGACTGAATGAAATGAGCCTGAAGCTAATGTTGCTCTGGTTCAATCAGAACTTAGTGCACATTCAACCAAGTCTTTAGCATCTTCTTGGGCAGCAGCTGCCCATGGAACAAAAGACAAACTCATGGGTTCTGCAATGTAATGGAGGAGAACTCAATATCAGGTATGGGTGCACAGCGGCTCTGTCAATCTTCAGGGCAATCGTAGTCATCAATAGAATATATTTCTTTGCGGCACTCCAATTTTCAAGGTTTTAAAATATATTATTAGAAACAAACAGCAAGTGGGGAAGACAAAAAAACAAACTCTAAAACACACTTGATGCATTTCGCGTTCTACTAACACATTCAAAATCACTTATTAATAAGCGTTAGTGGAACGTGAAATGTGTCAAGTGTGTTTTAGAGTTGGTTTTCTGTCTTCCCCACTTGCTGTTTTTTTCTTATAATAAATGTAACAACCTTGAAATTTGGAGTGCCACAAAAAAATGTATTCTTTTGAAGACAGCAGCAGCCCATGTCTCTTTCTACCCAGTTTGTAGAGCAGTGACTTGGTCATCTATTGCCACCTCCGTGAAGCACTGCCAACTAGATGTTTGTGTCACATCTGGAGCCCAGTTTGGGAAGTGAGTCCTGGAATTGCCTTCTCATTCCTTTCCTCATTGTCAATAAATATTTTGTACATTTTGCAGTATTTTTGGTCTTTGTGTCTCCCCCTCCCCTTTTTTTCAGATATTGCTTGGGTATTACACATATGTAATTCTGCCATGTTTAGCAATGAAAATGGAACATTGTTTTCATTTGTGCAGTAATTTTAATCTCCTGGAAAATATCCATTGCAACATGGAATTCCCTTACTTTTGTCTGTTATTGCCTTTTACAAGACTGAAGGTTAGAGGCGATTAGGGGCCTATTTGTACCACTTACAAGTTTGTTTCCTACCCTATCAACCAATTTACAGAAATAATTAGATACACAATTTTAAATAAAAGTAGGACAAAATGGACTAGATTAGATAATTTAGGCTGGATATTAATATAAGTTCTAGACTTGGTCTCCAGTAAAATACTTTAAAACGAGAGGAATCTCAGTGTAAAACACATTCTAAATAATATATATTAAAGTATATGTATTCATATTTCGCTAAATTTTTATATATCACTGTAAAAGTATGTATTGTATGTTTTCTCAAAATATCAATAAACAAAGTATTAAAAAAAGCACACTGACACTATCTAAATTAGATGGATATGTGTGGGAAGGGCAAGTTATCATGTCATGTTTTGACCTTCAATCCCTCTTGTGTAGAACTATGTGTTGCTCACTATCAATTCCATATCTTTAACTGGCCCCCGTACTTGACATCAAATCTTACTTTTTCGTACATTTTACATGTTCGGGAGCAATCAAAACTCAAACTAATTTTCTAATTGCTGATTTATCTTGTAATTTAATGTTTGTTGTTTTTTTCACCAGGAAATAGAATGATTAAATGTCTCTAAAGAGTGATGACAACAAGACAGGGTTTATAACCCAGGGCTTCTCTGACGTTCCAGAGCTACAGGTTTCTCTTTTTGTGATTATAGTCATTATTTATATGACCATTTTATTGGGGAACATAACCATCTTCACTGTGATTTCACTGTCTCCTCACTTGCACACTCCCATGTATATCTTCTTAATGAACCTTTCGTTAGCTGACATAGGTTTTACTTCGACCATCATACCCAGTCTGTTATCTGGGCTCTTAACTCAACACAAGTACATTTCATTTGTAGGGTGCATGGCTCAGATGTATTTTTTTGTCTCTTTTACTAGCAGTGAGTTCACAATCCTGACAGTCATGGCGTATGACCGATATGTTGCCATCTGTCACCCTCTTCATTATGTTCTAAAGATGAGCTTAAAACACTGTACTATTTTATCATCTGCTGCATGGTGCTTGGGATTCTTGGACTCTGCAGGGCTTGTTGTCCTTATTCCTAAATTGTCCTTTTGTGGATCCCATGTTATTGACCATTTTTTCTGTGATGTTCCTCCATTACTCAAGTTGTCCTGTAGCGACACATTTAGTGTAGAGCTAATGATCTACATTGAGGGAGTGCTGTATACTTTTAATTTATTCCTACTTACTGTGACTTCATACATTTTTATCATATTCACCATCCTGAAAATGTCTTCCGAGGGGCGCCATAAAGCTTTCTCTACCTGCAGCTCCCACATGACTAGTGTGATAATCTTCTATGGGACAGCTTTCTGTTTGTACGTCCGACCTACGTCAAGTTACTCTCCACAGAGGGACAAGTTTTTTTCCCTCCTGTTTATTGTCTTGATCCCGATGTTGAACCCCATTATCTACACTCTGAAGAACAAAGAGTTTAAAACTATGTTAGCAAAGCTGAAAAGCAGAGTTATTATGTTATCCTAAATACAATCCTAAAAACTTTGGAGTCTATTCAATGACCTGAGTTAATATAACAGGCCTATTGTGATGTAAAATATAAATCCTCATTGTGCTTAATAAGAACTCAAAGAGCATTAGCCTATGTTGTGTTTTTTGCAATTAAATAAAGGTTACTTTTATAAATACAAATATTTAACATTAACATCTACAAGACATTCTGTGAATTTAACACAATACCGAACTTTCATCTCTGGAATTCATGTAACAAGATGCCTATTAAGCCATAAGCTATGGGATGCCTGGGTTCAAGAAATACCTTCACAAACATAACACATCTGACCACTCCCATTTTTATGGAAACCTATTTGGGTAACCTGACTTCGACAAGAAACATGGCACCCATTTTCCCAAAGTGTCAGCTTTGCCCCTCAAAAATCATGTCAGTGACATTGTTGCCTCCAAAATGGCTTACCATTGCCATCTTTGTCCCCTAAACAGCACATCAGTGCAATTTTTGGCCCTAAACAGATGCCATATGTCAATGCCACATGTGTCCCCAAACAGCTTGTCATTAGAGTTGAGCGGACACCTGGATGTTCGGATTCAGTGGGTTCGGCCGAACTCAGAAAAAAAGTCTGGGTTCTGGGTCGAACTTGAGCCCGAACATACCAGTGTTAGGGGGGACCTAATCTCCCTCTGTTCCCCACCCATAAGCGGCGGGTGGGGATCCTAATAATAATAATAATGAGGGGGGGACCTAGTGCCCCCCCCCCCGGTCCCCACCCATGAGCGGCAGGTGGGGACCCTAATAATAATAATACCTAGTGTCCCCCCAATAAAAAAAATGCCTACCTACCCCCCTCACCCTAATAATAGTGAGGGGGTGGGCAATAAACTAACCTGTACAAAAAAACTATTTTATACTTACCATTTGATGTCTTCTTTTTTCTTTCTTCCTTTTTCATTCTTCAGCCCCAAAGAAAGCCAAATAAAAAACCATAACACGCGCCGCAAAAAAAAAAAAAAATGAGCGCAAAAAAATTATAATAATCCACGGGTGAAAAATAATCTATCTTCTTTTTTTTTTCTTCTTTCTTCTTTTTTCTTTCTTCAGCCCCAGAAAAGGCCAAATAAAAAAAACATAATACATGCTGCAACTGTGAAAATGTTTAAAAAAAATGTACACAAAAAAAAAAAATACTCCACTGGTGAAAAAAAAATAATTATAAAGCCTTGCCCCGCCTTGCAATTAAGCTCAGAGCACTCTGATTGGTTGGTTTAAGCCAACGAATCAAAGTACTCTGACAGGTAAAAACACCTGTCACAGCACTCTGATTGGTTGGTTTTAAATCTAAATTCTAAAGAACTTTCCCACGCTGTGTAAAATGACACAGAGCACTCTGATTGGTTGGATTTCCAACCAACCAATCAGAGTGCTAGCCATTTTAAACAGAGTGGGAAAATTCAAATGAACTTTCCCACGCTGTGTAAAATGACACAGAGCACTCTGATTGGTTGGATTGAAATCCAACCAATCAGAGTGCTCTGAGCTTAATTGCAGGGCGGGGGAAGGCTTTATAAGCCTTTCCCCACCCTGCAGATCTCAGTCTGCATGGGGCTCTCCATGGGCTAAGATCGATTATTTTTTTACCAGTGGATTCTTTTTTTTAACAGTTGCGGCACATCTTATGATTTTTTATTTGGCCTTTTTTGGGGCTGAAGAAAGAAAAAAGAAGATAGAGAAAAAGACATCAAATAGTAAGTATAAAATTGTTTTTTGTACAAGTTAGTTTATTGCCCACCCCCTCACTATTATTAGAGTGATCGGGGGTAGGTAGGCATTTTTTTTATTGGGGGGGACACTAGGTCTCCCCCTCATTATTATTATTAGGGTATCCACCCGCAGCTCAAGGGTGGGGACCGGGGGGACACTAGGTCCCCCCCTCATTATTATTATTAGGGTCCCCACCCTTGGGCAATGGGTGGGGACCAGGGGGGGGGGTTACAAGTGACTGGGCAGCAATAAATTTAAGGCGATATGAATCGCCGAACCCCGAACTCCAACCCGGACATACAGTGGAATGTCCGTGTTCGGGTCCAGGGTCCAAAAATCGTAATGTTCGGGACAAACCCGAACTTTGCGGTTCGGGTCTCCCAACTCTACTTGTCATAGCTTGTCAGTGCCTTGTCTTTGCCCAAACCGCTTATTAGTGCCAAATTTCTGCCTCAATACCTTGTTGGTGTCATGTATGTGCCTAGCTTGTCAGTGAATTTTTTTATATGATTAACTGGGAAAAAGATTTGAAACATACCATAGATTAATTTACATTGGAAAAATGATTACTTACTTGAATAAAACTCCTTTGAGTAATCGCTGAAAGAAAACGCTATCAAAACAGTAAAGAACTCCCACACAAATATCCAAAATGTGCAACAACTACTTAGATTTATGTTAAAGAAACTGTGGTATGAAAGGAGACATATATAGTGGAGCTGCACCAAAATTGGACATCTCTGGAAAAATATATCTAATTTATTATCTGAATTATTAGATAAAGAGATAACCTTAGAACTTGAAAAGTCCTTATTAAAACTACCATTAAATTAATTAACAAAAAATGAAAATAAATTAGTAAACATTATAATGACAGCTATAAGATGTTTTATAGCCAAAAGATGGAAAACTAAACCTCCATCTTACTTAGAAGTTATTAGAAAAATAAAATTAATCCACCGAATGAGTATAATATCAACCGAACTAAATGAATCATACCATTTAAATATGGATATATGGGAACCTTGGATTATTGTGAAATGGAAAAAAAAAAAAGAAAACATAAAAAGAGAAGAAATAAATTAAAAAGGAAGAGAAGTAAATAAAAAGAGGCGGAATGGATAAAAAGGGAAAAGAGAAAGAAGAGGACAAATTCATTCTTTAGAATTATATACAAATGTTGGAAAATAAAGTGACTCTTTTTAGTAACTTATTCAACTTTAAATGAATTGGCTTTGCACCGATAAATTATATAGGAACCCTAAAATGACAGTAAATACCTGTTTATTTTAGATTGGTCAAGCAAATACAGCAAGACCATATTATGTATGTATCCCACAGACATCCACTAACATATGAAGGCCAATTCTGGAGCCAGCAATTCTTTGATGACTTGATTAGGTATGCGTGAAATGAGAAAATATCTGTCTATTGCTTTTGTGTGTCTCACATCCCTGTGTCTGGGCATAGAGTAGGTATTCTTATCTCAAACTGACCTAACCCAGTCATGGGAGGTTTGCTGCATACCTGTATACTTGCTGTTATCTTTTGCTTTTAGATGTACACATATTTAGGGATGTTAGACTTGTGAAAGATATTAAGGAAATGCAGTTCGATACAGCACAGAAACAAACTGAAATCAATTTATGATGTGTTATTTTACCTCCTTTAAAATGGCCACCAATATATGTACTAAAACAGGAGCACCCCCCACTACTGTGGCAAAAATGTACACTTCAGCCTCTCCTCTTTGTTGGAAAGATTGTGGACAATTGGGTACCTACTTTCACTGTTGGTGGTCCTGTTAATATCTGCAAGCCTTTTGGGGGCAAATTCACAAACTCATCATCCATGTTATAGCTAAGCCAATACCATTGGAACCTGAGCTGTTCCTACTGTCCAAACCTGCTGACATATGCACCAAACATGAAAATGTACTGATTACTAAAATTACTTTGGCAGCTCGTAGAGCTATAGCACAATTGTGGAATCAACCCAACATGCCTACGTTAACGGAAGTTAAAAACATGATTATTGAGGTAAAAAACATGGACCTCTTAACTGCATATGTACATGATACTCCAGCCAGATTCCAAAAAATTTGGTCATTATGGACCTTGGCCCTCCCTTAAATCTTTATAGTTTACTAAATTACATAACATAATATTAACTTTCTAAACTTATAATCGTTCCTCCACCCTTGTGTCACCCTATTATATTATTATATCAATACCCCCTTATCCTTACCCATTCCCGTTAATACTTTTCTGATTCACCTTCCTTTTTATCTTCCTTTCCCAGGGTAATATATGTCTTTTTTTTATTTTTTTTTCTCTCCCTTTTTGTTATTTTTATTTTACTAGTTTTTGTTTTTTACCCTAAGTATTGTATGTTCTCTCTTATCTACTTTCCTATCATATTTCCCAAAATCTTGTCTGTCCTGGTTGATTTAACAAATTGATGAGTAGCAGACAACGAGCTTATGTTATTTTTATTTTTTCTTAATTAATCATAAAAATATTGATTGAAGAACTATTTCTACTGTCCTATTAATGTTTTTTATGCGTGTTTTTGTATTTATGTTACCATTTGTTGATGGTGTACTATTGTTGTCTTGAACTTATGTACTGTCCTTTTAATATTTTCTGTATGTGTTCTTGTACTGTCATGTAATGGTATCATTTGTATATTGTATACTATTGAAATCTTGGACTTATGTATAAATGGTTTCTTCAAATAAAGAATGTAAAAAAAAAAAAAAACAGGAGCACCCATATGGTAATGCCATAATCACACAAAGCTGTTAGTGTGAAGGGGTCATGCTATGAGTCATGCTAACATTTGCGGCTTGGAGGTCAACTTTTGGAGACTGAATGATGAGCATGCCTTTGGTCCCCTGGACATCTTTGTAATTTTGTTATAAAACATAGATAAATTTGCCAGCACAAGGAGTATATAGTGTGTTAACTGCAATGTGAAGCGTCAAACTAATATGATGTCAATGCTTTAAGGAAAGGTAGAATGCAAAGATAAGGACAGAGGGTAACACATAGTAGATTCAAATAGTGAACAACATCATATAATATGTTGATAAAGACAGACTTTAAAATTGAAACATCATGGTCAGAAACATCAAATCAAAGCATAATTTATTACACAATAGTACAGTATTGAATTTTCTAAGATGATACTTTGTTTGATAAACATTTCTTCCACGTGGGATTCTTGTACTAACTTCACAAACAAGGGAATTTCATAGTATCCCCATTACATGTAACCTCCCAAAGTACAGAGGTGATTAATCTTTGTGAGCCAAGTGTCCAGAGACAACACTCATTACGTCCTAATCTTGCACACACAGTATATTAATAGGTGTGGGTTTATTGTGAGAAGTCTTATCCTGTATAAATGTTACACAGTGACTGAGGCTCCTGTTCTATTGTCTTCACATCAGCTGAAGGGCAGCAGATTCATCCCAAGACTGCACAGAATGCGGTCACTGTCCTTAATTCACAGTAAGTGTTACTCATTGGGTAGAATAACACCGCACACCACTTGTTTAGCTCAGGAAAATGTAAGTTCTAATCCATGTTTATATATAATAATCCAAAAGGTCTTAATCACTTAGAGAGAACTTTGGTGAAATAAAAACAAATTTTTTCCAATTCATTTCATTTTTTGGGTCTGGATTTTGCATCTCAGCTCTCAGTTCATTACAATTCATGACCTTATCAATAACACATTTCATGTTCTTTTAAAGAACCTCTTGTAAGTAATGTATCAAGTGGTGAGTAAATTCTCTAAGAAAATAGTCCCGTTTTACAGGATCTATGCTGTTAATCAAAGCATGCACGTTGCTATGTAGATCTGTTTATTTTACTTTATCATTGTTTAACAGGACTCTGTCACCTAAACATTGTTACCACTGTGAACATATATAATCAGTAAAAAAAAGTATATACATCATGTTAGTGGAATTGTGTACAAAGGCATGACATAAAAGTATCATGTTTCAAATGTGTCAGTTGTGTATCCTGCCTATGACATCACATGCAAACGTAATTTATGTCATTTGCATATATTGTCCTAGTTGCTGTTATCTTCAGATACATTTGAAATTCAGGCTTAAATTAAAAAAAGTAGCAAATGTAGGATATTAATGCAAACATTTAGAGAATCTACTAATCAATACATCTATAAATCTCACCTAAAACAAGTAAAAGATTGGATTATTTTTAGAATTGTTTGGAAGCTTGATAATTAGTGATTTTTGAAGTTGTTATAATGTCATGGCCAGATTAAAAAGGTAAATAATCATTTTTTTTTTAAATTATAATTTTATTGCGACAAAAGATATGACATGAACAGCAAACATTCCAGATAGCATTACTATCAAAAGAATAATTGTCTTATACGTTTATATATCAACATATTTCCATTTGCACTGTATATGCTTATGTTGAAATTACACAGCCCAATATGTAATAATAAATCATCTTCGAAAATGAATAATATCTATATCTCAAGTATATCTTTTAAGTTCTCAAGGCTCCCACTGCACAGAAATGTGAAAATTGTATAACATAACCGTGGATAACTGGAACTGGAACATGTATAAATACTGTACATTGTGGATAACTGGAACTGTATAATACTAGAAACTGAATAAAACAAATAATGAGTAACTAACAGTGCCATCATATTTGCATACAGGAGCAGCATATACAATGTCTAAAAAATAAATAACTAATAAATGTCTGTTTCAAGGCTGTATCCACTGCAGAAGCATGTATATTAAAATATACACTAAATATATGCTGAAAGCTGCTAAAGTTGTTATATTAACCATGTAATAATACAACCTGATTTTAGTGTGGATTCTATTAATTTTGATTTGTATCAACAGGTAAGAATATATAGATTTCCAGCATTCACATATTGTAGATCTTGACAATAATCTAAAATACACATATGCGCATTGTGAACTAGATTATATAGTATTTTTAAATATATTTTTTTTTAACCAACTAACATAGAAACATAGGATGTGTCAACAGACAAAAAACAACCTAGTTTGCACAATTTCTGGATAAAAGTAAAAAAAAAAAAAAAGATAATGTGAATACTTTAATTATTCTGTTGCCTTATCTTATATCTAGGGTAGCCTTATGACTATCCCATGATTGCTTAAACTCCTTCGCTGAATTAGCCATTGCCATTTCTACTGGAAGTCTATTCCATGTATTCACTACTCTCTCAGTAAATTAATACTTCCTGATATAACATTTAAATCTTTGCCCCTCTAATTTAAAACTATGTCCTCTAGTTGTGGTAGTTTTTTTATATTTTTAAAATATACTCTCCACCTTTACTGTGTTGATTCCCTTTATGTATTTAAATGTTTCTATCATATTCCCCCTGTTACGTCTTTCCTCCAAGCTATACATGTTAAGATGCTTTAACCTTTCCTGGTAAGTTTTATCCTACAATGCATTTGAATTAACATTTGAATTTCTGCCTCCACTTATGCTATGATGTTTTACTCTTTTTTGATCATTCCAAAAGAGAAGCAATAAAACATTTTTTAAATCATTTAGAAATATTCGCCTTCAATTTGCAATAATGTTTTGAAAAAAAATAAATAGCGATTTAAAAAAATAAATAAATTGCCACATAGACCCTGTATAAAATAGATGGGGATGTTGGGAAGGTGCATGTTATCCCTGTCAGTTGTCTGACCTTAAATCCATCTTGTGTCTTATTATGCGCCTCTGACTATCAATTCCACATAGTTCACTGAGCTCTGAACTTGACATTGATCTTTTCTTGTTGTACAACTCTTACTTTTAGCATGATTGTTCTAGATGCAATGCTTGCTGTGAAGGCCGGAAAATGTTTACGTTTTGATACCGCACATTATTCTGACCGTAATAATGTGCAATTCAAAGGTTACGGGGACTGAAAAAATACTGTATGTTAAAGCATTCTGATTGAGGAAAGGGAATAATGGAATTTTGTTAAAAACTAACAGAATTATTACACTTTTCTGTTCTACTAGCCTTAAAATGGTCCATATTCTCCAAGTTCACGTCTGTGGAAAGATAACCTTTTTCAATTGTTAAAAATAGAATAGATTTACATATGTTTCATTTAAATAATGTAAAAAAGCAAGTTGCGTGTTATGTGCTCTACCTTTGTGAGGGGGATGGGACTCTTCCGCGCAGCCGCTTCACCGGCGACTCTACCCAGCAAGACAGATCGTCGCTGGAGATTTCATCGTGGGAAATTTCATCGATAAAGGTAAGTATTTTAGCTATTTTAGTTTGGTTAGAATTAGGAATTAGGGGGTTAGAATTAGGGTTTAGGGGGTTAATTTCAGTATTAGGGCTCGGGGGTTAGTATTAGGGTTAGTATTAGGGTTTAGGGGGTTAATTTTAGTATTAGGGCTCGGGGGTTAGTATTAGGGTTAGTATTAGGGTTTAGGGGGTTAGTTTTAGTATTAGGGCTCGGGGGTTAGTATTAGGGTTAGTATTAGGGTTTAGGGGGTTAATTTTAGTATTAGTGGTCGGGGGTTAGTATTAGGGTTAAGGGGGTTAATTTTAGTATTAGGGCTCGGGCGTTAGTATTAGGGTTAGTATTAGGGTTAGTATTAGGGTTTAGGGGGTTCATTTTAGTATTAGGGCTCGGGGGTTAGTATTAGGGGCCGGGGGTTAGTATTAGGGTTAGTATTAGGGTTAAGGGGGTTCATTTTTGTATTGGGGTTAATTTTAGTGTTAGTATTGGGGTTTAGTGTTTAGTGTTAGTATTGGGGTTTGGGAATCATTTATTAGGGGTATTTTCTTTTTACTTGTACATTTGTAAGAGCTGACAGTTCAGCGCTGAACTGTCAGCTCTTACATAGCCACAGCCGCAATGAAACGGCTGCGTTATTCTTCATTGCTGACAGTTCAGCGTTCTAACTGCCGCGCTGAACTGTCAGCGATGAAGATGCGGTGCGGAAGTGTCCTAGACCCTTTGTGAGTGCATAAGTCAAGCACTGACTGTTTTTAACAATTGGTCTTTTATGTATAACCTTTTAGATAACCTTTTTCAATTGTTAAAAATAGAATAGATTTACATATGTTTCATTTAAATAATGTAAAAAAGAAAGTTGCGTGTTATGTGCTCTACCTTTGTAAGTGCATAAGTCAAGCACTGGCTGTTTTTAACAATTGATCTTTTATGTATTGTTTAGAGGCTGGATTAAAGCAGAAGATGTTATACTGAAGAGCCCGTAAAAATCCTTTGTGTGTGAGTGTGATACTTATTGAGTAAAAATCTTAGTCAATACCTTCTGCAATATTACACTATATTTGTTTTTATTTTTCTCCCCCTGTACATGCACCTCGACTTTGATTTAGTGTGGTTTGGCGTGCCCGAAGATCACTAATTTGTGAGCTGCAGTACAATGTGAGGAGTATTTTTAAATAGTTTTCACTTGCGTTTCTGTCACTGTCTACATATTGTCTGACTGGAGGAAGTCCAGAAAATCCAAAGAAGCAATAGCATTTTGGGAAACAGCTCAGTCTAGTAGTTACTTGCAGAACACTGACCAGGTCTCGTAATAGGTATTTGAGGTAGATATGTTCCTTGATTGCAGAAGGGTTACAATAAACAGAAGTGAAAACCCCTTGGTGAACAGTTTGCCACTCAGTCTCCAGGCAATCAATTTCAAGTATTCCGGAGTTGGATGGTAAAGCGGGCATTGAGACAATTGGTCAGCTGAGACAGGAAGTTCCTAAAGGAAGTTCCTAAAGGAGACCCACCACTAGCCTCTGCAGGAGAGGGAACCAGGGACACCTTGGCCAAAACAGGATTACAGCAATTCATTTTGCCTGATTCCTGCATATTTTTAATAGAATGGTCTCAATCAATGGAATTATAGGAGTGACATAGGCCAGTCAGAAGTTTAATGGACTGAAAAGAGCATCTGTTTCCAGAGCAGTTGGGTTAAACCTCGAAAAGAAGAGGGTCGCCTGCCTGTTCAATCTGGTCAAAATGAGGTTCACCCCACTTGGTTACCAAGTGTTGTGAAGACTTAGGAATAAGGCTTCATTCTGCCTGATCCAAATTAACCCAACTTAGGCAGTCTACCAGTGTGTTTTCAATTCCTAGGAGTTAATTTGCTGGCAGACCTGCCAAGTTCTTCTGTGCCCAGTACGGCAAAGGTTCCAGTTCCCTCAGCAGACCATAACTTCAGGTGCCTATCTGCTTACTAAGATATGCCACAGCTGCCATATTGTCTATCCTGTAATATCCAAGTAGCATTAAGAAGGTTCCCCAGTCTGAAAAGAGCCACATGTACTGCATGAAATGCCTATGAAGAAAATCCTCATACACTGAGACCATTGGTCGTGAAGGTGAATGTTCTGAAAGTTGGCCCCCCCAGCCGCAACTGCTGGCATCTGTGGTGACAAACATCCAATCCATATCTCCCAATTTAAAACCTCTGAAGAGATTTTCCATGTTTAGCCACCAAGAGATGCAGTTCTGCACTTGAGAAGAGATCTTGATGGGTTGCGACAGGCAGAACTCTAGTTGGTTGAAGGACTGAAGGAAATGAGCCTGAAGCTAATGTTGCTCTGGTTCAATCAGAACTTAGTGCACATTCAACCAAGTCTTTAGCATCTTCTTGGGCAGCAGCTGCCCATGGAACAAAAGACAAACTCATGGGTTCTGCAATGTAATGGAGGAGAACTAAATATCAGGTATGGGTGCACAGCGGCTCTGTGAATCTTCAGGGCAATCGTAGTCATCAATAGAATATATTTCTTTGCGGCACTCCAATTTTCAAGTTTTTATAATCTATTATAAGAAACAAACAGCAAGTGGGGAAGACAAAAAACAAACTCTTAAACACACTTGATGCATTTCGCGTTCTACTAACACATTCAAAATCACTTATGAATAAGCGTTAGTGGAACTTGAAATGTGTCAAGTGTGTTTTAGAGTTGGTTTTCTGTCTTCCCCACTTGCTGTTTTTTTTTCTTATAAGAAATGTATTCTTTTGAAGACAGCAGCCGCCCATGTCTCTTTCTATACAGTTTGTAGAGCAGTGACTTGGTCATCTGTGTCACATATGGAGCCCAGTTTGGGAAGCGAGCCCTGGATTTGCATTCTTGTTCCTTTCTTCAACGTCAATAAATATTTTGTACATTTTGCAGTATTTTTGGTCTCATGTGCCCCCCCCCCTTTTTTTTCAGATATCGCTTGGGTATTACACATATGTAATTCTGCCATGTTTAGCAAGGAAAATTGAACACTGTTTTTTTTTGTGCAGTAATTTTAATCTCCTGGCAAATATCCATGGCAACATGGAATTCCCTTACTTTTGTCTGCCATTGCTTGTTACAAGACTGAAGGTTAGAGGCGATTGAGGAGGGGGGCCTATTTGTTCCACCTACAACTTTGTTTCCTACTCTTTCAACTGAGAAGGAGGAGCTACCCATATGTAATGCTGCCAGGAAAACCAATTTACAGAAAGAATTAGATACACAATTTTAAATAAAAGTAGGACTAAACAGACTAGATTAGACAATTTAGGCAGGATATTAATATAAGTTCTCGACTTGGTCTCCAGGAAAATACTTGAAAATGAAAGGAATCTCAGCGTAAAACACTTTCTAAATAATATATATTAAAGTATATTAAAGTATTAGTAGTATTATAAAAAGCACTTTGAAAATATCTAAATTAGATGGATATGTGTGGGAAGGGCAAGGTATCAGTCATGTTTTGACCTTCAATCCCTCTTGTGTAGAACTATGTGTTGCTCACTATCAGTTCCATATCTTTAACTGGCCCCTGGACTTGGCATTAAATTAATTAATTATTATTTTGTCAGACAAATATTACTTTTTCGTACATTTTACATGTTCTAGAGCAATCAACACTCAAGCTAATATTCTAATTGTTCGCTGACTTATCTTACAATTTAATGTTTGTTTTTTTTTCACCAGGAAATAGAATGATTCAATGTCTTTAGACAGTGATGACAACAAGACAGGGTTTATAACCCAGGGATTCTCTGACGTTACAGAGCTACAGGTTTCTCTTTTTGTGATTATGTTCATTATTTATATGACCATTTTATTGGGGAACATAACCATCTTCACTGTGATTTCACTGTCTCCTCCCTTGCACACTCCCATGTATATCTTCTTAATGAACCTTTCGTTAGCTGACATAGGTTTTACTTCAACCATCCTACCCAATCTGCTATATGGGCTCTTAACTCAACACAAGCACATTTCCTTTGTAGGGTGCATGGCTCAGATGTATTTTTTTGTCTCTTTTACTAGCAGTGAGTTCACAATCCTGACAGTCATGGCGTATGACCGATATGTTGCAATCTGTCACCCTCTTCATTATGTTCTAAAGATGAGCTTAAAGCACTGTACTATTTTATCATCTGCTGCATGGTGCTTGGGATTCTTGGACTGTGCAGGGCTTGTTGCCCTTATGTCTAAATTGTCGTTTTGTGAACCCCATGTTATTGACCATTTTTTCTGTGATGTTCCTCCATTACTCAAGTTGTCCTGTAGCGACACATTTAGTGTAGAGCTGCTGATCTATATTGAAGGAGCGCTGTATACTTTTAACTTATTCCTACTTACTGTGACTTCATACATTTTTATCATATCCACCATCCTGAAAATGTCTTCCGAGGGGCGCCATAAAGCCTTCTCTACCTGCGGCTCCCACATGACTAGTGTGATAATCTTCTATGGGACAGCTTTCTGTTTGTACGTCCGACCTACGTCAAGTTACTCTCCACAGAGGGACAAGTTTTTTTCTCTCCTGTACATTGTCTTGATCCCAACGTTGAACCCCATTATCTACACTCTGAAGAACAAAGAGTTTAAAACTATGTTAGCAAAGCTGAAAAGCAGAGTTATTATGTTCTCCTAAATTAAAAACAACAACTTTGTAATCTGTTCAATGACCTGAGTTAATATAACGCACCACATTGAATACCATAAGCTGCACTCAAAAAAGTTAGTTAAAAACCAGTGCTAAGTGATATTTTACATCGGGCATATTGTGTTATAAAATATAAATCTTTATTGTGCTTGATAAGAACTCAAAGAGCATTAGCCTGTGTTGTGTGTTTTTTTTTTTTTGCAAATAAATCAAGATTGCATTGATAAATAAAAATATTTAACATCTACATGATATTCAGTGAATTTCACAAAATACCGAACTTTCATTTCTGGAATTCATGGAACAAGATGCCTATAAAGCCATAATCTATGCTATGGGATGCCTGGGTTCAAGAAGTCCCTTCACAAACATAACACATCTGACCACACCCATTTTGTATGCCAACCTATATAGCAGTGCAATATTTGCCCCAAACAGCACATCAGTGCAATTTTTGGCCCTAAACAGATTGTCAGTGCCATTTGTGTACCAAAACAGCTTGTCATTTCCATCTTTGCTTTCAAATAGCTTGCCAGTGCCATCTCTTTGCCCAAGGAGCTTGTTACTGTCATATTTCTTCAGTAATAGCTTGTTTGTGCCCAGCTTGTCAGTGACATATTTGCTGCTCCAGCAGCTTGTTAATGAAATCTACCTCCCCCAAATAGTATTACACTGAATGGGAGTGCCAGATGTCAACTGCTATTCAGAAAGCATGGTGAATTATAGTCCTTGTACCCACTTGAGGATTTAATAATACTCCTCACAGAGTTGAAACATAACTTCTTTTGCTGTTGGAATAAACCACGCATACATAGCATGCTGAGCATCTTGGATTTTTTTCCTTGCCCCAACCTAGGCTTGACTCTGGGAACAACCATCACTTAAATGCTAATAAGCTAATACCCACTATTTTACTTTGATTTCAGAAAAGGTAACTATGAGGGAACATAGGAGAGCACTACTTTCAGAGTTCTACCCTGACCTTCTGACTCATGCATTTAAAAGTCCTAATGTTTGCACACCTTGACTGTGTTTACCTCTTCAACTTCTGCTGGAAGGCTATGCCTCTAATTTTAGACTATGTCTTTTAGTAGTGGTACCTTTTCTTCTTTTAAATATACTCTCTTCCTTTACCGTTTATGTATTTATGACAACAGACAGAGAAGCCCTTCTGAAATAGACTTAAATTCGACCAAACACAAACAGCAATCAAAAATATCATTGTGGCCAATAAAGTTTACCTTTCTATCGCTCAAATAAGATAATCATTTGCACAGAATTATGCATCTCATTACAATATTGAGGTAGATAAGTCTTCTGGGACAAAGGGTTCACTTTTATAAACTCTATGAACCAATCATAACCCATCCTGAAGCCCGGTAAAGACTCAAATTTTATAAGCAATTATCTTAATCCAGCCTAATCCAGCCTTAATGAAGCCACATCCTACCTCGGAATTAATATACATTTTGCCATTGAGAATTTAATTCATATAAATTATCTTAAGCTGCTTCAGAAACTCAAGGCTCTAATTTTGAGATGGAGTAAAAGTATTTTAGTGACTAAGGATGGTAGTAGACCTCAGATAGCATTGGGGATTATGACAACCAAGTTATCGGAAGGGGGGTCTCTCTTGTTCTAGTGTTTTCTTTTATCCATGATACTGCAATGTTTTTGCACATTATGCTGGGGGGTAGAGTAAAATCAAGAAAGCTTGTAAGAATATTGAACCATCATCTCTTTTTTTGGATCAATATCAATGGGAGTTCCACTGGTTAAAAAAAAACTATTTTATGCTAATAATTGTATTTCTGTAAATATCCCCTTAATTGCTCTGAAGTTCATGATTTATGATCTGAACTTATATCATTGGTCAGAAGCTGGGCTATTGAGAGTTGTTAATCTTTATAATGATTCTAGGATCTGTACTTTCCCCCAGCTTAATTTAATTCTGTTTAAGAATAGCTGACTTTTTTTGTATCAAATTTCTATAACAAAAGAGGACCCTCTTGATAAGATTCTATATGGATGTCAAAATGTTCCTTTAAAATTACAAAAAAAAAATGTAATGCTAGAAAATGGGAAAAATTAAGGTGCATAATAAAGTGGGAAGAAGACATCACCATTACAAGTTGGGTTCAAATCCTTTGAGAATGTTTGGAAATGTATACACTGTTTATTAATATTAAAGAGTCTTTTGAGAAACGCCTTCACAGATTGTGAAGGTTCCCATCAAACTATGCAGTTTGAAGAGGTGACTTCCAATCTTTGTTGGCGATGCAATAGGGAATTTTGTATTTGGTAGGACCTTGCCAATCTAAATAAGGTTTGATGACAATATTGTAGTCTATAATCAAATCTGGGGCATTTGGTTTAAGTATTTTGCAGATTAGAATTCTAATTAGATTAGAGTCCTGAGCACTGAAGCTGTATGATGGTATACTCACAAAATACCTATAGATTTAGAATAGTTTATTCCCTATTTCAGAACAATGTCACAGTCATGAGTCTCTCGACAATTCTTTTGATTTCTCTTGTGCAGTGTGTTTGAATGATGTTGGAGACTACATATAAAAACTTATGTGATTATATACGCTATGTATTCACACTCATCTACACATTTTCAGGACATGTAACCTGAAAATCTTGTGATACCTTTTTATGTTATGTATGTTTGTATGAAAATAAAATGGTCAACGCTTGGGCAAAGTTCTAAAAATGGAGCAGGCCCCCTGAAAACCATTAAAACGCTCCTACTGTTTAGACCATTTGTGTAACTTTGCCACATTTCTGAGTTGTATAAGCAATATCCTTTGAATGGCTAAATATTAGAAATACAATATATATAAATACATATAATATGCATTAGAAAGTTATGCATTTTGGGAGATATTTATTAAAAGTGAGTGCAGGCGTGTTAACTGTACACTGTGCAAGGGCAAACCTGGCCTGTTGCCCCTACTAGAAGAGCACAATTGGCCATGGATAAAGTACAATCTTTACATTTTAAAGAAATGTCAGTTTCACATGAAACGACCTGCACCTTATATTTTGTGAATATTATAAAAACACCCCCCTCTATACAGGATCTCATGCTCGAGATGATAAAGCCTTGGAGTCTATTTCTTATAATTAAAGAGTGAACAGCAAATGTCAGGTATTACTAACTGCGTTGGAAAGGTAGAAAAGGTGGATCATTTATTCAACTTAGATTGTACAGCTTTATTTTTGCAATTCTCCTGTAAGTTTACTTTTACTGGGTATTAGATTTACTGTCTGTGTCTAGTAATACAAAGGGGTCTGTTCTTTATTGACAGAAGGAGGTGCAAATTCGAATGTTTACAAGTATACTATCCAGCGTTACTAGCTTGGTTTTCGTTAAAATTTAGGTGGCTCAGCTGGGAGGTCAAATTGAGAGGTCTGGTTGGAATTGGGTGAGGATTTTCAATAAAAGGTGAGCTGCAGGAGACAGGGGCATTTCATTTTACCAACTTAGCTACATGTCATTCAAGGGCAAACCTGGTGAGTTTACCATTGAATTAGTGAACAACCCTCCCTCCCAAGTCCAAAAAACACACCATCTAACTCACCTCCTCTGAGGGTGATAAGAGCAATTATTTCCAATTTTAGAGAATTAATGGAACTTATGGTTTCTGAGTCCGTCTCAACCTCCCAACTCACTTTCCTAATTTGAACTCCTCTACCTTTCAATTTGAGCAACTATACTTAATTGTGTACCCCCTGACCTCTCTAATTAAGCAATTCACTGAATGTTAGAGCTCACAATGACTTATGATTAGAGTTGAGCAGACACCTGGATGTTCAGGTTCGGCAGGTTCGACCGAACTTCAAAAAAATGTCCGGGTCAGTGCTCGAACTTGACCCCGAACTTGACCCCGAACCCCATGGAAGTCAATGGGGACACGAACTTTTGGCCACTAAAATGCCTCTAAAAAAGTCCTGGAAAGGGCTAGAGGGCTGCAAAATGAAGTAAAATGTGGGTAAGAGTAGGACAAGTGCCCTGCAAACAAATGTGGATAGGGAAATAACTTAAAATAACATAAAATATTTACAAATTACAAATACGGCTGAGCCATAAAATAGCACTAGATGGAATCTTTGATTTTAGCTTTGGAAGAAGATAAATCTAAATCTAAAGCATGGCTGCCAGGAGGATCAACAGAATTATCCATTCGAGAGAGGGTTGGAGTGCAGGATATTCTCTTTCAGTTTATACTAAGTGACCCATAGGTTGAGGAGGCGGTTGAGGAGGCTGTGACCGTGGCAGTGTTTGTTTGTTTATTGGACTTCAAAAAATGCACCGCAAGACATAAATGTAGTATTTAGCACAACAATTTTAATTTTTCAAAGTGCGCTGTAAGCAAAGTATTGGACTGTTCAATTTAACTCTCAGATATGAAGTGCAGGCCATAAATATACTAATTAGCACAACAAATAGAATCTTTCAAAGTGCGCTGTAAGCACAGTATTTGACTGTTCTATTTGACTCTCAGATATGAAGTGCACCGCAAGACGCAAATGTACTATTTAGCACCCAAAACAATTAGAATTTTTCAAAGTGCACTGTAACCACAGTATTTCACTGTTCTATTTGACTCTCAGCTATGAAGTGTAGGACGCAAATGTAATATTTAATACCAACAAATTGCAGTATATAAAAATGCCTAGATGTTGCCCACTGAGCTAACAGAACAGGATTAAAGTCATGTGCCTGGCACACATGCAGTTGCAAGTGCACTGTACTCTCTGTGGCACAGGGCTCAGGGCATGGTACAAATATGTAGTATAGCACCCACTAAAATAATCACTGTAATTTGAATAATAACTGTAGTTTGAATAATCGCTGTAGTTTGCAGATTCAACACCATAATTTTTTTTTTATCTGTCCCTCACAGCTGCAGCATCCTCTCCCTACACTAAGAGCTCATGTGATGTGTGTGTACGTGACTCCAGCTGATATATATATAAATATATACAAATGAGTCAAATGCTTGTTGATTGGCTGCCCTGCAGCCTTTCAAAATGCGCCATTAAATCGCCGAACCCCAAACTCCAACCACGGTTCGGGTTCGCTCAACACTATATGCAGGTAAAGTATCAGAGCTATTATAGTCTCTTAACAGACAACTTAGCAAAAAAATAAGTTGTGTTTAATTAAAGGATTGCATCAAATGTAGGAATTTTATATAGAAAGAATACCAATAAAGTACCTTATGGAGCCATCTTTACTCCATATAGCTCCATCAGGACGCAGACATTTTGTTTAGTTTGTGGTCAGATGGGTCAGATCTTTCTCCATCTGACCCAAGATTCTAAACACAATGTCTGCCCACTGCGAGAACTATATGGAGCAAAAACCGCTATATACGGAACGTTATTTGTATTCTTCCATTAATGATTTTCTTATAAATCATTTACACTTGATGCAATCTTTCAATAAAACAAAAGTAATTTTTTTACAGTTGTCCTTTAATAAACATAATTTTTTTAATGAACATTATCCTTGGCGCAGCGATTGCTGGCTCTGTCTCGGCACAACCCATGGATAAATGATCATGCGCTTTCCAGGGTTTGCCAGAGGTTCTAGTCCTACACACAGAAATGATAGGGATGTATAAAAATGTTAGTGTGCAGGAAGATTTATACATAACCCCTGCTACAAACAAATGACAAACAAAAGAGTATACATTATATTAAAGCCAGTAGAACAAACTGAAATCGGAATTGGTTAAATAAAAAGATGAAAAATACCGACACTAGTTTTTATTGTGACTTTGGTTTAAGATGCAGTACACACAGAGCCAACATGACCAGTTTCCACAGTTAAAAGTGATTAAAGGCAAGCAAATGTTATCCATTATCCAACTGCTTTCACTGATGGTCTTCAAGTGGTACATTGGTAATGTACAGTAACTTCAGCTGTCATTGGTTACACAATACATGTCCAGTGTCTCATCTTCTTTCTGCGAAGGCAAAAGACTATAGGTTTAAAAAAGCTTTAAAAAGTATCAAAGTGGTGTAGAAAAAGTACTCACAAGTTAGGAATCTATTCACTAAAAGGTGAGTCGCAGGTGAGTTCAGATTAACATGTCACCTCATGGCAAAAAGAGTTGGCCCTGCATCATGCATTGCAAAAATTGTGAAATTTTAAAGATTTAACTGCATTATCTGTGTCCAGTTCAACTCTTTTTAAAGGACAAACATGCCAGCTTTGGTCCTGGACACTATAGAGTTTAAAACATGCTTAACATGCATCATAAAAAAAGGTTCCTGCATGCAAATTCAGTTTAGCGGCATTGTAAAAACTAGCTCTTTTGTTTCCTTTTGAATGCTTGTACAGTGTTAGAGACAGTACAGAAAGCAACACATTTGATCCTCTTGGGCACACTGAATGACTGACACAGGATTATAAAATCTGAATTAGACATTCTTTATTTGAGTGTGAAATTACCTACGCGTAGCGTCCAACACATATTTTAGTGAGGGACAGATTTTGGCACACTAGCTACTAGACCACACATTTTTAGGGGACCAGGGAATGGACGCACCTTTTAATGGGACAAGAGGACATTAAAAAAGGCTGAGGGGTGTGTGAGACATTGATAACATTTGGAAAACAATGGCATCATCACAAAAATTCTGGGCACTCGTTAAAATAGAATCTTCTTAACAACAATGGAAATTAGTAGATAAGACAATAAAGGACAGTGTATTATTGAGTGTTTTCCAATACCTTAATGGCAGGGAGAGTTATACTCCGCCACAGCACTTTCACCTGTGATAATAAGAGATAAATTATTATATGAAGATATTGGAAAGCTTTCAAGTTTAATATACTATAGCGATACACCAACAGATAAATATGTCTCAAAGAGAATCCTGTTTAAAACATATTCTGTGTATATTCTCCCTGAAGAGCTAAGAGACTAACAGACAGGGTTGGTGCAAGACGTTTTGCCACCCTAGGCGAACATATATTCCCTGCTTATCCTACCCTCAGGCGTTTACACACACAGTAACACAGTGTCACAAACATATGCAGCCACACGTATACGCACATGCAATGTCAGATGCATATGCAGCCACACATTCACAAACAGTTACACACGCAATGTGATCCTATCTTTTTTTTCCTTCTCCCTCCCAACGCCTGATCTCTTTACTTTCCCTCCCAATTGCTGCAATTGCTTGTTTTAAATAAAACTTGTGCCGTGTTTTATTTAATATAAATTTATATATGAAAAGTGAGTGGTACATTGCTCTTTATAAAGTGTGGAATGTATGACTCTGTGTCAAGTTGGGGGATACATGGCACTAGGTAAAGTGGGAGATATATGGCACTGAGTAAAGAGACATAGATGATGGCCGAACTTTGTAGACTGCCCCGCAATATGAGATTCAAGATACATAGAACAGACCACGGTGTGCGGATGTGCTTGTATACCAGCATACAGGTGATGTCTGTGTTCACATGTCCTTGATTTGGGACTGAATGTCTGCATTTCCATGTCTCTGTATAATAATTTGTAGACGACAATTGCTTTTTAGGCTTTTTGGATTACTTACTTGGTTCATAATAATCATAAGCCAGCACAGTAGCAGGTTGACGGTTTTCCACATGTATTTCTTCAATAACATTAAAAGAGATACTCATTTTTTCATGTTTGACCTACAACACAGAAGAAAGACAGTCAAAAAGGGGGAACATAAAAGGGTCTACACAATAAAGAGAGAATTGAAGGCAACTGAGACAGGAATTTAAAACTTTATGTTAGCTGAGTTGGAACTTTTTTCCAAGTCACCTACTTTGATCTGAAAAGACAACTGTGGCAAAAAAGGAAGTTTAATTGAAATATGGCATAAACTATAAGCATTGAATATAAAAATGCTTTAATTAAAGTGTGGTGACATTCTGTCATCATACTAATGGTCATGCTCATGTATACATTTCTTATGGGGGGATAAACAATACAAATAAAGTACCTTATTGAGCCATCTTTACTCCATACAGCTCTACCAGGAGGCAGACTTTTTTTTAGAATCTTTGTTCAGATCTGTGTTCATCTGAACCAAGGTGAGTGAAGATCTGACCCAAGATTCCAAACAACATGTCTACCCCCTGAGAGACCGATATGGACTGATGAAGGCTCAATGGGGGCACTTAATGTGTATTCTTTTATTCAAGAATGTCTTTTTAAAGCACATACATTTGATACAATCTTTCAATTAAACATAAGTCAATTTTTTGCTACAGTTGTCCTATAATTCTTAAATTATATCTCTTGTTTGCATCTCCAGCAAAGGTGGTCAGCCTCCTAAATGTGATGGAGCCTAGAGGACATTTAGTACCACATGGAGATCAATGTGTAATGTACTTCCTGATACCGGGAGGATTTGGTGTTTTTGTGGATTTGCGTGAAGATGCGCAGCCACTGTTCCTGGGTAAATGTAATTTGTAGTATATTTTACTATTTACCCGTGAACGGTGGGGTGGGAGCTCCACTAGGGGAGATCAATTGTAGGTAAATACAGGAAATACCGTGTTTCAGTTGGGTGATAGAAGTACCGAGACATTCAAACCATGTGTAATGAAATGCTTGATTTGGGTGTAGCTAAACTTGTTCCAACAATGTTGGTGTTCTCTCCAGTAATGTGGATATCAGTTTAAGGGTAGTGTTTCGTAATACGTCTTTGACATGTAGGGCTGATTGAGGTCACAGGGTGGAAAGCCCCTGAGTGCCTGGTGTGAAGTCAGTGGGGAAGGGTATGTAGTAACGAAATGGGTTTTTGCAACTGAGTGAAGTATTTGAGTATGGACCCCACTGTCAGGGTTTTTTTAACAAGTCAATCCCCTTTAATGAGGGGATTATTGCATATTGCTTGGAGGAATGGCTCCAGAGTAAGACCAAATAATAGGGGAGAAAGTCTGTCTGGTTCCGTTATGCATGGAAAATTGTTTACCTAGAAACCTGTTAACCCTCAATCTAACAATAAGCCTATCCATAATCTCATGTGCGGGCCAAATCCGTAGTGTGCAAGAGTCAATCGTATGAAATCCCAGCTTACTCTGTCAAATGCTTTTTACGCATCTGTAGACAGAAAAAGCAGTGGTTCCTTCCTTCTCTTGGCTATATACATAATATTCAGCAACTTGGAGGTGTTATCCTTCACCTCTCTATTGGGTATAAACCCAGTCTGGTCAGGGTGAATTAGCTCCAGGTAGACGTTTTGGATCCATGTGGCTAGAGTCTTGGCAAATAGATTGTGCCTGGTTCCTGTTCCAGTAGTGTATTGATCAGCCTCGTAAGTATTGGCAGTAGTTCCTCTGGAGTTTCCCCTTCTCAGAGTCCCAAATGAAAGTATACCTTGAGAGGGCTAGCAGAGGGGGCAAGGAGGCAATGTCCCTCTCTAACTGGACTCAGTTGAGGCTATTCACTGATAGGTGAGATGATGTAGTGGGTGAGTTGAAATAATAATAAGGTGAGTTGAAGTGCATAGCAGGTAAGTTAAGGTGAGATGAACATTCCCTCTCACCAATTTAGCTATACATTGTGCAGGGAACAAACCGGGTTAGTCCCCCTGCTAAGTGAACACATCAGGTTTGTTCCTGCACACTGTAAAGCTGAATTGGTAATTTGAAATATTCATCCCACCTCAACTCACCCGCTATTCACTTCAACTCACCTGCAGCTCACTTCAACTCACCTACTACTCACCTCTACCTTTCATGTCTAAATGTTCCAAAGTGTATCCCTTTCCATCTTTCTATCCAGTTGTCTTTTCTGTCTATCAATCTCTGTCTCATATCAGTCAATATATCCGTCTTACCTGACTTTTTTAGACTATTTGGGTTGGAAGCAAATGGTAATAAATGTAAAACCATGCAAATGTACATAATGGTGAAAATGGTAATAAAGAACCATGAAAATGTACTTAATGGTGAAAATGGTAATAAAGAACCATGAAAATGTACTTAATGGTGAAAATTGTAACAAATAACAATGACAATTTACTTAATGGTGAAAATTGGAACAAAGAACCATGAAAATGTACTTAATAGTGAAAATAATAAATCAGTTTCACGTCTCAGCAATAGATGATCTTACCTCATCCAAGTAAATGACAAGCTTGTCTTCATTGTTTTCTGTTCTTTTCACATGGGGATGCTTTATTAGCTGCCAACGATAATGACATGGGGTGAATAACATGCACACACTGATCAAAGACGTGTTCACCTAGTCATAAACCTGTGGCCATCCTCTGACTGTGGAGACTGGCAGTAAAAGAGACATCACAGCAAGAAGATGGTAGGATAGAGGAGGAAGTATCATGAAGGGGAGGACAGAGGACCAGAGGAATATATACAGCCAAGTGTTCAGTAGCCAGATAACTTGCTTATTCATTTGCTTACTTATTGAGAAATATTACATTTACATGCCTTTGATTTAGTGCTGTTAGGCATGAAACACATAAGGCAATGGTGGACGATGAACTGCTCTCTTCAGCCATTTTTAATAAACACTGTATATTTTGGATACTACCTGGTCTCCCTGCTGCTTCTTCTCTCTTTTGATCTTTCATCTTTTGAGCATGTGAGGTCTCGTTCTCCAGGTATATATATATATATATATATATATATATATATATATATATATATATATATATATATAAAATGGGATCGTTATTTGTGAGTCCGCTACTAACATTGCATTAAAAAAAGAGATATAGAGTGATTGTGTTGGGGTGTAGAGAAGTGTTTTTTAAAAGTTTTTTTTAGTGTTAAGGATCTTACATTTTTACATAGGGTCTATATATGATGATAAAGTTGATCATATTAAAAATGAATTTTGAAAGATAATGGGTTATGGATGAGTTTTTTGGTATTGATGATTCTATGGATCTTGGTTCATATCCATATAATATACTAACATATTTTTCCCCTCGAAGTATTTTGTTTATTACACCATCAATGTAGGTTACACTTGGGAGTAAAGAAATAAAATTAAGATTACATATTTATGAGATGTTACTAGACATTGAAATTTCGAGGTATTTAACAATTTAATTCACACCATCTGAACTGGAATTTTATTTAAGAAGTTTAATATTTGTTATAGTTGTATTAATATTCATTACTTCATATTTTGACAGGTTCATTTTAAAATTAACTTATGTGCTATATTTATTAGTCTCAGATAATATTTTGGGGATAGAGGTTTCAGGTTTTGAAATAATAAACACATGATCATCAACATTAGCCACTCATTTATTATTAACAGTTTGTACCTGAAGGATCTTTATTAGTTTGTTACTATGTATAGCATTTGTTAGAGGCTCTAATGAAAAGGCAAATAGTAATGGAGAAAGCGGGCAACCCTGCCTTGTACATCATTTGACAGTGCAAACAATTCTCCATTTAATCTGATTATAGCAAGAGGTTTACTAGATAGTGCTTGTATCCAACATAACATTTTGTTACCCAGACCTATTGTGTTTAGTATTTTTTGAAAATGACAGACAAGCTCACCCTGTCTAGTGACTAAGGCCTAAACAACTGCATATTAATTTTTAATAATAATGATAATACATGCATTCTTTGAGGAAGATGAGCACTCTGACTTGGTGACAGGATGTTAAAATGCATTTTATACCCACCTTTTCTTCTCCTAAGCTCTCTATCAGAGTGTTTACTTTCCCCAGAGCACCCCCCACAACCCAATCAGAATTCTTGGCACACAATCTCTTTCCTTCTGCAGGCTTTATTTCCCCCATTTTTGTTCTTTTTCAACCCCCTTGATTAACCTCACTCTCTTATCCAAACAGTGATAGGCATAGATAAGGTGTTTGTAAATGGACTCAGTGTCTGTCTCTAGAGCTCCATAGAACATCATGAAATGGTCCATCACAAAGTTTTGCAAATGTACACTTTAAACAATGTTAGATCCTACTCCTTAAATCAGGTAATGGGAGCCCGAACTGTATAACTAATAACTATTTTATTATATTGCAATTTATAAACTCACTCTTACACAGCTCTCTAATGTACTGTGCAGTGACTAATAAGATTTATTATTAATCAATGCTTTCTTTTCCATCACAAACACAAACAGCACCAGCAAAAAAGAGATGGGAAAGTAGAGAAATAAGGAAAAAGACTGAATGGATAAAAAAGTCAGGCATCTCTTGAGATGCTATTGCCTACTCACCTCTATAACACTGTTCTTATTGGAGACAAATCCAGACAGAAGTTCTACCTCAATAATAGCCATGTTGGAAGAAACCCGTTTCCCAGTATAACTAGAAAAGAAAAATAATCCATTAAGACGCGCATTACCAGGGCTAAATACAAACCATCAAAGAATGAAAGTAAGTAGGAGATAGTTCAGTGTGATACATGCACCGGAGTCAGTGCACAGGGTGGTCTAGTGTGGGGTAGGAGGGATATTTCTCTCCTCCTGCTCTCTTACTGGCCACACTTTAAATATGAGACCCAGATGTGATACCATATCTAGTATCTTTATTCTTGACAATGCACAGCAGGCAAGCGAGAAGAGATTTTGGCGTCTTCACCTTTTAGTCATTATCAGCCGCCACATTGTTAACCAAATCAAATTTTCTTTATGGAATTATTATTTTGGTGCTGAACAATCCCCAGTCTTCTTGAAAGTATTGGATTTGAACTGGGACAATCAGGAATTTTACAAGTTAACCAATTTTAACTTATTGACAGTGCATTGCCCGTACCATGTATTAAACATGATATACTGGTTGGATCTCTAACCAGTATTCTGTGAGGCTACTTGGGCACATTACCTCTTTCACCCCATTTTGTTCCGGTTTTATTTGTTTGTTTCTTTGTCATTATTTGTTTGTTTCTTTGCTCCATTTTATAGGGAAGTGAAAAATAATGGTGCTGTATAAGTAATAAGATTTGTGTTCTTTTCACCTGATTTCCACAAAGACCTCAAAACTTGTTGGTGTTTGATATGTGCAGACTGCAGGCCGGGTGCTCACACTCAGGGAAAAATAGGTGTCAGCCTTGACAACGGGGATGTGATATTCCAGATGTGCCTGCGAAGATAGGGAACATGGAACCAATCTGTAGAAGACACTCTTTATAAACCAGAATACCAACAGCCCCAAAACCTACAATCCTGAATAGAGCAAATTAATGTGCAGTAATTCAATATGAACTGTGCTGACTTAATAACGGACAAGCATTAGTAACTCAGCTACACTGGCCTTTATTCATAAAAGAGGGGATTGCAGGGAATTGACAAGGGATTTTCAAAAGTAAGGTCAAAGTAGTTGTGATGAAAACATTCGCCAGTTCCTTCAGCACAGCTACTTTGGCCTTACGCTTGACATTTCATGATCAAAGTCCACTGTGACTGCATCTGTGTAACAAGATGGGACATTATAAGTAAACACATCCTTGATAGTCTGTAGGATTATATGGAGGGAGTATATTCAGTGCCCTCACCTACCTGCATGTAAGCACACCCATTCCCTACAGCAGTTACTGTGTACTCTCCAGGGATATCTGGCAGGGATGCTTTCTGCAGGAGGACGGCATGATTTTTATCCACCAAGAACTGTTTCTGAAACCCTGAGATTGACCGAACTGTCACTGACACTTCCTCCCCTGTCCCAGTGAACGTGCGCTTTGCATATTTAACCAAAGCTTGAAGACCGACAGCAGTGTCCTGCGAAGCAGAGAAAAGTCACACAACAATTTCAGGAAGCTTCACTCTCTCTTTAAAGGTATTATTTTTAATATTTTCTTGTATTTACCTGACTTGAAAAGAAGCTTCCATAACTGTTTTGCCTTTTAATGATCCAATTCATAACTTGAGTTGCTTTCTCAAGATGTTTGGAGGCATCCTCCCCCGAGAGTAAGGTCAGGAGCATATATGCATTCACCTCAATACTTCTACTTAATTCAGCTTTTACTTCCCAATGCTTGGTTTTTCCTAGAAAGCATAAATTCAGTACGCAAAGGATTAACTAAAGAAAATATAATTATGTTTTTTTTTTAAATACCAGTATATAAAAAAGTTTTCATCAATAGTTTTATCAGTAGATACTTTTATACATTTTAAACACTGAGAAATAAAACTGTCACTGAAAAGGAAAACTTTATTCATTTATTTGAGGTCTGTATATAAAGTTTCTACCATCGCAATATTGTATAGTTAGTCTTCAAAAAAAGGGGTAACCCTAGAATTACCCTACGGAATAAAGAGGAGGTATGTTTGAAGCCTCTAATTGAGTCAAACTTAGCTTTTATTTCATATCGATAACAATAAACATATAAAAAGACTGTGCATGAGGGAAAAACATGTATAAAGACGTGAATTGCTGAAAACAGTCTTTTGTATGACCCCGTTGGTATTACAAAGTTGTTGAATAAAATATATTATCACTTTTTGATTACTGGGGTGTATGTGGCAGTCGCAATAATGTATGAGCACTGTATCAGTGTCTAATATTTGAATTTCGACTGCTGATGGATGAAGTCCAGTATCACCGTACCAATTAAAGAACATTCTGCATACTTGTAGATCAAAAGCCATGCTGAAAAAAGATTGTGTTACCATTCAGATATAAAGTAGCTCATGATATAATAATAACAGGACATTTGTGGGCAAGTCTGACTGAAAGACTAGAAAGTTGCATATATCAATATATCTTGCTGGGAAAAAAGCCCACTAGTTAATAAAAGTGTGTATGAAATTGATACATCTAGTCTGACTGATACAAGTTTTTAAAAACCAGCCAATGGTAGGGCTGGGATTGAAAAGCTTATGATTGGCTGACATAGTTATCCAATCAGTTGTTTTTTTCTAAAATGAATCTACTAGCAGGGATTTCATTTTGCATCTATCTTCTACTGAGTATGATGTCCCCCTTCCCTGGACTGAAGATGAGGTCTTGAGGGTGTTGTGGATCACCACTAGGGGAAATTTTGGGGGCATAAACCCCAGTTTATTTAAAATATATTGATATGAGGGGTCAGAGAAAATAGCTCTGGCCCCCGATGTATAGTATAGGGGCTGTGCGCAATTTGGCCGACCTGCCCTGGCTATTGTTAGGGGGGGGGGACCAGGGCAAATAAAAAGTATAGCTGGCCCCTAATGTATGATATAGGTACTGGGAGCCATTTGGGTTGCTCTCAGTCCTGTTCATTATGGGGGGGGGGGGGCGGCACAGGGCAAATAGCCCCATTTATTATATGGGTCAGGGCTACCTGCCTTTTACTGGCACCCAGGCCTATTTTTGATAAGGGTATGGTCAAAGCTACTTGCCCTGTCTCCCCAGTGTATATTATGGGGGATTATAGCCATTTTGCTAGCTACCAGCCTAATTTATTATTAGAGGGTGTTATGGCTACTAGTATTTTTTTATGTCCCCAGTCAAGGGCCTATTTGTTTTTATGTTTATTATTTAAATTCTACAACTTTAATCTGGAGAATTTAAATGCCATAAATACGACTATCTTAGCTGAATTCGGATACTGGGTAGACGATGCTTCTGTTTCGATGTTTCTGTTTCCGTACCGCCCGAACTGCTAATTCGGACAATGTAATGTACTTTTCTTTAACTGTATGCATTTGTTTGCAATTCTACTAACACAATGTATATTAATATTATATTATATAGTAACACACTCTGCCACAAAGCAATATAGGAGAGCTGACACTTATGGCATTTTAATTCCTTACCTTCATCTACAGCATGCTTTTCCATGTCATCCAGAAGTTGTTGCCTTAGGGCTGTGTCTCCTGATAGGGTCAAGGCATAGACTGTGAGGGCTTTAGTAAAGGTGCAGTTGACTTTAAGTGCTTCCTTTTTCAAACAGCTCAAGGCTTTCTCCACAGTGTTACACTAAATGAAGCAATGCAGAAAGAATAAGATGCAATACCTGTGTCCAGTAGCAGAGGGAGCTATTCAGTAAAAGTAAAGTGCCTGTCAGTGGAGGTGATCCACATGTAACCGCTGCCCTGAATTTACCCCACTTTGCACTTCTTACAATAATAGACATGGAGCCCAGTATGCCTTTTCCAGAGAAGACCATTGCCAATGCAGAACCCATTCACTAATCCCTGTTGTACCCAAAAGTGCATATGCTTTAATTTGTCCTGGTGCACCAGTTAATTGATAACCTCGTTATAGATGGCACATTTTACTCGTTATGTTCTACAGTGGCCTGGTAACAGATTATACAGGAGCAGATGAGAAGTGGTTAATTGTCACTGTGCAGGAGGTTAAGAGATGTATTTAGATTCACCTGGGGTTAATTCCTTAATTAATTATGAAGATGTGGGACATTGCCTTCATTTGATGGATCTCCATTATAAATTACTGAGTAGGTGGTATCTAGGACCCACTCAGTTGTGCAAGATGTACGGTGCCTCGTCCATCTGCTGGCTAAGTGGTTCTTATTCAGGCAACTTCCTACATATTTGGTGGCCATGCCTATTAATTGAAAATATGTGGGAAGTATTAACGCATGGCTCTTCTTCATCTGACCTTTTCTAAATTACGACCAGTTATTCATATTCTGATTGCCACAAAACTGTCTATTGCCAGTTATTAGAAATACCAATTGGTGGTATCCTGGTATGAAATGAAATCACAGGTCATTCATCAGTGTAAAATGAAGAGAGACACTGTGGCCCAGTTCTATTTAAATGGGTTGATATGCGTGAACTGGAAAAACTGGAGAGATTCATTTGGGAGTGAATACCCTAGATAACCTGAGTTGAAGTTTTAGAGTCTTATACAAATAGAGCACTCCATGAGTGTACAGAACATTATTTTATTGAGCAATTCTCATTGGTTGGTTTGAAATAAGTTTGGCATTATTCTATAAAGTGAAAAAAGATGTTGCTGGATGTACTTTGAAATGTTATGTTGTTTGTGTTTTTTATATATTTGATATTTCTATTGGGCATTATGAATAGTTGAACATATTTTTTTAATGAGTGGTCAAAATAAAGTATTTTTTTAAATCAAAATGTAGAGATGTTGGAATAAGAAGTCAGCTCTCACTCCAATGCTGCATTGTGTGATCTGGGAGCAGGTTGGTTTGATGAATTCAGTTTGTAAAAGACCATTGATAATTTCACACTAACACACAAGCTGCAAACTCAAAGAGTTAACTGACCTTCGACGTGTCTTTATCTTCAAGGAGAGCGATGGCAGCATAAGCAGTAACCTGTAATTTTTGAGCCTGCTTCATCTCCTCCTCATCATCATTGTCCTGGAGAGAGTTAAAGAGAAACGTAGGAAACCTGAAACCCAGCGATGTAAATGAATGTTTGTTTTAACGTTCTGTATTATACTTTTATACTAATATAATATACAATTGACAAGTTTCTGTACTTGAAAGATTAACCAGTTTGGGACCAAAATGGCCTTGTGTCATCCTCATATCTACATTAATGTCTAGTACAAAATCAATGTATGGTGACCACAGCTACATATTACAGAGTAAAGCCCTGGAGTATACATTTTGAACAAGAGTTTCTTAATAAAAGAGTGATGTGGTCACCCTAGTTATCTTTATTTGGGATCTCCTTATGATGGGTTACTGTATGCGAACAACCCTTGGTTCACAGCAGATCTGTGGCCATGAATACATCTTTTCATCTTAAACAATGGCAATGAGAAATACGAGTACCTCAGAGAATTTCTTGTAATATTTTTCATGACGGTGAAAGCAGCCTTCGGTGTCCTGCACGGTGCTCAGCCACTCCACGGCCCTCTGAATTTTCGACTCATCGACGAATATGTTCCCCCGTGCATGGCTCAAGGATTTTATAACAAAGGATGTGACCCTGGAAGAAGTGCCCAGTTGAACATACGTCATGGAACATTCTCATATATTATGGCTCCTCAAAGCGTAGGATATAGTTTATGTTGTAAACAAAAATTGTGCATGGTTTAGTTAATGATGCCCCTACTTGGATGTGTCTATGGACTTTATTCATGGACTTTTATATCAATAATTTTCATTACAGAAGTCATAACCACTCTCCTACCACACTATCACCAACATAAATAAACAAACAAGACATACTAGATAGCACAGAAAAGCTCAGCCCCTCACTTCAAATCATAGCTAATTATGAACCAATGATTCTTATATCTCATTATAGCACATAGGGTACTTTTGTATTAATTTGTCCCATATAAAATAGAATTTTTCAGATACCAAATTTGCAGTAGAATAGCCCTGTTACATCAAGCATTGATAGTGTATCTGATTCACTACATTATTGATATTAATCACATGTCTTTGACGCCATTTCCTAGCAATGACTATTTAAATGTGAGAAGAGTGTGTAGAACAAGTGCTCCAGTATTAAATGGTAGCATATCTAACTCTAGAAGTAATAATAACCTTTCTGGGGATGGAGGTATTAAAGTGTTTAATAAATTTGACAACAGGTCAGATAGCTCCACCCCAAACTTGTTGCACACCCCCACATGTCCACCACACCTGAAAGAAAGAGCCCTGATTGACCCCACATCTCCAGCACAAGTTTGTTATCTCAGGATTACATTTGGCAATTTCTCAGGATTCAAATTTGGCCATTCACTTTATGCTATTAAGGGAAATCTTGTGAATTCCCCAGGCCAATTTCCAGCAACTGAATATGGTAAAAAATTGGCCCGCAATCTGTGAAAACGACTGATATTGAGTCTAAATTGCCTATACTGAGTAGCTGATTCACCTGCAAACCCCAATCTGGCCTCATTTCGGTCCTGATATGTCTTTTATTGCTATGTTGACAGAGGATTTAACCATAGTCTAAGATAATTTGGTCACATTTTGTAAGATTTTTCAAGCATAGAATAAATTGAGTATTGATAATGAATTATTATACATACCAAACATTTGCATCGTCCTCTGGAAAATAACCGTAAGAACCATCTTCATTTTGGAATTTTATGTGTTTTTGGTACCCTATAGAGACAAGAGTATTCTTGTGATGCCCAGACACTAATCTATACATGTACATTAACCCAAAGCTCTGGTTTATTGATAATTCTGTTCAAACCAGTGCACTCCTTTTCTGCAACAAGTGTAGCAATGTAGAGACTATTTCGGTTCTAAATGTGAGGGTAACATCGAAGTTCAAGTATAAAACACTTTTACCCTTGGACATAGCTAATTTTCAAAGTATAAGTTTTAATTTACAGAGGAAAAAAAATAATTGCGTTATTTACTGGGTTTCTCTTTCCTCCATTCTGGTGGATTAGAGGAAAATGATACAAAACAATAGTGAATTGTGGAAAAAGGCGCTCTAATAAAATAAAGTGTGCAGATACCAAATTTTCTGCAGACTCTCAACAAGGAAGCTTGTTACCTTTATTACCAGTACCTTTATTCCTCAAAAAAAAAAAAAAAATTCAGTGAATTCCATCTTTACTCACGTGTGTTTAGATTTTTTAGAATTTTACTTTCAACTTCCGGCGTTAGTTGCTTGGTGTCCTTTAGATAATCAAACAGGTGAATACTAGCAAAGAAGTTTGCCATGTTCTGTTCACTACATCCATCGGGGAGCTCAATGATGTTTTCGACATTAAGAATGGCATTGTTAAGCATGTCACCTGCCAAAAATGAATGCAGGATGTTTTACAATGAAATCAGCAGACTTCATTTAACCCCAAGTTAAAAAGCCTCTTGGCCAGATTGTATCTTAAATGTGTGTGAGGAGAATAAAAATAATTCTGTTTTAACAGAATTGGCAGAAAATACATAATTATACACACATAAATGTTTAAATTTGCATGCTCTGTCTTTTGCTAATTAAATCACTCTGGATTTACTTTATAGTCTTCCTTGTGGCGTCAGCACTGGGACACTGCGGGCCAACAGAGTTAAAGAATCCTAGACCAGGTGAACTACAGTGTCATAGAATGGGGAGCATTCTTTTTTCCTTTTCAAAATCTTTTTTTAATTTATTTTTTATTCATGCAGCCATTGGAAAAAAATAATAACTTCAGCGTTGACTGCACCCGATATAATGCACAGGAGAATATATTATGTCCTTTTCCTTATATATATTATATATCACTGCTATCTAATGTGATTTATGACACAGGGGGAAAATAGTCAGCATTATTGGACTGTGCGTAATAAGAAGATGCCAATTTTTATTTCTAAAATGCTTTTATCCTTCACTCGCATGCGCTCTTTCACTTACTGAAATACAATTATTTAAGCTTTAAACTGTATCCTCACCCATGACATAAATATCTGCATGTTCAGAACCCGCCACCACATTGTCTGGGATGTGCAATTCTACATCCTGTCGCAAACTTCCATCTACGGGAGTGAAAACAGTTATGATCAGAGCTTCATGGGGGATAATGAATTAATTAACTTAATTAACAATGTGGCAATCTACCATTCATAGCTACGGTTAAAAAAAAAAAAAAATTCTGAAATGTGTCTATATTTTTTTCTGTTTTTGTTGACTTTTTAGTAAGGGCCTCCTATGAGTCAACAAAGGGAGACACATTTTCTTTTCATGTTCTAATATGCATTTGTTGCATTATAGGGTCTTCAGAACGAAACATGAAAAATAAAGAATTGCGTTGTGGAATTCCAGATCCGCATTAATCAGAATGTTTTTGCCGATTGCTACACACCATGTGTTGGGTTGACATCTGGCCAGACTACTGGTAAAATATATAGGCTAGGTAGTAACCCTACACATCTGTGGTGTCCAATAATAGGTTTAATAAACTTAATAAGTGGTCTTGATTCCCCAATTGATCAAGACTTAAGGATCCCACAATAATATGAATATGTTACAAAAGTTTCAGCTTTGCAGCCGACTCAGCATGGTATAATCTTGAGGTGATGCATACTGCGTGTAGTCTTTATATGTTTACAAAGTAAGGATGCTCAAGAAGAGAACCATCAAACCGTTTAGGCAGTGATCATTTATAAGTCCAACAGACCACTCACTCATAATACATGTTCTGTGAGCTACGATGGAGTAAATCTCCAAGTAAATGTATGACCGTGCATGCCTTATTGGGATTCCTGGAACTTTGGATACCTTTCTCCTCTAATTGTGGAGTGGCAGAAACATGTACATTAGCACATTGTACTATCCAGAGATACCTGGCCTGTTGTAACTACAGTGGAATTATTTACCCCTGTGTTAATGTTACTAAAATTATTAAGACCAGAGAATTCTACAATGTATCCAATGCTAAATCTTAATTAATTCGTTTAAATGTCCAGGAGGAAAGCACTCAGCAGTTGTCCCCTTCCCTATTTGCCTGGTCCCATTCAGTATGTATAATTTACCTTTCGGGCAAAGGACGTAATTATGTGTCTTCTCCTCCTTTACTCCAGTGGGCTGTAAAAAAAGACAGACAGACATTAAAGAATTTGAGACAATAAAACTGCCACCTGTAGAATGAACTCCAGAGATACATAATACCTTCAAGGAAGGGCTATTCTGATAAAAATAGAGAGCTTCCTAGCATTTATCATAGCAGGTTCTCATGTCTGCTCTGCCATTACACATTCCAGTGGTGTCACAAGGGTGGATACAGACTGCATCCTCTTCGCAGCACTTAGCGGCTGCTGAAAGAAAAATAAAAAATAAATAAATAAAAATAAATCATTGCCACCGGATATGACAGTACATCATATCCGGTGGCTGTATTTCCCTCCTCCAAGCAGGAGGGAAGACTGCATGGAGGAGACAGCCGTGGTCATGGAGCAGCCAGGAGGTGAGTACTGGGGATGGGGGGAGGAGGGTAGCATATTAATGGGCAAATTGACTGTGGCAATTTAATAGGAAATTAATACAGGCATATTAATGGCAAAATAATATTGACATATTAATGGATGGGGAGGAGGGTGGCATATTAATGGGCAAATTGTGGCATATTAATTGGACATTAATACTGGCATATTAATGGCAAAATAATACTGGCATTTTAATGGGCAAATTGGCTGTGGCATATTTATGGCAGAATAATACTGACATCTTAATGTGTCACATTCCTTTTTGAGTTTGTTAGGAAATTTTAGAATACATTATTTTATATCCTTTCACAAACACAGTACAACACTTTTGTTGTTTTTTTGTTTCATTCTCGCCAGAGGCGTCGCTAGGGGTGGGCTACTGGGGCTATAGCCCCGAGTCCCCCCTTCATAGCCCCGAATGGAGACTCTGGGGCTAAAGTATTCTTTAGCCCCCAGACTCCAGGGCTATAAATATATTTTTAAAAAAAAGAAATCCCCCGGTGAGCTTTTCTCCGTCTGGGACATAGTCCCAGAATCGGAGGATTATCCTCACGCGGGGGTGAGGGCTGATCGGTTGGAGAGGCTACTATAGGGAGCTCGCTCCCTAGCCACTCCTCCTGGCCATAGAGATCACAGCGCGATGGGTGCAATCTCCGCCCCAGTCACGCTGTGTCAGCTGCTTGCCGGATGTCAGGTGGACGGACATCCGGCAGAAGGTCCTGGATGACGGACCAAGTGTAAGGTAAGTAAAAAATTTTAAAAAAGTGTGACTGGGTATGGGTGTCTAGGTGTGTGTGTGTGTCAGGGTGTCTAGGTGTGTGTGTGTTTGGGTGTCTAGGTGTGTGTGTGTGTGTGTCTGGGTATTACTGGGCTCTGAGTGGCACAATATTCTTGGGCTCTGACTGGCACTATATTACTGGGTTCTGAGTGGCACAATATTACTGGGCTATGAGTGGCACAATATTACTGGGCTCTGACTAGCACAATATTCCTGGGCTCTGACTGGCACTATATTACTGGGTTCTGACTAGCACAATATTACTGGGTTATGACTAGCACAATATTCCTGGGCTCTGACTGGCACTATATTACTGGGTTCTGAGTGGCACAATATTACTGGGTTCTGAGTGGCACACTATTACTGGGCTCTAAGTGGCACACTATTACTGGGCTCTCACTGGCACAATATTCCTGGGCTCTGACTGGCACAATATTACTGGGCTCTGAATAGCACAATATTACTGGGCTCTGACTGGCACAATATTCCTGGGCTCTGAGTGGCACAATATTACTGGGTTCTGAGCGGCACACTATTACTGGGCTCTGACTGGCACACTATTACTGGGCTCTGACTGGCACAATATTACTGGGCTCTGACTGGCACAATAGTACTGGGCTCTGAGTGGCACACTATTACTGGGCTCTGAGTGGCATACTATTCCTGGGCTCTGACTGGCACAGTATTCCTGGGCTCTGACTGGCACAATATTACTGGGTTCTGAGTGGCGCAATATTACTGGGTTCTGAGTGGCACACTATTACTGGGCTCTGACTGGCACAATATTCCTGGGCTCTGACTGGCACAATATTCCTGGGCTCTGAGTGGCACACTATTACTGGACTCTGAGTGGCACAATATTACTGGGTTCTGAGTGGCGCAATATTACTGGGTTCTGAGTGGCACACTATTACTGGGCTCTGACTGGCACAATATTCCTGGGCTCTGACTGGCACAATATTACTGGGCTCTGAGTGGCACACTATTACTGGACTCTGAGTGGCACAATATTCCTGGGCTCTGACTGGCACAATATTCCTGGGCTCTGACTGGCACTATGTTACTGGGTTCTGAGTGGCACAATATTACTGGGTTCTGAGTGGCACACTATTACTGGGCTCTGACTGGCACAATATTCCTGGGCTCTGACTGGCACAATGTTCCTGGGCTCTGACTGGCACACTATTACTGGGCTCTGAGTGGCACACTATTACTGGCACCGAGTGGCACACTATTCCTGGGCTTTGACTGGCACAATATTCCTGTGCTCTGACTGGCACAATATTGCTTGGCTCTGACTGGCACAATATTACTAGGCTCTGACTGGCACAATATTACTGGGATCTGAGTGGTACACTATTACTGGGTTCTGAATGGCATACCATTACTGGGCTCTGACTGGCACAATATTCCTGGTATCTGAATGGCACAATATTCCTGGGCTCTGACTGGCACAATATTATTGGGCTCTGACTGGCACACTATCACTGGGCTCTGACTGGCACAATATTCCTGGTATCTGACTGGCATAATATTACTGGGCACTGAGTGGCACACTATTACTGGGCTCTGACTGGCACAATATTACAGGCATCTGACTGGCACAATATTACTGGTATCTGACTGGCACAATATTACTGGGCTCTGAGTGGCACAATATTACTGGTATCTGACTGGCACAATATTACTGGGCTCTGAGTGGCACAATATTACTGGTATCTGAAAGGCACAATATTACTGGTATCTGACTGGCACAATATTACTGGGTTCTGAATGGCACAATATTCCTGGTATCTATAATTGTACAATTTTCAAACACTGAAAAAAATTGTGAGTGTTTTCTTACATTTTTATTATTAGGGGGGGGGGGTGCAACACCCAGGGTCCGTCCCGGGTGCCAAATGCTCTAGGTACGCCCCTGTGTGTGACCGAGCTCATCTGGGCTCTAGCCCCAGATCATCCGAAGACCTAGCAACGCCCCTGATTCTCGCCAGGACCGCACAGGGGTGATTTGCTCATTTTACTCCATTGTGACTGCAAAATTTAAGCTCATCTGTAGTTATATAAGGGCTTTTGTCTTGTTTTTGCTTTATGCTTCCCCCGTCATTTTCTAATTACCCAAACCACCCTTAAAGAATTGAATTTGGATCAGGAATAATATCCACATTTTCTGCTCCCCCAAAATGTGAATAATCAATATAGATGATTATGGCTCTGAAGCCGCTGTTCATGTGACCTTATTATTCCCTCACTACATTCACAGTAATACAATTGTTAATGTGCCACTGTCCTCTGCATTAATCAAACTGTAATGGCACGTCAGTTCACATCATGCAAAAAGATGCGCAAAGCTCTGCATGATAGGAGTTAATGAGCAACAACAGTTTAACTGGAACATGGAATACCATCACTACAAGTAACTACACATTGTGCAAGGACCAGTTTGTTGAGTTCAGTTGCAATGAGAGTTTGTACCCAGCACAATGCATTGTAAATGGGGGTAAATGACATGTCCACCTGCAAGTCACCGATAATTAATATACATCAATGTCAAAATAATCACCCTATCCACAATGAGTTACCATATTATCTGGCTCTTTAATATGGTAGCCATAGCAATGTGCCTGCTGAATTGGGTACCACTGTACTTCACTATCTGCCGCAGTAGCTGCATGTTCTCCTCATAGGAGAATCAATGTTATATTTGTCTCTCTCCTTGTGGCTTCCTTCCTCTTCCTTCCTCTTCACTGCTCCTCTTCTGAAGTGTCAGTGGCACTGGATTTAACTGGTCTCTGTTCTGGCATGGTGGTGGGCGAACCCCCCTATCCCACTCCCCCCCCCCCCCACTATTTGTTTCAGCCTCCACCTCTCCCACCTCAGCAGTGTGATAATGCCTCCTTGTCCTTCAACCCCTGGTTACCACCTCCCCCCACTCCCTCCTCTCCTCCCCCCACCACTGCTCTCCTCACCCCCAAACCTCCTCCTCTCCCTCCTAAACCCTCTCCTCTCTGCCTCCTCACCATCTCCACCTCCTCTCATAAAATGAAACACAAATATGTATTGTAAAACAAAATATGATGTGTGTAAATGTGTGTTGTGGAATGAATATGAAAAAAGATGCACACTCACAGGCACTCACAGGCCATCACAGACAATCTAGTACAACACCACTAACTCACCACTAACTCACCATTCACTCGGCTTTTACTCTGCTTGCTCCTCTATCTCAATCCCAAACTGGAATAATCTGTGGTATGCTAAATGCGACGGGAGCGGTAAATAACGTGGGCCACTGAATCTAACCCATTATGTTCATTTTTGCTTCTCACCTTCACTTTGATGGTTTTTTCTATGGCGTCTTCTACGTGTATTTGGGTTTGATCAAAGTGGGAACTTGAGCATTCTCCCTCAATCTTCAGAGCTCCACTGCTCACCTTAAGTTTGATTTTACCTAACAGATGAGAACATAGATGTGTTAATACAGACTATAGTAATCCTAGTGTGTAAAGTCCCAATCTGCACAGAGAATAATAGTGACCCCAATGTGTAAAGTCCCAATGTGCACAGGGAATAATAGTAATCCCAATGAGTGGAGTCCTAATGTGCACAGGGAATAATAGTGACCCCAATGTGTAAAGTACCAATGTGCACAGGAAATAATAGTAATTTCAATGAGTAAAGTCCCAATGTGCACAGAGAATAATAGTGACCCCAATGTGTAAAGTCCCAATGTGCACAGGGAATAATAGTAATCCTAGTGTGTAAAGTCCCAATCTGCACAGAGAATAATAGTGACCCCAATGTGTAAAGTACCAATGTGCACAGGAAATAATAGTGACCCCAATGTGTGAAGTCCTAATGTGCACAGGGAATAATAGTAATTTCAATGAGTAAAGTCCCAATCTGCACAGAGAATAATAATGACCCCAATGTGTAAAGTCCCAATGTGCACAGGGAACAATAGTAATTTCAATGAGTAAAGTGCCAATCTGCACAGAGAATAATAGTGACCCCAATGTGTAAAGTCCCAATGTGCAGAGGAAATAATAGTGACCCCAATGTGTGAAGTCCCAATGTGCACAGGGAACAATAGTAATTTCAATGAGTAAAGTCCCAATCTGCACAGAGAATAATAGTGACCCCAATGTGTAAAGTCCCAATGTGCACAGGGAACAATAGTAATTTCAATGAGTAAAGTCCCAGCGTGCACAGGGAATAATAGTAATCCTAATGAGTAAAGTCCCAATGTGCACAGGGAATAATAGTAATCCTAATGAGTAAAGTCCCAATGTGCACAGGGAATAATAGTAATCCTAATGAGTAAAGTCCCAATGTGCACAGAGAATAATAGTAATCCTAATGAGTAAAGTCACAATGTGCACAGGGAATAATAGTAATCCTAATGAGTAAAGTCCCAATGTGCACAGGGAATAATAGTAATCCTAATGTATAAAGTCACAATGTGCACAGGGAATAATAGTAATCCTAATGAGTAAAGTCCCAATGTGCACAGGGAATAATAGTAATCCTAATGAGTAAAGTCCCAATGTGCACAGGGAATAATAGTAATCCTAATGAGTAAAGTCCCAATGTGCACAGGGAATAATAGTAACCCTAATGAGTAAAGTCCCAATGTGCACAGAGAATAATAGTAATCCTAATGAGTAAAGTCACAATGTGCACAGGGAATAATAGTAATCCTAATGAGTAAAGTCCCAATGTGCACAGGGAATAATAGTAATCCTAATGTGTAAAGTACCAATGTGCACAGGGAATAATAGTAATCCTAATGAGTAAAGTCACAATGTGCACAGGGAATAATAGTAATCCTAATGTATAAAGTCCCAATGTGCACAGGGAATAATAGTAATCCTAATGTGTAAAGTCACAATGTGCACAGGGAATAATAGTAATCCTAATGTATAAAGTCCCAATGTGCACAGGGAATAATAGTAATACTAATGAGTAAAGTCCCAATGTGCACAGGGAATAATAGTAATCCTAATGAGTAAAGTCCCAATGTGCACAGGGAATAATAGTAATCCTAATGTGTAAAGTCCCAATGTGCACAGGGAATAATAGTAATCCTAATGTGTAAAGTCACAATGTGCACAGGGAATAATAGTAATCCTAATGAGTAAAGTCACAATGTGCACAGAGAATAATAGTAATCCTAATGAGTAAAGTCACAATGTGCACAGGGAATAATAGAAATCCTAATGAGTAAAGTCACAATGTGCACAGGGAATAATAGTAATCCTAATGAGTAAAGTCCCAATGTGCACAGGGAATAATAGTAATCCTAATGAGTAAAGTCCCAATGTGCACAGGGAATAATAGTAATCCTAATGAGTAAAGTCCCAATGTGCACAGGGAATAATAGTAATCCTAATGAGTAAAGTCCCAATGTGCACAGGGAATAATAGTAATCCTAATGTGTAAAGTCCCAATGTGCACAGGGAATAATAGTAATCCTAATGAGTAAAGTCCCAATGTGCACAGGGAATAATAGTAATCCTAATGAGTAAAGTCCCAGCGTGCACAGGGAATAATAGTAATCCTAATGAGTAAAGTCCCAATGTGCACAGGGAATAATAGTAATCCTAATGTGTAAAGTCACAATGTGCACAGGGAATAATAGTAATCCTAATGTGTAAAGTCCCAATCTACACAAGGAATAATAGTAATCCTAACGTGTAAAGTCCCAATGTGCACAGGGAATAATAGTAATCCTAATGAGTAAAGTCCCAATGTGCACAGGGAATAATAGTAATCCTAATGAGTAAAGTCCCAATGTGCACAGGGAATAATAGTAATCCTAATGTGTAAAGTCCCAATGTGCACAGGAAATAATAGTAATCCTAATGAGTAAAGTCCCAATGTGCACAGGGAACAATAGTAATCCTAATGAGTAAAGTCCCAATGTGCACAGGGAATAATAGTAATCCTAATGAGTAAAGTCCCAATGTGCACAGGGAATAATAGTAATCCTAATGAGTAAAGTCCCAATGTGCACAGGGAATAATAGTAATCCTTATGTGTAAAGTCCCAATGTGCACAGGGAACAATAGTAATCCTAATGAGTAAAGTCCCAATGTGCACAGGGAATAATAGTAATCCTAATGAGTAAAGTCCCAATGTGCACAGGGAATAATAGTAATCCTAATGAGTAAAGTCACAATGTGCACAGGGAATAATAGTAATCCTAATGAGTAAAGTCCCAATGTGCACAGGGAATAATAGTAATCCTAATGAGTAAAGTCACAATGTGCACAGGGAATAATAGTAATCCTAATGTGTAAAGTCCCAATCTGCACAGAGAATAATAGTAATCCTAATGAGTAAAGTCCCAATGTGCACAGTGAATAATAGTAATCCTAATGTGTAAAGTCCCAATGTGCACAGGGAATAATAGTAATCCTAATGAGTAAAGTCACAATCTGCACAGAGAATAATAGTAATCCCAATGTGTAAAGTCCCAATGTGCACAGGGAACAATAGTAATTTCAATGAGTAAAGTCCCAGCGTGCAAAGGGAATAATAGTAATCCTAACGTGTAAAGTCCCAATGTGCACAGGGAATAATAGTAATCCTAATGAGTAAAGTCCCAATGTGCACAGGGAATAATAGTAATCCTAATGAGTAAAGTCCCAATGTGCACAGGGAATAATAGTAATCCTAATAAGTAAAGTCACAATGTGCACAGGGAATAATAGTAATCCTAATGAGTAAAGTCACAATGTGCACAGGGAATAATAGTAATCCTAATGTGTAAAGTCCCAATCTGCACAGAGAATAATAGTAATCCTAATGAGTAAAGTCCCAATGTGCACAGGGAATAATAGTAATCCTAATGTGTAAAGTCCCAATCTGCACAGGGAATAATAGTAATCCTAATAAGTAAAGTCACAATGTGCACAGGGAATAATAGTAATCCTAATGAGTAAAGTCCCAATGTGCACAGGGAATAATAGTAATCCTAATGAGTAAAGTCACAATGTGCACAGGGAATAATAGTAATCCCAATGTGTAAAGTCCCAATGTGCACAGGGAACAATAGTAATTTCAATGAGTAAAGTCCCAGCGTGCACAGGGAATAATAGTAATCCTAATGTGTAAAGTCCCAATGTGCACAGGGAATAATAGTAATCCTAATGAGTAAAGTCCCAATGTGCACAGGGAATAATAGTAATCCTAATGTGTAAAGTCCCAATGTGCACAGGGAATAATAGTAATCCTAATGTGTAAAGTCACAATGTGCACAGGGAATAATAGTAATCCTAATGAGTAAAGTCCCAATGTGCACAGGGAATAATAGTAATCCTAATGAGTAAAGTCCCAATGTGCACAGGGAATAATAGTAATCCTTATGTGTAAAGTCCCAATGTGCACAGGGAACAATAGTAATCCTAATGAGTAAAGTCCCAATGTGCACAGGGAATAATAGTAATCCCAATGTGTAAAGTCACAATGTGCACAGGGAATAATAGTAATCCTAATGTGTAAAGTCCCAATGTGCACAGGGAATAATAGTAATCCTAATGAGTAAAGTCCCAATGTGCACAGGGAATAATAGTAATCCTAATGTGTAAAGTCACAATGTGCACAGGGAATAATAGTAATCCTAATGTGTAAAGTCCCAATGTGCACAGGGAATAATAGTAATCCTAATGATTAAAGTCCCAATGTGCACAGGGAATAATAGTAATCCTAATGAGTAAAGTCCCAATGTGCACAGGGAATAATAGTAATCCTAATGAGTAAAGTCCCAATGTGCACAGGGAATAATAGTAATCCTAATGTGTAAAGTCCCAATGTGCACAGGGAATAATAGTAATCCTAATGAGTAAAGTCCCAATGTGCACAGGGAATAATAGTAATCCTAATGAGTAAAGTCCCAATGTGCACAGGGAATAATAGTAATCCTAATGTGTAAAGTCACAATGTGCACAGGGAATAATAGTAATCCTAATGAGTAAAGTCCCAATCTGCACAGAGAATAATAGTAATCCTAATGAGTAAAGTCCCAATGTGCACAGGGAATAATAGTAATCCTAATGAGTGAAGTCCTAGTGTGCACAGGGAATAATAGTAATCCTAATGAGTAAAGTCACAATGTGCACAGGGAATAATAATAGTGATCACTATGTAAAAGACATTTATTAAATTGCATTTAAAGGTTCACACAAATGTTATGCTATTGAAAAAAGTTCCACTCTATGCAGGTGCTTAGTGTGCCTTCTGACATATCCCTCAGGAAACCTGTCTTGAATGTGCATTACACTACATGTCCATACAGTAGTTTATCAAGTTTCTAATACAGGGCTCTTCAGGTCTTTTTGAAAGCATGTGAGATTCTATAGGGTTTTGGTTTGATATGTAGGAATTTTGTTGGCTATTTGGAAACAAGTACAGATCAGGTCCCTTTAACAGGTTATTTGGCTCTGTTGATCACTCTGGGAGTAAATGGTATCTCACAGGGTGGCACATGGGTGTTATAGTCTCCAGGGCATTGTTTTACCTATTTTTGTAGCGGTGACATTCCAAATAAAGATGGTGGACTGGTCTGCACCTACGCAGTGAACTCGTTCCTTGTTTGTGTCGACAGCAGTGAAATCAGTACATTCGGACAATGTCGCCTCCACCTTTATTAATGACACAGATAGGATGAGACAGTGATATAGAATGAAATGTGGTACAAGAGCTGAAAAAGAAGGAAAGACTGTAAACACTTTTAAAAAGTATACTACATCATGTTAATCAATGAATAAACATTAATATTAAAAACACATATTCATACAAAGGTTACACTGGGTGGATTGTTGCAGTAAAATTTTGTTGGCAAAAACTGGAGCCCTGATGCGTTTCACTATCATGCTTCCTCAGAAGGTTCCAACTTACAATAGTGAAAACACCTTAAATATTAAATAAGAGAGAAATGAAGAACAGAGAATGGGAAAAGAAGAGATGGTACTGATGGGAGTCCTAGGATTGATGCAGTAGGGTTTGGAGATGAAAATGCATACATATAAATAAATAAATGAATCAAAACATACATATTCAAACGTGAAAGATATGTAAATGGGGAAATCTGAATAGTAAAATTGGATTAAATAAATAGTAAGGAGAAAGGTGTATTTCTTATCTTAAAATAAGAGGAATTTAAAATGAGACAATCTGCATGTCTATAAAAGATTTCTTTTTTCTAAACAACCAGTTTTTCAGCCTATTTTATAAAGATATTTGTCTGTGTCATTTTAAAATATACAGTGCTAGTGATAGAGGTTGTGGTGAGGTTGTGGTTAGCTGGGTAGCCCACTAACCACAGCAGTGGAGCATTAATTGTTATACATTGCGTTAACTGGGCAGTCGTTTGTTTATTCTTTTAATTGTTATTTTAAGTTTTTATTTTTATTAATACTGCAAGTGAGGTCTCACCAGTGCTCTGTACAATGTTGAGGTTAGGACTGTACCAAATAGTCTATATTCTGCTTTTGGGTTTTTACGCCCAAGGTGCCTAATCTTGCACTTGTCCACATTAAATTTCAGCTGCCACAGCTCTGACCATTTTTCTAGTTTAGCTAAATCATTTGCCATTTGGCTTATCCCTCCATGAATATCAACCCTGCTGCAAATATTTGTATCATCAGCAAAAAGACATACTTTGCCAACAAGACCTTCTGCAATATCGCTAATAAAAATATTAAAGAGAATGGGTCCAAGTACAGATCCCTGAGGTACCCCACTAGTAACAAGACCTTGCATCGAATATACCCCATTGACAACAACCCTCTGTTGCCTGTCACTCAGCCATTGTCTAATCCATTCAACAATATTGAAATCCAAACTCAAAGATTTCAGTTTATTGATCAGCCTTCTATGTGCGACAGTGTCAAAAGCCTTACTGAGTTGATTGTCAGATTGAAATTCTGAAAGGTGGGCAGGCTATGCACATTTAGAATGTCGCAGACATAATGTGTCACCATATTGACCTAACCAGTAAAACCTAAGATTTATATTCAGCTGGCAGATCAATGGGACATCTTTCTTGGTAAAAAAAAAAAAAAGAGCGGATTGCAGGGAATTGAGAAGGGAATTTCAAATTGAAGGTCAAATTAGCCAAGTTGAAAAAATTATCTTATGTTTGAAATGCCCATCTCAATTCTCTGCAATTCTCTAGTCTACGAAGAAAGTCCTTACATTTATCTCATGGAGATCATATTTTATCAGCTAATTACATTTTGCAAAAGGGTTTATTAATGATTGATCATCAACTGCATTAGATAAAACAGTAAAAAAACAAAAAACTGATGAATTCTACTGATATCAACCATTGATGATTATTGCAAAACAGGTGTTAGGCAAGAGACCCCTTACTTACCACCATGGGAGTGCTTAAATAATTGAAAACCAGGACAGTGAGAGGAAACATTTCCCCTTGAACCACTGATTCGGGGAGGATCATGTCAACATAATACGGTTTGAATGTGGTGATTTCAACATTCTGAGCTTCTGCGTAACCAGACTGGCTCAAGCAAAATGCGTCGGTTACCCATCCAGTGAGGGAATCTGGGGCAGTCAGGTGAAGCTGTTCATGACCATCCTCTCTGCAAACAGAAAAAATGCCATAAGAGATTGGAATGTGGATAATGTTCTAATAACTATATAACAATAACACAATAATAGGACTAGGGCTCTTGCTGCATTATGTGACATGTATTGACACTTCTCCTCCGCTGTACCTAATTATTCCTACTTATAAGTCAGTTTTGACAAAAGGCGACAGGTGGTGTTCATGAACCAAAAGATCTGTTTATATTTTTATGCTCCTGCATACTTTCTTTTTGAAGATACAATAAAGATTGGATATTTTTTACACTGGGTACAAATTGGAGTCTTCCTTCATGTATGGTGAGCAACCACATTTTTGTTTTGTCTCTGCTATACCATAGCCTAAACCAGCGAACATAAACCTCCCGTGTTGTTAAAACCTTCCTGGAACCAACACAAAAGGAGCCCATTTTCAGAAGGAATGGCTTCATCAGCCATGAAGTGGCTGATCAAAAACCCCACTCTGCAGAATGGACACGTGCAGCCTGACAAAATGATGACTCCCTGCCTCTCGACCTCCATCAATTAGACAAAATCTGAAGGTCATATTTAACAAACGTAATCCCTAATTAAAGAAGTGATAGGAACAGCCCTGGCCTCAGTACAAAAAGAAATCTAGTCCCTTCAAAATCAGGTGAGCTCTAATACTGAGCAAATACAAACTCTCTCAGCAGACTATGACCTGATAGCCAATGACTCCATTGACCTGTACAACAGGTCAAGACACTAGATCTTCCTGAAATAACATTCACATACGGGGCATGACTGAAACTGTAGGTATAGAGGCCTTACCTGCAACCTTGAACCAAATGCTCAACGAGCTTCTTCCAGAGTTGCCCCCTGAACGATTGTTGCTGAATTGGGCCCTCAAAGCTTTAAGGTCACCAGGCCCCACAGAATCTCGTCAATGTGGTAGTGCAGTTCCACTACTACAAAACTATAGAAGCAGTCATTACCGAACACTTTTGCATCCAATTGAGATATATGTCGGAGTCCTGATACAGGTCTTTCAAGACATGAAATCATTCATTCTCTACCATAGAAGGCAATGGTGTCTACTTTCAGATCAACTCAGAGCCACCAGATAATCCTCAAGATATCGACTCTTCTGTTCTACCCTGGCTCAAACGGCACATGAGCAGCCAGACATTGTCATTTTAACAGGTACTCTCATCTATAGCTACCACAAACAATGAGTTCTGGCCCTATTACTCAGATGCTGCTTCTGACTGCTCATTGAGACCAAAAGACTCTAATGTAATCATGGGCAGTAGGATCTCAACCCTAAACCGTATCCTATGTTTTTAGTTCTTTTTATTTTTTTTTGTTGTGTTAACTTTGTAATCTTTACTGTTTCTATAGGAAATTATACTCTTGTCATGGTTCTGATTATTGGATAAATGTATTAAAAATAGACACAAAGTAACACAGATGGAAACTAAAAAAACCTATGAATTTACTCTCAGAGAAGCTTAAAAAACAAACAAACTAGGGTATACATTGTGAAAATAAAATTTAACAGAGGACATTATCCCAAGAAAAAAGCTGATCATTTTCTCCAATATATATATATATATATATTATATAAAAAACACCCCTAAAATATACAAACTGGAAAGATAATATGGATAAATACCTACAACAAAACACTATGACCGGAATACAAAGAGAGGAGCTAAATAAACCTAAATCTCTAGAAGAATTAGATCAGGCTATTCTCTCAACACTTCAGGGGGCATTTACAATAACTTATAGAACTTTATATGAGGATTTAGGCACCAATTTGATATATATGATGACTGCTATATAAAAGGCGAATCGCTTGAGCCTCGATCTTTGGAGGCAATAATATCTGTAATACCTAAAGAAGAGAATGGCAAGGAAATACATAGTAATTACTGGCCATAATATTAATAAACATCAATTTAAAACTATTTACTAAAATATTGGCAAATAGACTAATGGGTAATTCTGGCAGGCATAAGAATGATCAGCCAGTTTTCATTGCAGGAAAGGAAGCCAAAGATAATATTGTTACGATAAACTTGAATAAATATGCATAGAGATCGATTAGGTGCCTGGAGAAGTTGGGTTTAGGTGATAATTTCATGAAGTGGATAAGGGCATTTACTTAGACCAACTCATTACTTCCCAGACAGATTGCAAATCTTATAAATAGAGAATGAAAAGAAAGAAATGTCATGGTGTAAATGATAATTGCAGTAATATTTCATATATACACCTCAGATTCAGGCATTTGATGTGCATGCTTTACTAAAACGCTGACCCAAAATAAGCTACCCATTTTAGTCTATTTTGCTGGCACAGTGGGCAGACAAGTGCCTATTTCTATTATACTTTGCTAAACATGTTTGATTCATTTACATTTTATAAGCCTGGTAATACTTTTGTTTATTAAAAAATAACACATCTGGCACTTCCAAAAAATACTTATAAAGGGTAGTAAATCCAATCCTATTTTCTTGGGTGGATCAGTTTGCCCAATTTTTTTAAATTCTGGACAGACTTAATCTCCCTTATCCATGCATTCCACCTCATTGGGCACACGATGAAGACTGAGACAAGGTTAGGCCATTAATTTTTCTTCCAACCACCACATTCTATCCTAAACACATCACACAAAGTTTGTACGGGGGAGTCAGTTATAGGTAGAAACGTTACATATTATACCATACTACAATACTGTTCCGTCAATAGTACATACACAATACATAGAACTATTAACGCACAACCAAAAATTGATATATTTTTCTCAAATCAATTTTAAAAACAATCGTAGATTAAAACGTAGAGATTTCATCATTCCATATGGCCATATTATGTTAAGCCCACTTTGGCATCAGAGTACTCCACTATTGGTTGGTCCTAACTATATATTGATTACACGAAACACAGTCTCTTACACTATGCCACTTAGGTCTGCACAATTTGTTTGATTTCACTGCCATAGATGACGCACCTATGGTTGGCTGTGATTACTACACCAAGAAGCTTGGTCAGGCTTGAAATAAGGGAATGGGGAGCACTGCTCTAAACCGGCCTATTTAATCTGGTGTTCTGCTAAAGGTACCGACATTTTGGTTACGGCTACAGCATCACACAGTTTAAACATGCTGTTTTAGGGTAGTGCTCCCCATTACCTTTTTTCCTTTAGTAGGAATTTTAGCTTAGACACAGCGTGGGGCATATGTATTTGGTCCTTGAGAAAAATATTTACCCAAGAGATACAAGATCAAACAACCATGTTTCAGGGAAGTGTTTTCGTGTGACTGGCTTCCTTGGTTTTGGTCTCGTGGGGGAATCTGTGAAATAATGAAAAATAAAAAAAATGATGAGACAAACGTTAAACAGGACAGGTCCAATGAAGAAAGAAAATAATCTGCTTTACTGGTAGCCAGATCGATTTGGCTAATGGGAGGCATATTATCCCTATAGCCCAGTACTTTTAGTAGTAGTTCCCCTGAGAGCAGGGACTTTCAACATAGATGTGATCCATCTCACAGAAAGGTATAGCCCAACTGATATAACTCCTCATATTCTCATTATCCCTACGGCTATGTCATTTTGTTTTAGCAAAACTAAGTAAAACTTATTATGTGCCCCAAATTAAGAAATATTACTTAGTGGGGTACAAGGAGGTCTCCCTGACTTTTATGTAAACCCCCCCGGCAGGTTAACTGACTTCTTTTTTGTTTTTTAATATCAATACCTTGGTCAACCACAGTCCATTGATATGTCTTGTTGTTATGTAAGCTTAAATTGTTTAATATTTACATCATTATAACTGAGAACTGTAATTGTGTTGTAATGTTTGTGTATATATATGTGTGTGTGTGTGTTTGTATGAATACTGAAACTGATACGAATTAACCCCTTAGTGACAAGACATTTTCACCTTGACTTTCCCTTGGTGACAATGTCTGTTTTGACATTTCTAGGGTGTTTGTGTTTAGCTGTAATTTTTTTGTTTCTCACATACAGTACCCACACAAATTATATGTTGTTTTTATCGTCATAAGAAGGGCTTTCATTAGATACCATTATGTTCATCATATCTTATAATTTACTACAAAAAAAATCATAAAATATGATGAAATATTTAAAAAAAAACACTTTTTCTAACTTTGACCTAAAATATAATTTACACAAATAAAATCATTAAAAAAGACCCTGTCTAAATAGTTTCTAAATGTTCTCCCGAGTTCAAAAATATGCATGTTTCCATATTTTTCGGTATTTTTTTGCGAGTTATGGGGCAAAAAACAAAAATATATTTTTTTGTTTTTTTCCTATATTGACCTTTTGACCCCAACCCAAACCCAAAATTTAACCCTAACACTAAATGTAACCCCAACTCTAATCCTTATTATATCCCTTAATATTTTTTAACTTTAATTTAATTTAACCCTATCCATTATGCTAAAAAATATTTAATTTTAACCCTATAGGCTAATATAGCTATATAACCTGTTTTTAATTCATTAAATATGTATTTTAAATATTTTCCATTGCAATGCTACTTAACTACCACAAGGGGCAGTCAAGTAGCATATTCAGAGCGACGGAAGTGAGTTACTTTCACTTCCGAAGCTCAGACCGGCAGAGGGCTTAGCCATATTGACGGAGCAGCATGCTCCGTCAATATGGCTCCCCACGATCGCTCCGTGGGGCGATCATGGGGGCCCCAAAATAGAAATTTCAGTGCTGGCTATTGCCTCGATGTCGAGGCAATAGACCAGCACTGTTAAAGCGGTTTTCGCGATCGTTGATCTCGAAAACCGCTTCATTCACTGCAGGACGTGCCAGGCACGTCCTTTGTCATTAAGGGAGTTTCTCCCTCCCAGGACGTGCCTGGCACGTCCTTTGTCGTCAAGGGGTTAACAGAGCTAATGCATAGCATTCTTGAATAAATATTATTACTTGCATGCATTTCTTAATATTGATATACAATTTGGAAACAAAATGTGTATAAAACAATAAAAACGTGTATAATATTTGTCCATGTCTTGCAGCTCCCAAACATCTGAAGTTCATCATATGTGAATCTCACTTTAAGCAAGTTTGGGACCCAGACCTCGCCTATGACTTAAAATACACCTGAACTAATTCTCACTGGGAAATGTGTCATTTGCAAAGAAAGCCACATGGTGATGTCATAAGCAGGAGAAACCGCAGACACATTTAGAACACGTTTCTCTTATTTTGTGCATTTGTTTGCAATTCTGCCAACACAATGTGGAGGTAATTTCTCAGCATTTTAGCTATCAAATTAGATCTGAAATCCAATGTGCATCATTCCCTTCAATATGGCATGTAATAAATACACAATATGTTTCTAATGAATGAGGAACAGGTGCAGACAAATAGAGAGGGTGAGAAGTGGAGAAATAAAAACACATCACTTATAGTTATATAGAAATGATTGCATGACAAGTCGAGAAAGGAAGAAAAGAGATGGGAGATTGGAACAGCTGGACTGTTAGAGGTTAAAATAAAGGTCAGAGTGTTCCAAAATACATTTTTGTTGAGTAATATAGTAGAGGAAAATTAAATGGTAAAAAAAAAGAGATAAATATGGATGAGACAAAATACAGGATAGCGGGTATAGAAAGAAGCACATGGAAAGAGCCAAAGGAGGAATTTAGGTAGGGTGATCGCAGGGAGATCAATGTTTTTGGGCTGGGATAGGGACAGCTGGTAATTGACTGTAGTAGATGAGACCAGAATGGTAGCTGGTGATTGGATGATTCCAGATGATTAAAGAGGATGGTGACTGTTCCGAATCAGATGGCAAGAAAATGGTTAGTGGTGAAAAAAAATATATATGTTGCATCATATACATTGTGGAAATGATTTGACAATGCTTACGGCTGGCGGGATGCTTGTCCTTCTTATCCTGAGTTTGTCCACCGGATGATCGGACAGTGAAGTCTAAATCTGGGCAATACACTGGTTTGTATATCTTACTGTTGGTAAAAATCTTTAAGAGGCTGAACTGTCAGATTATAAAAACATGAAAGCAAAGTTTAATGAATGGCGTTGTGACGTAATAAATGCTAGCCCATTTCATTATTTCTTTCTATCCTATCATTATAATCTAAACAAACATCTTATTTTTCTGGAAGCTATGTTTTCGTAATTCTTTCACTCTCATATTTTTTTTGCACTTACCTGAAATAAATGTCCCACATCTGCTTCCACTGAAAAAGGTCTATATAATTTCGAGCATTGAGTTCTCTCTGGCTCATCTTCAGTGGTTTGGCGCCAGTATAATCTGTCCTGAAAACCCAACTCCATTCTCTCGTAGCTTTCTTCCTATTTAAATATTGGAAATTCCATTATAAGTATGTTTCCATCATTTTAACAGAAGAGTTATTCGGTTAAAAGCTTAGAGAGAAAATTTGCAATGTACACAGCAAACTTTGAATGCTTCTATACTAGCTCCTTGAGTCAAGATTTAACCCAGCAAGTACTAGCATGCAATCCTAATACAATGACTAGGTAAGGAGAGAGAAAAAATAAAGATGGGCCAGGGTCTAGTGTATAATGTATTACTATGCACAATGCTTAGTGATTTATGTGACCTGGGGGAATTCTCTCTGGCTGAGCTTGTCTTAGGCAAGTTTTAATCTCTCTTACATCTGGAATGTTATCTGAAAACTTTTCATTAGGCTTGATAAGAAGGAGTCCTTTATCAACAGAACGGACAGAACACATGGACCCAGATTCTGCTGTGATGTCCAGGTTCACTTTTCCCCTGGGCCGAACTTCTTTTTCTGAGTATTGAAGTTTCACCTGTTCGCAAGGAGACAGAAGCAAATGATAAAGAAGAAATGGAAACATTTGGAGTTGATTGAATTAAGTTAAATCTTCAAAAACTCTTTTTAACAGCAAAAACTTTTTAACAAAGCATTATGCAGGACCAACTGCAGGAGGAATTTTGTGCTGGCTGGCAGGGTGATGTGGGCACATCTGGTACTCGGCATAGTCATCTGGGCACATCTGATGCTGGGTAAAGTGATGTGGACACATCTGATGGTGGGTAAAGTGATGTGGGCACATCTGATGCCGGGAAAAGTGATGTGGGCACATCAGATGCTGGGTAAAGTGATGTGGGCACATCTGATGGTGGGTAAAGTGATGTGGGCACATCTGATGCTGAGTAAAGGGATGTGGGCACATCTGATGCCGGGTAAAGTGTTGTGTGTACATCTGATGCCAGGTAAAGTGATGTGGGCACATCTGGTGCGGCGTAAAGTTATCTAGTGCTGGGCAAATTAATGTGGGCAAATCTGGTGCTGGGCCGAGTGATGTAGGTAAATCTGGTGCTGGGCAAAGTCCACATGCAGTGACATCACACAGTTGTCCTGCTCCTCCAAATAGTGCAGTGCCCCCCCCCCCCCCATCAAGGCAGTAGCCACCTTCCGCTGCTACTGCACAAAAGTCTTTATTCATTTGCATTGATCACATAGCTGACTCTACCATATGTGCAAAGTTAAGGGACTCTTTCACCTGGATATTATTTGTGCTATGAACGTAGAGAGTAAAAATGATTAAATAAAAAAGACCTAAATCTATGTCTGTTGTGTCCCATGTTTATGACATCACTTTGTGGCTTGATATGAAAATTACATATTTAACCCTTGAAAGTCGCTTATTTGCATATCAAGCCACACGGTGATGTCATCAGCAGGGGACATCACAGACACATTTTAAACCTAATTTTATCTTGACGTATACTTTTGCTTATAATAGTGATAAAACTTTGTAAAGATAATTTTTCATATTTTTTTTTTTTTTCTTTTAAATTATATTTTTATTGATTTTTTATTTTCATGACAGTGTTAATACGTTTCATAAAAATAGATATAAAAGAATATTTTTCATATGACAGAAATAAAACATGAACTGACTTAGGAGAACAAGTGTGCAGCTTATGTATACTGATAAATATGCTGACATCTAAGCCAGTTCCAACAGTAATAAGTCACGTCTAACTTCCTTCTTCCCCAAACTTAACCCTCTTAGCAGAGGTAGGGACACCAATACAACAAATTCCAAACATTCAAGCCAATCAATTATTATGGGTCCAGAGAGGCACCATCCACAAAGGATATCTCCGTTATAAGTAAATAGCCGACTCTCCGGATCCATTAGAAATATAATCAAAATATTTAGTACTATTTTTTGTTTTGTTTTTAAAAAAAAAAAAACAACTCAGGTATCTCACATCAAAATAAACAAAAATGATTAATGTTACATACGGCAGAGATAGAACCTAGAAACATATATGTACGGCGTGTCGTGTGAGCCCAATCTGACATTAAGAGCTAGGGGCTATTCGTAAGTTAAATTACTTGAGGACATATTCGTGGGGGCATACACACCAAGTGAACTAGTACCTCCTCTCCCAATATTATTTTATGGTCAGATTACTGATATACCAAACATCCTATAGGGTGGTCAGTATATCTGGTAGGTGACAATTCAATATAGTGGTATCTAACATTGACTACATCTACTCTCACCTGGGCTAGCCCTTGTAGCGAGAGTTGGAATGTGTACCAACAAGTGCATAACATCATAACATAACTGTTGTGGGTTCAGAAAGTGACCTTCTATCAGTAAGATTTCACAGTAAGCATAGTGTCTCCACTCTGAATCCACAAGAACATGAGCAACATATATAATATGAACGGCTATTGTTAAAAACAGTGGTTAGGGGGAGACCGGAAGATAGCAGGTTTAGGAGGAGAGCAATGTGAGTAAAAAAAAAATAAATAAATAAAAAAAAAGAAGAAGAAGCTAGAGCAGAAAAGGAGCTGCAATTACTCAGGATGCAAGAGAAAAGGCTGATAAATGCATGGCATTATGTTCGTGGTGAATTTGGGCAAGAAAAAATGGGAATTTCAAAGTCCTCTCTCCTTGATCAGTCACTGAGATAGAATTCTGCTGCCCTGGGGTACTGTTTTTGTCTTCTGGGGGGCTTCAGTGGCGTAAAAGGTGGAGCATGTTGATTTAAAGGTCTTGCCGGGAGGGCAGGCATAGGAGGCAAGGAGAGATCCGAGAGGAAGGACTGAGTCTCTCGAACATCGGTTAGGCGGTGCGTCAATCCATCTTTGCGGACCAAAAGAGAGCGAGCCGGGCCCCATTGGTATTGTACCTGCAGGGTACGGAGATGAGTGGTTAGGGGACGTAGTGATCGTCGCCAGGCAACCGTCGGATGGGTCAGGTCCGGGAATGCTTGCAAGTTGTGGGATTCAAACTTGATTGGGTTAGGGCCCTGGAACCTTGCCAGGAAAAAGGACTTGTCTGTAAAACTTCGGAATTGGATTATAATGTCCCTAGGGGAGTCTGGCGGTGCAGCAGTGGCTTTCGCCACTCTGAACATGTCATCGAAACGCAGTGGTCTGCCTTGAGTAGTGGGGGAGAGTTGTGCTAATAGCCGTCTTATGAGGTTCGGTACTTCTTGTAGGTCTATTCCTTCGCCAACACCACGCAGCCTTATATTTTTGCGACGTGATCTATTTTCTAGTTCTTCAAGTTTAAGGTGAAGCGCATCCTGTTGCTTGTCAAGGGCTCTATAGTGTTTCCCCAGTTTTTCCACCTTAGAGTCAGAGATCTTTTTCTCAGTTTCCAGGTGTGTCACTTTGGTCTCCAAAGCTTTAATGTTACATTGAATGTCCGCCACTCCGCGATCAATTATTTGCTTTACTTCAGTGATAAGCAGTTGAAAGTCCTCTCTTGTGATTGGGGAAACTGCCTTAGCCTCAACTGGTGCTGGACGTGGTCCCGTCTCCAGTAAAGGAGAGTCCTCATAGTCGGAGTCTTCTGAGACGTCCGGCGTGTAGCCGGGTGGGAGCATATGTTGATTCAGAGACCTGGGGGGTCTGGTTAGCAGTACCCCTATGTCGTGAGACTCTGGGCCTGGTTTAGGTTTTCTGGACTTCTTCCCCATGGTGAGTATAGTCTCTAGACAGACAAGACCCTCTCAGCAAGGCCGCTTTTTCTAGACAGTTAGTAGTTTGAAACCCTCCTAGGTAATTAGTCTGTCCAAGGTAGAGAGTGTGTTCTCTCAAGGCTTGGAGTTGAAAGCTTCTGATATGTGTGCTCTCCAGGGCTAAACAGACATACTACATAGAGGAGTTTGTTGGCCTGCCTGTGTTCCAGTGTGGAAGGGGGTGTCAGTGTGATGCAGTGTCTCTCAGGGCTAGGGCTGCCCGTATGGGAACAGAAGCAGGCAGTTTGAATGAAATCGGGTACTTTTTAGCGAGTAGGCCGCAAAAGCCGGGGACTTTCCTAGATCGCGCACCCCGCGATCGGGGTAGTGTGTGCGCGGTAGTCAGGATTTTCAACCAAGTGATCAGTTTTAAAGATACCTGAGTATTTTTTTATTATCCATATTCACTTTTAAACAATTTTAGGTGACAAAGTTGCTTTAATCAGCTTCGTAAAAGGCCCCCACAGCATCTAACTTGGGCAAGACATTTATTGACTGATTGGAATCACTGATTTGGGGGGCCACCCTCTTATTTTTTTATTTATGCCACCCCAAAACCTAGAACCATCTCTGAATGATCATCTTTCAAGTAACCAAAAGTAGGGAGAAGCTGGAGCGTAAAGGGATACCCAGTATTCAATGCATCCTTTTTCTTTGTGCAGACAAGAAAACATGTATAGTGGGTATGTTTGATGCTGGAGAATACCTTAATATGCTACGTCTGATAATTCCATACCTTGTTATTGAAGCATGGTGGTATTATGTAGCGTCCTCTATCTGCCGGTATAGCCCCACCCCGTAATATAGTGAAAACAATGATTTTGGCTTCAGGATACATTTCTGAGCGTACGTCCAATTGTGCATTAAAGGAACCCTTCAAATCTATGAGAAACAGGATGAGAGAGAAGCACGGAAATTATTTAAAGCTCCTAATATAAAATATAAAACATTAGTATGAAGCAGATATGTAGACCTTGTAAATATAGAGTTATAAAGAGAAATGAAGTAGTTCTTGATCTTGACCTACACAGATGCCGGTTTTAGGCAGCTGCTTTGAAACAGTCTCTGCCTGAAATTCAAATAAAGTTCAATCTTCTTGTGGGTAGGATGGGTTTGTTAAACCATTAGTAACACTCAGTTGCTACAGGTTTTTAGGATTAGTGAGCCAGTCAATGATACATTTAATGTCAGTCCATAAAGAAAAGCTCAAAGGGACTGTTTAGTGCCCAAAATGCATCTTTGCATCAAACCAGTGAGAATAATGCAGATCAAATGAATGGAATATCCTGTCTTTCTAGTGATGTCATCAGATAATGTGTTGCAATGTTAAGAGATCCTACTGTATACAAGAGCAAGGGCACTCATAGGTAGGGCTGCCACCCGGCTGTTTTTTTTTCCGGCATAGCCGTTATTTCACATCTTGGAGCCAGTGCCGGAACAACTGAAATACTGGCCATTCTAAGGCCAGTATTATTTGCAGCAGGGGAGCGGAGAGAAGGCAGACTATGCCTTGCGTTTGCATAGTCTGCATGGTCCAAATTGTGGCTGCACCTGTAACCCGCTGTGCCCATGTGTCCTATCAATCTCACACCATGTAAAGGCTCTCCAGCGCAGAGCGAGGGGGGATGTCTGTGCTTCCTGCACAGACTGCTAGCTCCGCCCCCTCATGCATACCGCTGTAATGTCAGAGAGCTGGGACACCCGGCTCTCTGGATGAAGAGATGGTCAGTGCCTGGCAAACTATGCTGTTCAAGAAGTGTCCCCCTTCCAGTGCAATAAGGTGAGCAGGGAAGGGGGGCACAGTTAATTATGCAGTTAGTTTGGGGGGAAGCCTTTCCCTTCCCCCAAAAAAACACAACCCTTTGTAGCCACACCCCTTTGTGGCTCCGCCCACCGCTATGGCCGGTATTATTTTGGGGAAAAGTGGCAACCCTACTCATAGGCCACTCAATAAACTCAAATTGAGGAGGCATGGAAGTGACTATATAAAACAAAACGTTATATCCTCAGTGTCTATAGAATCAGTGCTGCTGCACCTGCAGTAAACATGCAGAGTAATCACTGGGGGAGGGCTTGAGTCAAATATTAAAAATGTGATTTATACAGAATGCCTGCATCAAATCAAATATGATATTTCAAATATTGCATTCAAACAACCAATATTCAACTCGTTCTCATCTTTTTATCTTATTTAGCTTTACTGGGTGTGTAGAGCATATGCAAGCAAATGCCTAAATTAAATGTGTTTTAATAGTGTCTGTGGAGCCTCCTGCTTATGACATCACCTGTGGCATGGTATGAAAATGAACTGCTTTTTAATGGGAAATATGTAATTTGCATATTATGCCACAGGTGATGTCATAAGCAGGAGACACCACAGATGTTTAAAACCATTTTTCTCCAATTTGGGGCATTTTCTTGCAATTTTGCTAACACAATGTATAGATCATATTAAATCATTGTTTATGCTCTATAGTCCCTTTAACCTCCTAAACTTTTATCACATCAAAAAAAAAATGTTTTGTTGTGCCTGATCCCAATTCTCTCCCTTGCTATATACATATAAATACTAGGTTATGTCATATAGATTATAGTACATAAACTCACTTTCACCATCTGGGTGTCCTGCAATATCCAGTTTGTGTTTTGCAAAATGTAAGATACTGCCTTTGCTCACAACCTGCAGAAAAAAAAAATTGATCTGAGTCATACACTTAAAGGAACACTGCCACTTACATTTTGTGAATATTTCCCATGATGCAAGATAGTCCAAAATCTTCCAGCCAATCTCACTTTACAACTGTAGCAAAAGCCTGTATGATGATCTCATAAGATATACCCCTGCTCTTGTACTGACTCCTGTATATCACAGTGGGCAGGACTAGGTGGTTGTGTACAACTTTTTTTTACCTGCATTCCAACATAAAGAGAGGAGTTTGACCAAATCGGACCATACTCTTGTGAGGTAAGTTAGATTATCCTCCCATTCAATCAAAGTCTATGATCAGAATTCTGACTTATAGACTGCATACTGTGTCCCCAGCCCCAAAGTGAGATACTAGTGCTGTAAAGTCAGCCAAAAACACTATATTTCACAAAATGGTGGTGCCCAGTCACACTTGTTTAGTTACCGATTTTATTAAATACAGTCACGTAAGAAAAACAAAAGACATATCTGAATAAAACAATACAAAGTAACAAAATAAAATCTTTTCCTTTTTTGGTGGGAGTGTGCCTTTAATGCTTTTTCTCAAGGGAACAAAAGACGACACGTTAGAACATATGGGAACACATAGAGTAAAAGGAAAACTATTTAATGAGTTTAAAACCTGAAGTTAAATATTTTATAATTGTGTCATGGAGATTAGCACCATTCAATAAACCTATTATTTTGTAGCCCCATTTTATGACATGTTGAATTATGCATAATGATAATAACAGCATATCTTACAATCCTGGGCACTATCATTGGGCACCCTGGGCATCCTGGAACTATTACCCAACTTAATGGGACTTATTTTATCGATCTTAGAATAATGAAAGACTGAGGAGACTCTTAAGCAGACCATTACTCTTTGCTACTTCTTATTGATTCATGGCACTCTGTCACGTAAACATTATCTATACTGTAACTGCAGAGAATAAAACAATAATTATGCATGGTAATATAGGCAAATACCTATATTAAGAGGCAAACGTGTTCTAGGAGTGTCTCCTATTCATGACATCACCGGTGACTTGATATAAATATACATTTCCCATCATTGAAAGTAGTTAATTCACATTCAGAGTCACAGGTGATGTCATAACTGGGAGACAATGCAAACCCTTTTAATGCACATGATTCTCGTAGTTTATACATATGCATGGACTGCTTCTAACACACTGGGGGATATTTATTTATCTGGTGCACACTGGAATAGTGTGTAACAAAGTTATTATATCTTTTGGCAAATGTTGGTTTTCTCTGCTGCATGTGTTCACCCTCAACTAGGGTTGACACCTTTTCTACAAAAAAAAAAATTAACGGCCTTGCTGGTGCCTCCATAGATTTAACAGTGGCATCATGCCATTGTTTCTTACCGGTCTGCCAGTAAAATACCGGCTGGGTGTCAAACCGACCCTGAACTTACAGATTTCTCCACTGCTCTGTGCAATACATGGGTAGCACAACCCATGAATAAACAATAAGATACTGAAAGGCAGAGTGACTTTTCCAAACATTTTATATCCCTGCTCACTGAAGGGTCAGGATGTATAGAAAAGGTGCAAACTCCATGATACATAACATTATAATGCTCTACATACAGATCATTTCTGAACATGTTTCATTTGCTACCTTCACAGCATAAACAATGTTTAGATGACAGATATGTTTCTCTCTGTGTAACAATGCTTTTAGTGGATTTACATTAAAGTGTTTGCTTTTATCATTGGACCAACCTGTAATGTATTTACTATTGGATGAGGTGTGCTATTTCTTTGCTAGTAAATGTTCTTCTGATCTATTTCACAGTGTAGGGATGCTGTGGCTGTATTCCTACCTTCTTTGGCTATGTTTCTATCTGGTAGTGGGGGTTCTCCAGAGGACTTATCTAGCAGACTTTGCATTGAATGGTCCCTAGAAGTCCCTCTCTTCTGCATCTCAGCTGAATGGGGGAATTTTTCCAACTTGGTTATTTTGACCTCAACTAGGAAATTTCATGAATAATCGCTAATTGTTAGCCTATTTAATAGTGCTCAAGAAATAGATTCATGTATCCCAATGTAATGACATGTTCTTTAACCTTCTGGCACCATACCAGGGCCTGCAACCTTTTATTTCTGAATATTGTACTTTGAAAAGGGTTTTGAGTTCATAACAGGCATGTAGAGCGAATCAGAGATTTTTCCTCTGATTGGGGGCACCAAATACTCACCATGTAGAAAATATCAAGATGGTCCGATCCGTGATGCAAATCATTCGTTTCGATAAAGTATTCAACTGCCACTGATTCCTTGGTGTCACAATTCCACTTTCTTTTAGTTTTGTCTACTTTTATAAAACTATTGCTCCCAGAATAAAAAGGTGAAAGCCATTTGTACTCAGATTTTGAAAAGTATTCATCCTCTTCGTCTAAATTAAAAGTTCCCTGGAATGAAGAATATTAAAAGAAAGATCAAAATAGTTTTTTTTTAGGGTAGTAGAGTGTTTTGAAAATATCTTGTAATCAGAAAGTGGTACAGTGGATTAGCATATACGTTAAGAAGATAATCTATTAGTGTAAAAATACAGTTAAAGGAAAAACATACCCTTACAGAGCTGCTGGATCTACCCGTCAATTTTTAACATGTGGCTAGACCCCAATCTCTCATTCTGTTTATATAATGATAAATAATTATCATCCACATTGTTTCCTGGAAGTCACGCTATGTAAATAAACTATTCTTGCCTAGATTCCTCTAATTGTGCTTTCACTGCTTCTAAAAATAGCCTTTTTATAGTTAAGTATTCAGTGGAGGATTTTATGATACACACAATCAGTGGAATCTTCGCAAGACTGATTTCTATACAAATACAAATATATATATAGCACATGTATCAATGTGTATACCTTCAAGCACTGTGCACTACTTGCTTAATAATATAAATATATATATGTGTTTTGTTCTAATTGTTGAAAAGTATGTGACATTTTACAGTACTTTCTCAACAGAACATATTTGAAAATTAGAGAAATCCCAATGTATTTCCTGATAAATTACTTGGTAATAAGTAGTGTCTGGGAAGGTTAATCTGGCAACAATATATAGCATAATGCAGACTGCGCTAACTGTGAAAGGCTGTCGGAGATGGGATAGACCTACTTGCTTCCTAGGGATGGCTAGGAAGCCTTTCAATCAGAGAACAAGATGTCATTTACTGTTAAAAGTGCACAAGTGAAAAAAGAGTCCCTTTAAAGACAGCATGATGTGTCGTGTTGTCAGGTTATTCTTTAATCACCAAACAAGCTCCGTGAGCAACTCACCGTCACAGAAACCCTGTCTGTCCATTTCGATGTATCCAATGTAAAGCGAGCAAGTCCATTCTCATCGGTCACCACTGAGATACTATTATCGTCATAATAAGTGTCCACGATCAGGTGAACTGTTTCTTTAGCTTTGGGCTGTTTGTCCCTGCCCACAACAGCTACCTGAAGAATGGAGAGAACAATCCCAATCACAACATTACACGGGCTATTCACTAAATCAGCAAAATCCAAAGAAAAACGGGCTCAAACCTTGCAAATTACAAACGTCTCTGTTGCCTCCAAACAGGGGTGCCAGGACCACTAATGATGGTTTCACCTCACTCCGCCAATGTTGTTAACAGGAAAACTATTTAAAAAATAATCAGCGACTCCTGAAGGGAGACGCATTTTACAAAAAGTTGCTTAGTCAATAGAGTGGCTAGTGTCTCCTCTGATTCAGATATCCCTCAATCCCAACACTCTATTGGATAAGCATCTTTGTGCGAAAAGCACATCTCTCATGGCTCCCCTTTGACACTGTTTGGTTTGTTTTTAAGTAGTTTGTGTACAATATAAAATACATTTTATCATACTATCTATTGGATATTAAGCTATCCTCAGAAGCAACCCATCACTTTTTTTTCTACCTTTGTCCTATTCACTAATTCTGAGCTGGCAAGTGCACTGCAAGAACGAGGCATTATTAGCTAAATTGAAAAGATAGTAAAGTTTCCTACTTTGCTATTAATGCCGGATTATTTAACAAAACAATTCTCAGTTCACCTTTTTAGTAAATCACCCCTACTGAGATGAATGAAGCTGTTCATTTCTATTTACTTTCCAAAGCATTTTCCTTTGATTTGTTCTGCCCTTTTTCTTTCTCCTGTTGTACTTTCCCATGTAGCTATATTATCTATGTCATGGAAAAAATGCTTTTCTTTAAATAGTGGTAAATGACTATTTCTCTGTAACCACTATCTATTAGATTTATATGATTAAAATGATTAATTAATGTGGTTACTCTTTACTCGCACATATGCCACTTGCTCACCGTGCCAGTGTAGTTGATTCCTTTTCTGTAGAAGTATTCAGTGTCCTTAAAGAATATCATTAGTATTGTTCCAACGTGTAACTTCTTCTCTGCCTTTTCCTCCATACCTAAGAGAAGATGTATTGGGGTGAGTTTACCAACATTCTTGAACTAATGTAAATTGTAGACATGTGCAAAACTAAAATTTTCATTTCGTTTTCCTCCATTCGGACGAAAATGTTATTTATTTAGTCTAAAACGAATTTCATTCATTACTGCATTGGTTTCAGGCGAAATTCGTTCATTATTTTCATTTCGTTTTATTCGTTTGTACGAATCAATTGACCTACACCTTTCATAAACCGAAAGTCTATAAACCAAACTTCTTTGAGTTTATAGACTTTCGGCTTATGGAATACATGTAATGCTATTGGCTTTCTATAAACCGAACTAGAGTCCCCATTCATAAGAATTCCTTATGAATGGGGACTCTAGTTCGGTTTATAGAAAGCCAATAGTATTACATTTATTCTATAAGCCGAAAGTCTATAAACCGAAGGTTGTTCGGTTTATAGACTTTCGGTTTATAGAATACCTGTAATTCTATGTATTCTATAAACCGAAAGTCTATAAACCAAACGACCTTCGGTTTATGGACTTTCGGCTTATAGAATACGTGTAATACTATTGGCTTTCTATAAACTGAACGAGAGCCCCATTCATAAGAAATTCTTATGAATGGGGACCCCATTCATAAGAAATTCTTATCAATGGGGACCCCATTCATAAGAATTTTCTTATGAATGGGGCTCTCGTTCGGTTTATGCATTCGTCCGAAAATGAATGCCTATGTCTAGTTAATTGATGACTTGTGTAGATACATTGCATAGAAAGATAGATTCAAAAACTTGTACCTCGCCTACTGCCCTATAATTGAAAACCCTAGGTGTATGAGTAATCTTAGGGCCGTTTTGAGGAAAAAGGGAATTGCAAGGGATTTTAAACGTAAGGGTCACTGGCATAGCAGCAGCTCGCACACTATATCAGCTTTCCCTATATTCCTTTTATTTACTATCTTTTTAAAATTGCCACTAACTTTTAGTTTTTTTTTTGATGGAGGTTTATAGCAAGTTTGTTCCACAACCCCTCTAGTCTTATTTGTGTGTGACTTGTCCATATGTGTTGGGCTGATGGGCCTGTGTTAGTCTTGTATTTAGTATTGCCTTTTATAATATAATATGAAGATCTTATATTAATCATCACATTTTGTCTAGCACTTTACATGATAATATGATCAATCTGCATTGGATATGTCTATGGATTACATTATGTATTGTAATATCTGTTTTTGATACATTTTTTTTCACATCTTTTTATTTCAAATTTTATATTTTATTCTATATATTTTATCTCATGATTCCAAATTAATATTATTACAGTATACAATTAAATTACAATATCTTACAATATTGATAATTCCATATATTTTAACATAGTTTTAAATATAATATATATAATCATCTACAATAAAGTACTATCATATATTACAATCAATACCAATAATGTTTTTGATACATATAAAAAGAAAACAATGAACATTTTCTCAGACATTAGGCCTTTGCTTGCAATTCTGCTAAAACAGAGTATCAATTATTTTCATCCTTTTTTAATCTCCACATTCACAGTACAAGTAATATTTAGGTCCCTTTAAAGACAACAGTCGTCTTTATAAAATACATAGACGTATCGAATAATGCATTTATTGTATGCCTCTTAGAACAGATAATACATTTTTGTGTGTTTGCCTTGGACACAAATTGTTTCTGAAAGGCAGCCGTGTCACGATTTTTAGGTCAGCGATGCTAATGATACTAAGTTTTTCTTGAGACTGAGTCATTAAAACTAATTGCTAGTTCAAATGCCTTCAATTGCCCATGAACATTAGTCTGTTACACTTTCGCTCGCTCTTGTTGTACTGCTATTTGCTATGATTGTGTTAACAATTTTCCCCTTCACATAATTAATAATTTAGCATTTTTTCTAGTGATCAATGTATCTTCAATTCAGATACTAAGTACTATTTGGTCTCTTTTGGAACTATGCGGCTATATCTATCTTTGGAACTCTGTTAGTTACATGTTGCTTTGAAAACCCACAAATGAAAGTGCTAGTTTTCAGTCTTCTTTCATCTGGCACATCTATTGCTAATTGACAATACACCTACACAAGGGACTTACCTTTGCAGCAACATTTTTGTTTGTGGTTTACTTGACTTCTACATAGTGGTGATATTCCTACTTTGAACAACTCCTATGTCTAGTTTATATAGTCCAATTATCTGATCCTAGAGAATTACCTGCTGATAAAAATTCTGGCTAATGTTTATCCATGGGTTCATCTCAGTTCAAAACAACCCATTAGCAGACCCTAGAATGTCTAGAAAGCTCTAATCATCCGGTGTAAAGAGACACTCTCTTTACAGCTATCAGTCTTACCTAAGACGTGTTCTTTGAGCGAGGATGAAATTGTTAAAGTTTTAACATAATTTACTGTTAAGTTGAAAAAGTGAAGGTCGACCTCCTTAGTGAAACAGCCTTTGCTATCAGTCTGCAAATAGAAAAAACAAGTTAAATACAAATCAAGTGAGGAGAGGATAATGATTATAGCAGACCATTACTAGCCTATGAGACAATGACAGGCCTACTTTGCATTTTTGCATACTGTGGTACTGTGGTAAGGGATTTGGGTCAGATTGAACTCCAGTGTAAGAACACAGAACCTAAATAGACCACTGCACACAGCGTTAGCAGTACAAAGTAAATTTGTATAGCCGTAGCCAGCTCTTACCAGTATGTTAAGGAATTGTTGACAAGCAGGATTGGTTCCATGATCAACATTATTCAATGGATTAAAATTACCATCACAGACATAGATATTAAGCAAGCCTTGAACTGGCTTCCCGTGGGTATACCTGGTGAGAACAAATGTAAACGTAAGAAAGGGATTGTCACAAATATGTGCAGCAACTCGGCTCTGCTGGTGGTCTTTCTCACTCTATTTATTTTCTTATCTCTCATCTCCGCTCTTTTTTTCTACTTTCAGTAGTTCTTTTATGTTATTTTAATGTTGTCCTTCTCTTTAAGCTGGCTATACCTTCTGCACTCACATTTATTTATTTACCTTATAAATAGGTAACCTAACTTTGGCAATATGCTACCTTGTTACCTTCTAATCCCTTGTTACTTTCTTTCTTATTTTTCTCTTCCTTTTCTTCCTTATTTCATTTCTGTTGATTTTTAAAGGTTACATCAGTTATTACCTAAAATAGGAGTTAGTTCCACTATGATAGTAAATCTGTATTTCACTTAATGCAGTACAATGTAACCTATTACCTGACAATATCTGTGTTGTATTGTACACTATATAACTCAATAAAAAAAGAAATACAGAGACTGCTATAAACATAAGAAACATAGAATGTGTCACCGGCAGATAAGAACCATTCGGACTCGTCTGCCCAATTTTCTAAATATTTTTATTAGTCCCCAGTTCCCTATCTTATATCTAGGATATCCTTGTGCCTATCCCACGCATGCTTAAACTCCTTCACTGTGTTTACCTCTACCACTTCTGCTGGGAGGCTATTCCATGCATCCACTACCCTATCAGTAAAGTAATACTTCTTGATATTACTTTTAACTTGTTGCCCCTCTAAATTGCCTGCATAGAGAACACGTGTATTTGCGGATATAAAAATGAGTAATTATCTTTCGTCATTGGTCATTTAGTCATGCGTTTGTGTAGCCTTATTACGCTTAATGAATTGTAATTAGACTTTAATTTGCTTTATGACAATAGCACAATTGCTTTAGAAGAAAAGTTATCTGTAAGATGGCTTAGGGATATAGTAAACAGCAACTTGCTATACAATGCTTTGATACTAATTGTATGAGCAACATACATAGACATAGCTGTATAGCTATAGAGCCCTTGATGTTCCTCTCTTCCATGGTAATGGAAGGTGTTACTCCAATAAAGATGGTTTAAATCAGAAAGAAAAAAGTTAAGGACATGTACACCTGTACCTTCATCACAAACATATATCCTGATAAATAACCCTCATCTCAGTGGATGGGGGAAGGCCATTTCTATGGAGTATGTTTGGATTGGATGTATCAGTCTGATTGTACTGCACAATGTGAGGGGAAGTGTAAAGGGTGCAAAGATTCCTGATCTTACCTTCCACAAACTTCTACTTTGAATAAGTCATCTTTTGTTTCCACCATTTCTGGCGCATTAATTAAGACTTCAAATCGTTTCAGTTCTGAAAAAGATAAACCTGATTTAACAAATATGAACTTAGATCCCCAGTATTCTCCCTCTTTAAAACCCCTCCAATAAAGGTTATCTCTCAGGCTTGGGTCTTTATGATTATGCTTCTTCTGTCCCCCTTCAGTAACCTACTCATGTGTTTCAAAGAAGCTGATAGCTGCTTTTTCCACATGAAGTTGAGTTTTCCTTAACACCTGTCTACAAATCCCAGATACCTGTCTGTATCTCCAATAAATCTGCATCAGATAGTCAATGGTTCAGCACATGACAGAGTGTGGTTGTGCTATTCAGGTTACTGGGCTATGCTATAAACAAGTATTCCTCCTATTCTTTTAGCTTATGATGGTTCTCATCATGAGTTGTAGGTACATTTTCTCTGTTTAGTTACTCACCGTATTCAGCCACAGTAAATGTTTGGTAATGCTGGTTAGGCATGACAATCTTATATTCTCCAAGTGGTACTTCGTCTGCTAAATGGAAGCTGAGGTCTATAATCCCTTTAACAGGTGAGACATCCTGCCACTGGGCAATAATATTTTCTCGAAAATCCTTTGGAAAAATAAGGGGATGTTAGAGTCACCTTAGTATCATGTAGTGTTGGGAAACAGCATGTATTATGTATAATTGAGATTAGCACCTTAGAAGGTGCTGTAACAATCTTTAATTGCCTCTGAAAATGTTTTTTTCAAAAAGGAAGTGTCTCTCTTTGCTTCTCTGTTAATAAAAAAAAAACTCTCTTACTTCACAGTCATTCATCATAAATGTTTACATTTTTATTCACCTTATATTTAGTGTTCTGGTTCCAATTGTCTTGAAGTTTTTGCTCAAATTCTCCTGATAATTCTAGCTCACAATCTCCTGAGAATTCTAGCTCACAATCTCCTGAGAATTCTAGCTCACAATCTCCAGAGAATTCTACCTCACAATCTCCTGAGAATTCTAGCTCACAATCTCCAGAGAATTCTACCTCACAATCTCCTGAGAATTCTAGCTCACAATCTCCAGAGAATTCTAGCTCACAATCTCCTGAGAATTCTACCTCACAATCTTCTGAGAATTCTAGCTCACAATCTCCAGAGAATTCTAGCTCACAATCTCCTGAGAATTCTAGCTCACAATCTCCTGAGAATTCTACCTCACAATCTTCTGAGAATTCTAGCTCACAATCTCCAGAGAATTCTAGCTCACAATCTCCTGAGAATTCTAGCTCACAATCTTCTGAGAATTCTGTCTCACATTCTCCTGAGCACTATGGCTCACATTCTTCTAAGCATTGTGTCTCACATTCACTTGAGTATTCTGAAATCCGTTCTCCAGAGACTTCTGGTTACTATCCCCTTTCACAGTCTCTCCTATGAGCATCGAGGAAGAACAAACTGATATTTCTGATGTTTTCACGTACGTGCTGGTCAACATGTACAATCTAATGTAACACACTATATATGTACACGTATGTTTAGAAAATGCATACACAAGGCAGATAGTGTCAATAATTTTAAACTAGTAGAAGATTAAATTACCATATTTACTTGAATCTAATGCCTTTTTTGCAAAATGTTGTCTCCAAAATATGCGTGCTCATTAGAAATGATGGCACATTATATTTGCATATGTTTTATATTGCAACTTAATTCAAACCCCCAAAATGTTGCTATTAACAAAAAGGAAATCACAATACAAAAAAGACAAACTGTGCATGCATACTACCCCCTTTTACTTATAGAAATTCCATAATATTGTTGTATAGCAGTGTAATTTATAACAAAACTATTGTAACTTGGTAGTATAAACTGATTGTTATAAAACAATAATTCTTGTACAAATGCACATTACATTCGCTGGCGAAAACATTGTTTGCCTTCAACGTGTCAAAATTTGAATTGCGCATTACATTCGATGGTGCATTAGATTCGAGTAAATATGTTTTTTCTTAAAGGTTAATCCACATTTGAGAAGCTTTGTAAGTGAGAGCAGCTCGACCCATCATCAAGCGAATGTATGTTTTCAATAGAATGTACCAATAAGTCTCTTAAATGTTTTTTTCAGTTCCCCTTTGAAGACAGTTGCATATAATCAGGAGTAAAAAAAAACAATACATTATTTGGGGGAGGAGGTATTACTAGATATATTCAAGGAAAATCAGAATTTGTGTTCAAGGTTTGTACTGTTCTTACCTTGATTTTCACCACTGGTATCTAGAGGAAAAACAAAATAACCGGTCAAGAGGGCATTTATTTCGACCTGAAATACGACTGGGGCCTATTCACTAAAACTCAACAGACAAATGAACTCACTGATAGTTAACCGAGTCGGAAAAATGCTCCACAAGGTCTATCTTTCCAAACTGACTCATTAATGCTTATTGTTTGCACTTCACTTGTCAGATCAACACTGACCACTTTTAAAAAACTGACGAAAAAGTGCTAAATATTAAGCAACTATCATAGAAACCAACAGAATGATGTGATGTCTTCTTCCAGATTTATTATTTGTCCCTTTTCCAACTTGGCCGCTATGTCTGCCAGCAGACATTGTTCAATTCTTCAGAAATATTGTGACGGATTGAAGCTTCACATCGACTGCTTGGCATTTCCCTAAAACTGCATCATACCACTAATCATTGATGCCTCTAGTTGTACAAGATAATTGCCCCCTCTTTAAAACATTTTTCTTGTGATACTGAACAAATCTGTGGTTCATTGTATTGTAGCAATATCAGAACTAGGTATGTTTCATACTTCACAATGTTTTACAATGTTTGACTTTTTGGAAATATTTAGAAATTGGAACACATGTTACTTTGGGGGTATGTGCTATTTCTGTTTAATAATGTCTCTACTGAAGGGGTCTTCCCATCACCGTTATCCCACCATAACTTATTTTGTGTGTCCCAAAGACCTCTAACAGAAAACCAGTATCCAGTCCCATGCCAATCCCATTAAAAACAAAACAGCTATTCATGAAGGGTTTTCTGTCTCTGCTCCTCTGTGCTGAGCTGTGTTTAATGGTTGTCTAGCATTCAAATTCTCCATGTATAAAGTGAACATAGAGGCAAATGGCGATAATTATTGACTGACTGACTGATGTTGATACCTGAATGAATTCAATGCACACTGGATTCCAATCATTTAACAGTGAATCTGGATGAATTGTCAAAAGAGTAGTAAACGGATAGATCACATTTTCAACTTATTTTTTATTTCATTTCTGAAATTCCCTTTTCATGTCCCCCAGGTTTACTGTTTAGTTTTTCTTTAATTTTTTTCTTTATTATTTTTTATTAAAATATAAAAATAACTTGTGACCCAATTTTTCAAATGTTTATACTGTAATCTCACCTTAGTATCCAGAACATGTAAATTCTTTTCAAGATTTACAATCCGGATATTCACTAAAAATAATACAAAAACAGACAGGAACAAGAGGTTAAACATCTTGCATGTTAACGTATTAAACCTGATTATCCATCATTATACATTAATATAAATACTGTCTCTGATATAACCTGACACTCTCCATTCCTTATTATTCATTGATTTGGAGACTGTCTCTGATATAACCTGACACTCTCCATTCTTCTTTATACACTGATATTGAGACGGTCTCTGAGATAACCTGACACTCTCCATTCCTTATTATTCATTGATATATAGACTGTCTCTGATATTACCTGACACTCTACATTCCTTATTATCCATTGATTTGGAGACTGTCTCTGATATAACCTGACACTCTCCATTCCTTATTATCCATTGATAGAGACTGTCTCTGATATAACCTGACACCCTACATTCCTTATTATCAATTGTTATGGTGACTGTCTCTCTCTGATGTAACCTGCCACTCTCCATTCCTTATTATCAATTGATACGGAGACTGTCTCTCTCTTATATAACCTGCCACTTTTCTAACTATCCATTGATATAGAAAAGTTAGAAATTATAGAGCTTTAAAGATAAAACGTATGCACCTCAGAAAAGCAGAGACCTCAAACCTTTGGTAAGTAAATCAGATATATAGGACAATGGAAGAGACTATGAAGTCTCCATGAAAATATTTACACACATGCCACTATTTTGTAAACTATTAATAGCCATCAATGTATTTGCATAGGGAATATCTGTGTGCCAGCAACCTTCAAATTCAAAAAAGTGATTATGGAGTACAACTTGGGTATCCCTTATAATGGATACTGATGGAGAGCAGATCATTTTGGCAGCACAAGCCCTAAACATGATCTTCATCACCTAAATTCAATGTGAGCAACTTGCTCCCATTGTATTTAGGTGATATAGATAATTTCCAGCTGTGGAGCTGGTGAACTTACCTGCTCCACGCTGCCTTACGTCGCATCGCTCTTGGAACTACATTTACCATGAACACTGGCTTTCATTCACCCGGAAGGGGGGGTGAACCAAAGGAGATTCACCACCGGATGTCAAGAAGGTGAGTTATCCCCTTATTCGAATTGAGCCTCCAATTTTTTTTCCGTTTTTTGAGTAATTTCAGCTTCGGATCTTCTGATAAGGGATACTCAACCTGTATTCTTATTCTGGGAGGCTGTCATTTATAATCAACAAACGCGTGAGGTTATAACCCTACTGAAAGTGGGCTTTGATGTGGCCCATGAGATTAATTTTGCTTTGGCCAATTCATATGACCAAAACCTCTCAAGTATAATATGTTTATACAATTGTTGCCAACTTTATTAGGGTGAGAAGCACTGCTATTTCATTGTTTACAACATAAACCCAGGATCTGGTTCCTGAATGTTGACAGTTGCATGATATACTATATAATTAATATTTATTGTTTAATTTTATGTATTGGTGAGAGTCTTACCTGTCTGTCCCGGTTTGTAGATATTTTTATCTGTTTGAATCATGGTTATACTGCCCATTCTATTTACTGAAATGCTCCTAGTCTGATTAATGTTGAGATTTTCTGACTCAGCTAACACTCTGAAATGCGTGGTTCCAATTGCTTCTGCAAATTTTGGAACCTGTAGATGAAAAAAAGCTCAAGTCATGAAAGGGACTATGTTAGAATTTTAGGGTCTAATAGAACTCTAAACTCCTGAGCAAGGATGCTCACCTGGAAAGTGTAACAGTGGTCATGATCGGGGCCGTCTATATTGTCTTCAGCTAGCAGATACACATGATAAGGCTCATGTACGATAATTTCCAGTTTGAGGTGCAGCTTCCCCTTCAAGTGGTTAAATACCACGCATGCTTTTTCTGTGGAAGGATATGTCATCCATCCTGGGACAGTGATCAGATAGTCGCTGGGAAGAGATAATGGAAAAAAAATTAAAAGGGAACTTATTGTCAACTGAAGTGTGGACTGTAAACTTCAGGTACTGATAGACATTCAACAAATGACCAATGTTTCCAGTTCAGTTATAACTGTCTGCTTTTTACAGTTCAGTTCACCTTTCGCGAATATACTCCAATGGATAAAGCAAACTGATATTCTGGAAATTTCTTTGACACAACAAACTTGCTTTGCACTTTTCTCCATGAAACATTGTGTTTTGCTTTATTTTTTAGATAATTTAGTATCAGTAGTAGTAGTGATATTTAAGTGTAACTAGTGCATTGCATAGTACCGTCATACATTTGTTCTGCTTGAGTTTCAATGGTCATTTTTGTACACAGTAAAATTGTAGGCAATACACCCAATCCACTATAGTCTGGGACTCAGGTCCCGCGGAACCACAATGCAGTACGAGCTATGCGATTCACGAGATTTCATTAAAACTCTGCTTTAACCGCTGTTCTGCCTTTAGTCATTCCCATTCTTGTACTCACTCCCCATGCACTGCTCTGAGGTTAACTGTTAAGTGGCCTTCCATATGCAGACTTAAGTATAGAGTGGACAGCGTGAGAGGAAGAAGGGGAGTGTCTGTGCAGCTGTATAGGCAATCCAGCTGCCTCCACTCAACACCAGGGAGTGGCTGTCCTGGGGTGCAGGGGTAAGTCTTGGATGTGCAATGTGGGTGATGGGGTATGTCCTAGGTGCAGGGGTAAGTCATAGATATGTAATGTGTAGAATGGGGCATGTCCTGGGGTGCAGGGGTAAGTCTTAGATGTGCAATGTGGGTAAATGCCCCCTGAGCTCTGGAGACTGGTCACATATTCTCAGACTCCATATAATTAAATAAATCTCACCAGCTAATGGGAGAGCTGAGGTAGGAAGGCTTCTGACTTTTTTACAATAGGTGGATTCATTTTATTTTTGGTTGGCCCCTTTCCCTGGGCTGAAGATGAGGATTGAGGGCATCGTGGATGGAGTAGGGCATTAACAAAGGTATCCATTTTTTGCAAGACACTCTTTGGGTACTAGGTGATGATTTTCACTGCCCATGTTTCTTGCATAAAAAAAGTGTGTTTTTTTGTTGTTTTTTTTAACTATATTAAAGGTGATTTTTCACAACCTACTGCTAAGTAGGGGGAACTTTAGGGGGGTATTTATTTAATTATATTTTGATTTGGGGCCTTTGGCCAGCACCACAAACCTATGGGAGTATTTAAGTTATATGGGGGGGGGGGACTGCCAAGTGCCTCCTGGATGCCGGGGGCAGTTTATTTAAATATGTAAAGAAATCTGGAGGCTATTGACTAGTTTCCAGAACCCAGTGGTGTATTTATTTAATATGGGGGGGAGGTGCAGAGGTACTTGGCCAGCCTCCAGAACCCAGGGAAGGGTTATTTAATTATATGCGGGAGGTCAGGGTTACTCGTACTGGCCCCCATCTAGTTAACAAGGGTCTGGAAGTCATTTTGGTGGCTACCAGCTCTTTCATTGTAAGGGGCCATGGAATTTTTTTTTTTTTTTTTTAATTTATATGGCAAATGGTGGTCCGCTGGCCACAGGGCGACAATTTTGTTGTTTTTTTTTTATTATTTTTTAACGAAACAAATAACAGAAAAAAACAAGATGTATGGTATATATAGGAATGTGTGAGTTAATAACAGGGAGATATTAAGTTTCAGGGATTATAGACTAGAGGATATATTAGGTGGAATCACGGAGGCTTATTCCACATATGAGGAGCTCTGATAGAGAATGCACCTCAACCTGCTTCATATTTGAGGGACAGCTAGCAATGCTGCTTTCTAGCTTACACCTCTTAAAAAAAATAAACCATAATAATAAATGACTAAAAGGAGATACAAAATGGTGAGTAATATTAATGCTACATACACTTACTGTGCACTATTGTAATATACAGAATACATAGATGAGCAAGGTTCAGCTTTACATTATTTTAGCTAATATCATTTAAATAAATTAGTACAATCTTACGGTTCTGGTTTTGGTTCTGAAGTTCCATCAGAAGTCGAGCACCAGATCGTCAGACAGACAACCACCAGTAGGAGCTTCATGTTGATGGACACAGACACGCTCTGTGCTCCCAACCTCATGACTTCTTCACCTTTATATAGAATCTAGGACACAAAAGAGGTGTTTGGCCGTCCCTCTGTCCCTTGACCCAGTCACTCACACCCGAGGACATGACTGAGTTTGTTCACGGTACACTGAAAATTGGCTTTAGAGAAAGATTTCAGCACAGGCTTTTGACCTGTTATCAGTTAATACAGATCTGCCTGTTGATGCCAATGCACAATTACCTTGATGATTTCAATAATGATTAAACAGACTAAAACTTAGTAACAAGGCTCAGCATTATGTAACTCCACTATTGGGAATAGTATAATTTGTATTTATAACTAGATTATAGGATACACATTATAGCATGGTTTATAGCTTAATTAACATAGAAAACAGTGTACAATAAAATAAATGTACAGCCCAAGCATCACTCAAGTACAGAAATATAACAGGCAGCAGAGTAGTTGGCTGCAATCTGTATTTAAAAGACTCAGCCCTGTCTAGTCTGAAGACAGCTAAGAATTCATAACTTTTTTTAAAGGAGCGCTCCTAATTAAAAATAAGTACAAATACAAATATGGATTCTAAATATATTTAATTCATTGACATACATCAAATGAATGTCCCACTCAGCTGTCGGTATTTGACTGAAGCCCTGAAGGAAAAATACATTTAAAAAAAAAAAAATATTACAGCAAACGTATAAAAAATAATAATAACATACATTACAAATGGACAGGTACCAGACTATACATCACATAGACTTACATATTCTTATTTTTTTTGCCAATATTTAAGGGTATTCTCTTAGGGGCATCAGTCACTCCTTATATCAAGGTCTTCACTCTTGTGTCCATGGTCAGCGTTTTATCTAACCCTCTAATTTAGCTAGCCAGCAATTCCATCTATCTACATTTCCTTTACATTATTCTTTGTATGCACTAATGCCTTTTTCCATTCTAATTTGCCATCTTATTTAATTCTTAACTAAGGGCCATAGATTTGTCTCTGTTAATTTCCAGACCCTAGATATATAGCACTTTTACTGCACCCATGCAATGAATTATCATCCCATATTCTTTCTTATACTTAACAGGCCAGTTTAGGTGTAATAATGTAATATAGCTTGGAGGAAAGACGTAACAGGGGAGATATGATAGAAACATTTATATACATAAATGGAATCAACACAGTAAAGGAAGAGAGTATATTTACAAGAAGAAAAACTACCACAACTAGAGGACATAGTCTTAAATTAGAGAGGCAAAAATTTAAAAGTAATATCAGGAAGTATTACTTTACTGAGAGGGTAGTGGATGTATGGAATAGTCTTCCAGCAGAAGACTTTCTATAAACCGAACTAGAGTCCCCTTCATAAGAAATTCTTATGAATGGGGACTCTAGTTCGGTTTATGGAAAGCCAATATTATTACATGTATTCCATAAGCCGAAAGTCTATAAACCGAACGAAGTTTGGTGTATAGACTTTCGGTTTATAGAATAGCAATAGCATTACAGGAAAGCGGACGGCTATCAAGAGATTGTGGAGGAGCTGCTCTGGTGCTCTTGAGTTTCCAAGCACTTAGATGTAGAATGAGCACCAAGGTTCCCTACTTACATAGTCACTTGGCCAACTTTCCAGAGAACTTGGGTCACGTGAGCGAAGAGCAAGGTGAACGCTTTCATCAAGACATTAAAGTTATGGAAGAACGTTACCAAGGCTGATGGATCTCCAACATGATTACTGCTGGTCCTTGATGAGAGACATTCCACAAGCTGTACATCGGAGATCGTCAAAGAAGAGGTTGTTTATGCAGATGTAACATCACTATTATCAATTTACCTTTTTGTACATATTTTTCTTATTTTCACATTTCAATTCTTACATGGTAATATGTATTCACACACATTTATATGCAGTCACTCTCACAACTTTGTACTACAGCTCATTAAATGTTTGTTTCATTATTATTGTATATTGTATCTGATCTTATTCTTGTTTGTATGTCTGTTTAGCTCTTCGTATTTGAGCATAAATTTGCTGTTTTTATTGAAGATACAATTTTTGATATCTCAAAAACCTGATGTGATAGCAAAAAAACTTTCAGCACCCCAAAATGACCTTAAAACCATTGGAAAACCTTATGCCAGAAAAATTGTGTTGACCAGGGATTATGATAAACATCCAAGTAAGAGACATTGATAAAAAAAAAAAAAAAAACACTTTTAACACATACAAATCACAGAGGAATTGGAGTAGCTGATATATTTAAATATTACAAAGCAAGTAGATTAACACAAACTACACAAAGGCACCTCAAAATTGATAGATTTGGTTGGGTGGAAATTGAAGAAGAACTTATGAAATTTTATTTCATCAGTTCAATTTTATGGATACCTAAAAAAAATTCAGAAACAAGACAGAAATAAATAATAATTAAAACATATATTTTTTTGTGTTTTCATTTTTTTTTTAAATTGTATTTATTTTTTTTGTTTTATTTCTTGTTAATATATTATTTTATTAAGTCATTATTTAAATATAATATAATTATAACTTTATTTATAAACAAATATTTATTGGAAAAAAAAAAGCAATAGATGGTATTCGGTTCTTTAGAATTTTATGTTGACAAATTAGTGACAAGGGCTGTTTTTAAATTTCTGAAGTGTTTGTGTTTAACTGTAATTTTCTTCTTTCTCACAAACTGTACCCACACAAATTATATGTTGTTTTTAACATCATAAGAAGGGCTTTCATTAGATACCATTATGTTCATCATATCTTATAATTTAATTTACTACAAAAAAAAATCATAAAATATGAATAAAAAATAAAAAAAAACACTTAAATATAATTTACACAAATACAATTATTAAAAAAGACCCCGTCTAAATAGTTTCTAAATGTTGGCCCGAGGTCCGAAAAATGCATGTTTTCATGTTTTTCTACATTATTTTGCGAGTTATGGGGTAAAAATCAAAAATAGTGTGTGGGGGGGGTCCCTATATTGATCTTTTGACCCCAACCCGAGCCCTAAATTTAACCCTAACCCTAAATTTAACCCCAACTCTAACCCTTGTGCTATCCCTTAATATATTTTAGTTTTAATTTAATTTTACCCTATCCCTTATGGTAACCATAATTTAATTTGAACCTTAACAGCTAATCTAAGCCTAATGCTAGAATAAAAACAAATTTAGAAAGAATGAATTTTACAAAATGCATTTTCCAATTCATTTCTTGGTCTGGATTTTGCACCTAAGCTCTCAATTCATTATAATTCATGACCTTGTCATACAAAGGTATAACATAAAAGTATCATGTTTCAACTATGTCTGTTGTGTCTCCTGTCTATGACATCACATGCAAACGTAATTTATGTCATTTGCATATCATGTCCCAGTTGCTGTTATCTTCAGGAGACTTCACAGATACATTTGAAATTCAGGCTTAAATTTAAAAAAAGTAGCATATGAAGGATATTAATGCATTCATTTAGAGAATCTAATAATCAATACATCTATAAAGCTCACCTAAAACAAGTAAAAGATTGTATGATTATTAGCATTTTTTTTTAAGATTGATTTTTTGAAGTTGTAAATGTATGTAACAATTTTTTTTTCATTTATAATTTTATTGCGACAAAAGATATGACATGTATAGCAAACAATACAGATAGCAATACTATCAAATGAATAATTGTCTTATAAGTCTGTATATCACCATATTGCCATTTACACTGTATATGCTTATATTGAAATTACACAGCCCAATGTGTAATAATAAATAATTTCCAAAAGTGAATAATATCTATATTTAAAGTATATCTAGTATGTCCTTAAGTATCCCATTGCGCAAAAATGTGAAAAATTGTACAAAATTGAAAAAAAAATGTACAAAATAATCATGGATAACTGGAACATCTATAAATAAATTGTGGATAACTGGAACTGTGTAGTACTAGAAACTGAATAGAACAAATAATGAATAACTAACAGTTCCATCATATTTGCATACAGGAGCAGCATATACAATTTCTAAAAAAATAAATAATTAACAAATGTCTGTTTCAAGCCTGTATCCACTGCAAAAGCATGTATATTAAAATATATACTAAATATATGCTGATAGTTGCTAAAGATGTTATATTAACCATGTAATAATTCAACCTGCCACATTTTATCAAGAAAAAAAATATGATTTTAGTGTGGATTCTATTATTTTTGATTTGTATCAACATGTAAGAATATATAGATTTCCAGCATTCACATATTATAGAACTTGACAATCATCTAAAATACACATATGAACATTGTATGCTTTAACCATGTGCCAACTAAGTGTATTTTTAAATTCATTAATTCTTTTAACCAACTAACATAGAAACATAGGATGTGTCAACAGAAAAGAACCAACTTATTTTGCTCAATTTCTGGATAAAAGTTAAAAAAAAAAGATAATGTGAATACATTCATTATTCTGTTGCCCTTTTTTTATATCTAGGATAATCTTATGACTATCCCATGCATGCTTAAACGCCTTCAGTGAATTAGCCTCTACCACTTCCTCTGGGAGTCTATTCCATGTATTCACTCTCAGTAAATTAATACTTCTTGATATAACTTTTAAATATTTCTCCCACTAATTTAAATCTCTGTTCTCTAGTTGTTGTAGTTTTTCTTTTTTTAAATATACTCTCCTTGTTTACTGTGTTGATTCCCTTTATGTATTTAAATGTTTCAGGAGGAAGCCTTTGTAGACGAAACGTGTTCGTGTGCTGTAATGATTCGCATTAGCCACCTCTAGCTCATTTTGGAATTTTTTTATGGTTTTTTTATTGTATTTATTTGTCTTTTATTCGGCTTATGTATAAAGCTGCTCTCTGAATTGTGGATTATACTGTGGAGCCGCTGTTCGAAAATAGTACATGTAAGGTACTACTTTTTTTAATACTAAAAATTGTTTATATTTACTACTTACATCTCCTATTTTGCATTCTTCATCCAATTGATCACCACCATACATTGGAGGAGGAGGGAGAAGGGGTCACTGCCCACAACAGATGAGCTCTACCTATCCGAAAGTTTATATATTGTACACATCGCTACCTATATCTGTGGCTGTATTATGCTATGGTTTTTTGTCTCTTCTTTTCCTACATATATAATTTGATGAACACAATTGCATCAACATGTACTTAAGAACGAACATCCCCTCAGGCAATTATTTATATTCTTTTTTTGATATTCTTTTTTTGCCTTTTTTCTGGTGAGGTTTACATAGCGCACCTACCACCCTTTTCTGTATTTTGACTTACTTTAATATGAATACGCTTTAGTAGAACGTGAAATGCGCCAAGCGTGTTTTAGAGTTTATTTTTTGTCTTCCCCACTTGCTGTTTTTTTTTTTTCTTATAATAAATGTACAGCAAACATTCCACTCCAACTGTAACTGTAGCATCTATAAATAAATTGTGGATCCAGTGAGTCCTGGAACCGGCTTCTCGTTCCTTTCCTTATCGTCAATAAATATTTTTTACATTTTGCAGTATTTTTGGTCTCATGTGCCCCCCCCCCCCTTTTTAAATATTGCTTGGGTATTACACATATGTAATTCTGCCATGTTTAGCAATGAAAATGGAACATTGTTTTCATATGTGCAGTCATTTTTATCTCCTGGCAAATATCCATGGCCTTTTACAAGACTGAAGGTTAGAGGCGATTGGGGGTGGGGTGGGGGGGGGCATATTTGTACCACCTACAAGTATGTTTCCTACCCTATGAACTGAGAGGGAGGAGCTACCCATATGTAATGCTGCCAGGAAAACTTATGTACAGAAATAATTAGACACACAAGTGTAAATAAAAGTAGGACAAAATAGACTAGATTAGACAATAAAGGCAGGAAATTACTATACGTTCTAGACTTGGTCCAAAGGAAAATACTTGAAAACCAGAGGAATCTCCATATAAAATACATTACCTAAGTCCTCACCCCATGTTTAACTCTTTCTCGTTGAAGAGTATCGCATTCTTCAGAAATGCATTTTATGTTTCTTTCCGAAGTCCTCAGTAGTTATTCCAGGATTGGACAGGCTAACAAACTTAATGTATTTTATAAGATTAAATATTGGCACAATTACATGGTCTGACCATGCCCCCATTAATGTAATAATAAAAAGTAATTATGACTATAAACATAAATTTGAATGGAGATTAGAAAAATCAATCTTATCATCGGAAATAAAAAATCTTCTAGCCACAAATGCTAAGGAATCCGTTTGGGTAAATGACAATGGCTAGGTTTCTTCAGAGACTTTGGGTCAACCTTTACACCTTTGTGTAATTAGACGTAGTTTCATATAGATTGAGGCCAGATTGAGGAAAGCTAGAGGAACAGGCCTAACTGACCTCTATATTTAGAGGGCACAATTGGAACAGCAAAATACAAATAAATCTACTGGTTTGGTCACAGAACAAATATCATCATTTAAGCTCCAGATAAAAGCAAAATAGGGAGAAAGGGTTAAAAGTATGATTACATCCCTAAATCAACATTGGTATAGCAATGACATAGAAACATAGAAACATAGAATGTGTCAGCAGATAAGAACCATTTGGTCCATCTGGTCTTCCCAATCTTCTAAATACTTTTATTAGTCTCCAGTTCCCTATCTTATAGCTAGGATAGCCTTGTGCTTATGCCACCTCTACCACTTCCGTTGGAAGGCAATTCCATACATCCACTATCCTCTCAGTAAAGTAATGCTTCCTGATATTACTTTTAAATCGTTTCTAATTTCGATTCTAATTTCACTATGTCCTCTAGTTGTGGTAGTTTTTCTTCTTTTAAATATACTCTGTTCCTTTACTGTGTTGATTCCCTTTATGTATTTATGTCAACAGAGTAGGGAAGCCCTTTTGAAATAGACTTAAGTTCGACCAGACACAAATGGCAATCAAAAATATCATTGTGGCCAATGAAGTTTACCTTTTTATCTCTCAAACAAGATAATCATTTGTTCAGTACTTAGCCTCTCATTACAATATTGAGATAGATAAGTCTTCTGAGACAAAAGGTTCACTTTTATAAACACTTTGAACCAATCATGACCCATCCCAAAGCCCGGTAAAGACTCAAATGATAAGCAATTATCTTAATCCAGCCTAATCCAGCCTTAATGAAGCCATATCCTACCTCGAAATTAAAATTAATTTTGCCATTGAGAATTGAATTCATATAAATTATCTTAATCTGCTTCAGAAACTCAAGGCTCTAATTTTGAGATGGAGTAAAATGTATTTTAGTGACTAGGGAGAATAAAACCCATTAGAGCCTATATGCTGCCAAGGTTGGAATATCTATTCTGCACAATCCGTCTCCGAGTCCTGCATAAGATTTGGTATGTGTTTCATAAACTTTTTTATTCATACGTTTTGGATGCTAGTAGACCCTCCAATAGCATTGGGAGTTATGATAACCAAGTTATCGGAAGGTCTCTCTTTTTCTAGTGTTTCCTTTTTTCCATTAAATACTGCAATGTTTTCGCACATTATGCTGGGGGGTAGTTACATTCAAATAAGAAATTCTGGTGCATTTATGAAAAAAAACTTTCTTTTTTTGGAGCAATATCAATGGGAGTTCCACTGGTTAAAAAAAATATTTTATGCTAATAAATTCTGTAAATATCCCCTTAATTGCTCTGAAGTTCATGATTTATGATCTGAACTTCTATCATTGGTCAGAAGCTGGACTACTGAGAGCTGTTAATCGTTACAATAATTCTAGGATCTGAACTTTCCCCCAGCTTAATTTAATTCCATTTAAGAATAGCTGACTTTTTTGTATCAAATTTCTATTACAAACAATGGCCCACTTGATAAGATTCTATATGTTCAAATTTTCCTTGAAAATTAGAATTTTTTTAATTAATGCTAGAAAATTGGGGAAATTAAGGTCCATTATAAAGCGGGAAGAAGACATCAGAAGGTCTTCCCCATTACAAGTTGGGTTAAAATCCTTCGAGAATGTTTGGAAATGTATAAACTGTTTATTAATATTAAAGAGACTTTTGAGAAACTTTCTTATAAATCATTTACACTTGATACAATCTTTCAATAAAACAAAAGTTATTTCTTTTGCTACAGTTGTCCTTTAATAAACATCATTTTTAAATGAACACTATCCTTGGCGCAGCGATTGCTGGCTCTGTCTCGGCACAACCCATGGATTAATGATCAGGCGCTTTCCAGGGTTTGACAGAGGTTCTAGTCCTACACACAGAAATGGTAGGGATGTATAAAAATGTTAGTGTGCAGGAAGATTTATACATAACCCCTGCTACAAACAAATGACAAACAAAAGAGTATACATTATATTAAAGCCAGTAGAACAAACTGAAATCGGAATTGGTTAAATAAAAAGATGAAAAATACTGACACTAGTTTTTATTGTGACTTTGGTTTAAGATGCAGTACACACAGAGCCAACATGACCAGTTACCACAGTTAAAAGTGATTAAAGGCAAGCAAATGTTATCCATTATCCAACTGCTTTCACTGATGGTCTTCAAGTGGTACATTGGTAACATACAGTAACTTCAGCTGTCATTGGTTACACAATACATGTCCAGTGTCTCATCTTCTTTCTGCGAAGGCAAAAGACCAAAGGTTTAAAAAAGCTTTACAAGATATCAAAGGGATGTAAAAAAAAAGTACACACAGGCTAGGAGTCTATTCACTTAACATGTCACCTCATTGCAAGAACAGAGTTGGCCCTCCATCATACATTAGAAAAATTGTGAATTCATAAAGATTTAACTGCATTATCTGTGTCCAGCTGAGCTCTTTTTAAAGGACAAACCTACCAGCTTTGGTCCTGGACAATGCACAGTTAAGTAGCTGAAATTAAATTTTCATCTCACTGCAACAATTTAGTGACTGGACACTATAGAGTTCAAAATATACTTAACATGCATCATAAAAAAGGTTCCTGCATGCAAAATCAGTTTAGTGGCATTGTAAAAACTAGCTCTTTCGTTTCCTTTTAAATGCTTGAACGGTGATAGAGACAGTACAGAAAGCAATACATTTGATCTTCTTGGGCACACTGACACAATGACTGACACATGATTATAAAATCTGAATTAGACATTCTTTATTTGAGTGTGAAATTACCTACCAGGCAGTTATATATGCATAGCGTCCAACACATATTTTAGTGAGGGACAGATTTTGGCACACTAGCTTCTAGACCACACATTTTTAGGGGACCAGGGAATGGACACACCTTTTAATGGGACAAGTGGACATTAAAAAAGGCTGACTACTTATATTACACCCTCTCCTCCAAATTCCCACTTTTGCTGTTTTTTGGTACGGACTTGAAAGAGATTGAGTCCAAAGGCTTCAGGGAGATCCAGGCCTAATTTTAATCACCTATACGTACTCTTTGGCATACAAGAGAGTTAAAACATAACCAAATAGACCAACCGGGGAGGTATGCTCCATGGGATTGTGAAATATCTCGGGGGGCAGAGTAAATAATCCAGGAAAAGTGTCAGCATGTATATAAGTATTATTATTCTAGCAACACACTTGAAAACAGAGGGGGCTAACATTAAGGAAAAGAAAGATCAGAATTGCCTAGCATTGTGGATAGAGAGTATCTCTCTATAATGACTAAGAGCTAGGAAGGTTAGAAATGGGGACGGGCGTGTGAGACATTGATAACATTTGGAAAACAATGGCATGATCACAAAAATTCTGGGCACTCGTTGAAATAGAACCTTCTTAACAACAATGGAGATTAGTAGATAAGACAATAAAGGACAGTGTATTATTGAGTGTTTTCCAATACCTTAATGGCAGGGAGAGTTATACTCCGCCACAGCACTTTCACCTGTGATAATAAGAGATAAATTATTATATGAAGATATTGGAAAGCTTTCAAGTTTAATATACTATAGCAATACACCAACAGATTAATATGTCTCAAGGGGAATCCTGTTTAAAACATATTCTGTGTATATTCTACCTGAAGAGCTAAGAGACTAACAGACAGGGTCGGTGCAAGACTTTTTGCCACCCTAGGCAAACATATATTTTGCCAACCCCTGCTTATCCTACCCTCAGGGATTTACACACACAGTAACACAGTGTCACAAACATATGCAGCCACACGTATACACACATGCAATGTCAGATGCATATGCAGCCACACATTCACAAACAGTTACACATGCAATGTGATCCTATCTTTTTTTTCCTTCTCCTTCCCAAAGCCTGATCTCTTTACTTTCCCTCCCAATTGCTGGTCTCTTTTTGTTCCCTCCCAATGCCTGGTCTCTCTTTTTTGTTAAATGCCTGGTCTCTCTTTTTTTTAAATGCCTGGTCTCTTTTTTTCCCCAATGGTCTGCATCATCATTATGTGCAGGACGAGCAGCACTGACAGAGCAGACCAAACCCAACCTCCATAGACACATTCAATACAAATAAAAAAATAATAATCTCGTAGCTGCCTGGCGGTTGGCAGCAGCCACCCCCACAAGGCTGGTGCCCTAGGGGAGCTCCTAGTTCACCTAAAAGAAGTGCCAGGCCTGCTAACAGAGTTAGAGAAATAAGTCAACGCAGGATGCTGTACATGGCTATATCAACAGCATGGGTTATTAAGTCAGTTTCCAGGTTCCAGTAGAGAAACATAGAAACATAGAATGTGTCGGCAGATAAGAACCATTCGGTCCATCTAGTCTGCCCAATTTTTTTTTTTTGAGTACTTTTATTAGTCCCCCGTTCCCGGTCTTATAGCTAGGATAGCCTTGTGTCTATCCCACGCATGCTTAAAATCCTTGACTGTGTTTACCTCTACCACTTCTGCTGGCAGGCTATTCCATACATCCACTACCCTCTCAGTAAAGTAATACTTCCTGATATTACTTTTAAATCGTTGCCCCTCTAATTTAAGACTATGTCCTCTAGTTGTGGTAGTTTTTCTTCTTTTAAATATACTCTCTTCCTTTACTGTGTTGATTCCCTTTATGTATTTAAATGTTTCTATCATATCCCCCCTGTTACGTCTTTCCTCCAAGCTATACATGTTAAGATGCTTTAACCTTTCCTGGTAAGTTTTATCCTTCAACCCATGAACCAGTTTAGTAGCCCTTCTCTGAACTCTCTCCAAAAAAGAAGACGATGCATTGGCCCACACGTTTTATTTCAAACCACTCCACTTTGTACAATCATTGCTATCCCTTGTTTTAAATAAAACTTGTGCCGTGTTTTATTTAATATGAATTTATATACGAAAAGTGAGTGGTACATTGCTCTTTATAAAGTGTGGAATATATGACACTGTGTCAAGTTGGGGGATATATAGCACTAGGTAAAGTGGGAGATTTATGGCACTGAGTAAAGAGGAGACATAGATGATGGCCCAACTTTGTAGGCTGCCCCACAATATGAGATTCAAGATACATAGAACAGACCACATGTCCTTGATTTGGGACTGAATGTCTGCATTTCCATGACTCTGTATAATAATTTGTAGATGACGATTGCTTTTTAGGCTTTTTGGATTACTTACTTGGTTCATAATAATCATAAGCCAGCACAGTAGCAGGTTGACGGTTTTCCACGTGTATTTCTTCAATAACATTAAAAGAGATACTCATTTTTTCATGTTTGACCTGCAAAACAGAAGAAAACCAGTCAAATCGGGGGGGCATTAAAGGGTCTAAACAATAAAGAGAGAATTGAAGGCAACTGAGACAGGAATTTCAAAACTTATGTTAGCTGAGTTGGAACATTTTTCCAAGTCACCTTCTTTGATCTGAAAAGACAACTGTGGCAAAAAATGAAGTTTAATTGAAATATACCATATAGTGTAAGCATTGAATATAAAAATGCTTTAATGAAATTGTGGTAACATTGTGTCATCAAACTAATGGTGGCCAGGGGTCATGTGATCATGCTCATGTATACCTTTCTTATGGAGGGGATAAACAATACAAATTAAGTACCTTATTGAGCCAGTGTTACTCCATATAGCTCTTCCAGGAGGCAGACATTTTGTTTAGAATCTTTGTTCAGATCTGTGTTCATCTGAACCAAGGTGAGTGAAGATCTAACCCAAGATTCTAAAAAACATGTCTGCCCCCTGAGAGAACTATATGGACTAATGAAGGCTCAATGCAGGCACTTAATGTGTAAGAATGTCTTTATAAAGCACATACACTTGATACAATCTTTCAATTAAACATAAGTACATTTTGTGCTACAGTTGTCCTATAATTCTTAAATGGTGAAAAGAACAAATCAGTTTCACGTCCCAGCAATAGATGATCTTACCTCATCCAAGTAAATGACAAGCTTGTCTTCATTGTTTTCTGTTCTTTTCACATGGGGATGCTTTATTAGCTGCCAACAATAATGACATGGGGTGAATAACATGCACACACTGACCAAAGATGTGTTCACCTAGTCATAAACCTGTGGCCATCCTCTGACTGTGGAGACTGGCAGTAAAAGAGACATCACAGCATTAAGATTGGAGGATAGAGTAGGAGGTGTCATGAATGGGAGGACAGAGGACCAGAGGAGGATATACAGCCAAGTGTTCAGTAGCAAGATAACTTGCTTATTCATTTGCTTACTTATTTGAGAAATATTAAATTTACATGCCTATGATAAAGTGCTGTTAGGCATGAAACACGTAAGGCAATGGTGGACGATTAACTGTGCTCTGCTGCCATTTTTAATAAACACTGAATATTTTGGATACTACCTGGTCTCCTTGCTGCTTCTTCTCTCTTATCTACATTCTTACCTGAAATATGTTCCTTTTTTTTAAAGAATGAATATTTGAATAATTTCATCTTTTGAGCATGTGAGGTCTCGTTCTCCGGTCTGAGTCCATTATATGTATTAGTCTGTGTAAATTTGAGTTTTTTGGTATTGATGATTCTATGGATCTTGGTTCATATCCATATAATATACTAACATATTTTGAGAACTGCTATTTTTCCCCTCCAAGTAATTTGTTTATTAGACCATCAATGTAGGTTGCACTTGGGAGTAAAGAAATAAAATTAAGATAACATATTTATGAGATGTTACTAGAAATTGAAATTCCCAGGTATTTAATAACTGATTCACAGCATCTGAACTGGAATTTTAGTTAAGAAGTTTAATATTTGTTATAGTTGTATTAATATTCATTACTTCATATTTTGACCGGTTCATTTTAAAATGAACTAATGTGCTATATTTATTAGTCTCAGATAATATTTTGGGGACAGAGGTTTCAGGTTTTGAAATAATAAACATATGATCATCAACATAAGCCACTAATTTATTATTAACAGTTTGTCACTGAAGGATCTTTATTAGTTTGTTACTATGTATAGCATTTGTTAGAGGCTCTAATGAAAAGGCAAATAGTAATGGAGAAAGAAGGCAACCCTGCCTTGTACATCATTTGACAGTCCGAACAATTCTCCATTTAATCTGATTATAGCAAGAGGTTTACTATATAGTGCTTGTATCCAATATAACATTTTGTTACCCAGACCTATTGTGTTTAGTATTTTTTGAAAATGACAGACCAGCTCACCCTGTCTAGTGACTAAGGCCTAAACAACTGCATATTCATTTTTAATAATAATGATAATACATACATTCTTTGAGGAAGATGAGCACTCTGACTTGGTGACAGGATGTTAAAAATGTGGGTAAATGCATTTTATACCCACCTTTTCTTCTTCTAAGCTCTCTATCAGAGTGTTTACTTTCCCCAGAGCACCCCCCACACCCCAAATTGGAATTCTTGGCAAACAATCTCTTTCCTTCTGCAGGCTTTATTTCCCCTATTTTTTTTCTTTTTCAACCCCCTTGCTTAACCTCACTCTCTTATCCAAACAGTGATAGGCATAGATAAGGTGTTTGTAAATGGACTCAGTGTCTGTCTCTGAAGCTCCATAGAACATCATGAAATGGTCCATCACAACGTTTTGCAAATGTACACTGTAAACAATGTTAGATCCTACTCCCTATATCAGGTAATGGGAGCCTGAACTGTATAACTCATAACTATTTTATTATATTGAAATTTATAAACTCACTCTTACACAGCTCTCTAATGTACTAATAAGATTTATTATTCATCAACGCTTTCTTTTCCATCACAATAAAAAGAGATGGGAAAGTAAATTAGGAAAAAGACTGAATGGATATGGCTATTGCCTACTCACCTCTATAACACTGTTCTTATTGGAGACAAATCCAGACAGAAGCTCCACCTCAATAATTGCCATGTTGGAAGAAACCCGTTTCCCAGTATAACTAGAAAAGAAAAAGAATCCGTTAAGATGCACATTACCAGGGCTAAACACAGACCATCAAAGAATGAAAGTAAGTAGGAGATAGTTCAGTGTGATACATGCACCGGAGTCAGTGCATAGGGTGGTCTAGTGTGGGGTAGGAGGGATATTTCTCTCCTCCTGCTCTCTTACTGGCCACACTTTAAATATGAGACCCAGATGTGATACCATATCTAGTATCTTTATTCTTTACAATGCACAGCAGACAAGCAAGAGGAGATTTTGGCTTCTTCACCTTATAGTCATTATCAGCCGCCACATTGTTAACGAAATCAAATTTTCTTTATGGAATTATTATTTTGGTGCTGAACAATCCCCAGTCTTCTTGAAATTTTTAGATTTTAACTGGGACAATCAGGAATTTTACAATATAACCAATTTTAACTTATTGCAGTGCCCTTACCATGTATTAAACATGTTATACTGGCCTGTATTGTGTGAAGCTACTTGGGCACATTACCTCTTTCCCCCCATTTTGTTCTGGTTTTATTTGTTTGTTTCTTTGCTCCATTTTATAGAGATGTGAAATATAATGGTGCTGTATAAGTAATAAGATCAATACTAATTTGTGTTCTACCTGATTTCCACAAAGACCTCAAAACTTGTTGTTGTTTGATATGTGCAGACTGCAGGCCGGGTGCTCACACTCAGGGAAAAATAGGTGTCAGCCTTGACAACGGGGATGTGATATACCAGATGTGCCTGTGGAGATAAGGAACACGGAACCAATCTGTAGAAGACACACTTTATAAACCATAATACCAACAGCCCATAAACCTACAATCCTGAATAGATCAAATTAATGTGCAGTAATTCAATATGAACTGTGCTGACTTAATAACAGACAAGCATTAGTAACTAAGCTACACTGGCCTTTATTCATAAAAGAGGGGATTGCAGGGAATTGACAAGGGGTTTTAAAAAGTAAGGTCAAAGTAGTCATGATGAAAACATTCTACAATTCCTTCAGCACAGCTACTTTGGCCTTAGGCTAGACATTTCATGATTAGTAGTAAACACATCCTCGATAGTCTGTAGGATTATATGGAGGGAGTATATTCAGTGCCCTCACCTACCTGCATGTAAGCACACCCATTCCCTATAGCAGTCACTGTGTACTCTCCAGGGATATCTGGCAGGGATGCTTTCTGCAGACGGAGGGCATGATTTTTATCCACCAAGAACTGTTTCTGAAACCCTGAGATTGACCGAACTGTCACTGACACGTCCCCTGTCCCAGAGAACGTGCGCTTTGCATATTTAACCAAAGCTTGAAGACCGACAGCAGTGTCCTGTGAAGGAGAGAAAAGTCACACAACAATTTCAGGAAGCTTCACTTTCTCTTTAAAAGGTATTATATTTAATATTTTCTTGTATTTACCTGACTTGAAAAGAAGCTTCCATAACTGTTTTGCCTACTAATGATCCAATTCATAACTTGAGTTGCTTCCTCAAGATGTTTGGAGGCATCCTCCCCCGAGAGTAAGGTCAGGAGCATATATGCATTCACCTCAATACTTCTACTTAATTCAGCTTTTACTTCCCAATGCTTGGTTTTTCCTAGAAAGCATAAATTCAGTACGCAAAGGATTAACTAAAGAAAATATAATTATGTGTTTTTTTTTAAATACCAGAATATAAAAAAGTTTTCATCAATAGTTTTATCAGTAGATACTTTTATACATTTTAAACACTGAGAAATAAATCTGTCACTGAAAAGGAAAACTTTATTCATTTATTTGAGGTCTGTATATAAAGTTTCTACAATCGCAATATTGTAAAGTTAGTCTTCAAAAAAGGGGGTAACCCTAGAATTTACGGAATAAAGAGGAGAGATGTTTGAAGCCTCTAATTGAGTAAAACTTAGCTTTTATTTCATATCGATAAAAATAAACATAAAACACGACTGTGCATGAGGGCAAAACAAGTATAAAGACGTGAATTTCGAAAAACAGTCTTTTGTATGACCCCGTTGGTATTACAAAGTTGTTGAATAAAAGATATTATCACTTTTTGATTGCAGGGGTGTATGTGGCAGTCGCAATAATGTCTGAGCACTGTATCAGTGTCTAATATTTGCATTTCGACTGCTGATGGATGAAGTTAAATATCCCCATTTATTATTTGGGTCAGGGCAACCTGCCTTTTACTTGTACCCAGGCCTATTTTTGATAAGGGTATGGTCAAAGCTAATTGCCCTGTCTCCCCAGTGTATATTATGGGGGATTATAGCCATTTTGCTAGCTACCAGCCTAATTTATTATTAGAGGGTGTTATGGCTACTAGTATTTTTTTATGTCCCCAGTCAAGGGCCTATTTGTTTTTATGTTTATTATTTAAATTCTACAACTTTAATCTGGAGAATTTAAATGCCAGAAATACGACTATCTTAGCTGAATTCGGATACTGGGTAGAAGATGCTTCTGTTTCGATGCTTCTGTTTCCGTACCGCCCGAACTGCTAATTCGGACCTGAATTGACCGATATTAAGTAGCTCGATTTCCGGGTTTTTAAAATTTGGCTGCCTGACCCTGCGCTATGACTTTATATTGCCTTCTACTTTGTGAATGAGTTGTTTGGGTCTAAATGCTTCCACTCTACAGTATTCTAGTAAACTGGCAGGGATGACATTTCACAAACATACCTATTGCAAAGGTGGAATCCTATCACAGTGCCAACAACTGAATTCATTGAGCTCTTCAGAACAACACATTTTTTTACAAATGTTTGTACATGCAGATTGGATGACTAGGTGCTTGATTCTATACACCTGTGGCATTGGGTCTGATAGAAACACCTGAATTCCATAATTAAGAGATGTGTCCCAATACTTCTGTCCATGTAATGTACTTTACTTTAATTGTATGCATTTGTTTGCAATTCTACTAACACAATGTATATTAATATTATATTATATAGTAACACACTCCGCCAGAAAGCAATATAGTAAGAGCAGACGCTTATGGCATTTTAATTCCATACCTTCATCTATAGCATGCTTTTCCATGTCATCCAGAAGTTGTTGCCTTAGGGCTGTGTCTCCTGATAGGGTCAAGGCATAGACTGTGAGGGCTTTAGTAAAGGTGCAGTTGACTTTAAGTGCTTCCTTTTTCAAACAGCTCAAGGCTTTCTCCGCAGTTTTACCCTAAATGAAGCAATGCAGAAAGAATAAGATGCAATACCTGTGTCCAGTAGCAGAGGGAGCTATTCAGTAAAAGTAAAGTGCCTGTCAGTGGAGGTGATCCACATGTAACCGCTGCCCTGAATTTACCCCACTTTGCACTTCTTACAATAATAGACATGGAGCCCAGTATGCCTTTTCCAGAGAAGACCCTTGCCAATGCAGAACCCATTCACTAATCCCTGTTGTACCCAAAAGTGCATATGCTTTAATTTGTCCTGGTGCACCAGTTAATTGCGAACCTCGTTATAGATGGTACATTTTACTCGTTATGTTCTACAGTGGCCTGGTAACAGATTATACAGGAGCAGATGAGAAGTGGTTAATTGTCACTGTGCAGGAGGTTAAGAGAGGTATTTAGATTCACCTGGGGTTAATTCCTTAATTAATTATGAAGATGTGGGACATTGCCTTCATTTGATGGATCTCCATTATAAATTACTGAGTAGGGGGTATCTAGGACCCACTCAGTTGTGTCAGATGTGTGGTACCTCGTCCATCTGCTGGCTAAGTGGTTCTTATTCAGGCAACTTCCTACATATTTGGTTGCCATGCCTATTAATTGAAAATATGTGGGAAGTATTAACGCATGGCTCTTCTTCATCTGACCTTTTCTAAATTATGACCAGTTATTCATATTCTGATTGCCACAAAACTGTCTATTGCCAGTTATTAGAAATACCAATTGGTGGTATCCTGGTATGAAATTAATTCACAGGTCATTCATCAGTGTAAAATGAAGAGAGACACTGTGGCCCAGTTCTATTTAAATGGGTTGATATGCGTGAACTGGAAAAACTGGAGAGATACATTTGGGAGTGAATGCCCTAGATAACCTGAGTTGAAGTTTTAGAGTCTTATACAAATAGAGCACTCCATGAGTGTACAGAACATTATTTTATTAAACAATTCTCATTGGTTGGTTTGAAATAAGTTTGGCATCATTCTATAAAGTGAAAAACTATGTTGCTGGATGTACTTTGAAATGTTATGTTGTTTGTGTTTTTTATATATTTGATATTTCTATTGGACATTATGAATAGTTGAACATATTTTTTTAATGAGTAGTCAAAATAAAGTATTTTTTTTAATTAAAAAAATAAGTATGTAGAGATGTTGGAATAAGAAGTCAGCTCTCACTCCAATGCTGCATTGTGTGATCTGGGAGCAGGTTAGTTTGATGAATTAAAGAAATCAGTTTGTAAAAGACCTTTGATTGTTTTGCTGAAATTGTCAAAAGCAAAATCAAATATGTAAGAACATTAAACATTTCAACAGGAACAGTTAATTGAGCTTGTTGTCAGGCTGTAGTCACTAAAACTGACACCAACTAGCAGTTTAGTTAAGCTAAACTAATTATCTATCACTGAACCATGAAACAGTTGAAACATTGTTGACATATTGTATAATTGTATTATATAATCCCCTCCCGAGGCAATGGAGGTTATGGGGTTGAGTTGGCAAGACCTGCACCCAACTCAGAAGCGATAATTTCACACTAACACACAAGCTGCAAACTCAAATAGTTAACTGACCTTCAGTGTGTCTTTATCTTCAAGGAGAGCGATGGCAGCATAAGCTGTAACCTGTAATTTTTGAGCCTTCTTCACCTCCTCCTCATCATCATTGTCCTGGAGAGAGTTAAAGAGAAAAGTAGGAAACCTGAAACCCAGCGATGTAAATGAATGTGTGTTTTAACGTTCTGTAACATACTTTTATACTAATATAATATACAATTGACAAGTTTCTGTACTTGAAAGATTAACCAGTTTGGGACCAAAATGACCTTGTGTCATCCTCATGTTGTCTACATTAATGTCTAGTACAAAATCAATGTATGGTGACCACAGCTACATATTACTGAGTAAAGGTCTGGAGTATACATTTTGAACAAGAGTTTCTTAATAAAAGAGTGATGTGGTCAGCCTAGTTATCTTTATTTGGGATCTCCTTATGATGGGTTACTGTATGCGAACAACCCTTGGTTCACAGCAGATCTGTGGCCATGAATACATCTTTTCATCTTAAACAAGGGCAATGAGAAATACGAGTACCTCAGAGTATTTGTTGTAATAGTTCTCATGACGGTGAAAGCAGCCTTCGGTGTCCTGCACGGTGCTCAGCCACTCCACGGCCCTCTGAATTTTCGACTCATCGACGAATATGTTCCCCCGTGCATGGCTCAAGGATTTTATAACAAAGGATGTGACCCTGGAAGAAGTGCCCAGTTGAACATACGTCAAGGAACATTCTCATGTATTATGGCTCCTCCCTCCTTGAGCTATGACATTACAGCGAAGTGTAGAACTAAAATTGTGCATGGTTTAGTTTATGATGCCCCTACTTGGATGTGTCTATGGACTTTATTCATGAAAGACAGATTTGAAGGGAATTTCAAATGTAAGACCAAAGTAGCCGAGTGACTTTTACTGCCCACCCTATCTGGCAAACAAAGAGTGTTTTTTTAATAGGTTTTAACTTATTTTAACATTTTCCCCAGGGCACAAGGTAGGGGGACTATCTGGAATATTAATATTATTTTAATTTCATTGGAGGCTTGGGGCTTCTGCTGACCCATGGGGCCAAATATTTTCTTTAAAAAAAAAAAATACTTTACAATATAAATAGGTACATTAGCAGCAGTGGTGGCTAACACCAAATTTAGTATACATGTGCACAATTAAGTGGATCAAATATTGCATTCTTACTTTTAAGTGCATCCTCAATAATTTTCATTACAGAAGTCATAACCACTCTCCAACATAAATAAACAAACAAGACATACTAGATGGCACAGAAGAGCTCAGCCCCTCACATCAAATTATAGCTAATTCTGAACCAATGATTCCTATATCTCATTATAGCACATCCAGTGGTGTATCTTGATTTTGTGCTGCCCTAGGCAGACAAAATCCAGGCACCCCCCTACCCAAGCTGTACACCCACGTTACACACCTAAGACATGCCCCATCATTCAGACTCACATCAAGCTCATACTCCCATCACACACACACTCCCATCACACTCAGTCACACACTCCGACTCCCATCACACTCCGTCACACACACTGTCTCCCATCACACACACTCTGACTCCCATCACACTCAGTCACACACACTGTCTCCCATCACACACACACTCTGACTCCCATCACACTCAGTCACACACACTGTCTCCCATCACACACACTCTGACTCCCATCACACTCAGTCTCTCACACACACACACTCTCCCATCAGCACTTACCTTTCCCTGGCAGGCAGGCAGCATGGTCCCTCCATGCTGCCTGTTCGGCTTCCCGGCGATTGTGCCGACAGGCCACGTGACCGGGCGCGCGTATGACGTCAGCGCGCCAGTCACGTGACTGTCGGCACTTCCGTGTCGGCACACTGCACGGGGAGCCGAACAGGCAGCACGGAGGTTTCTCCGTGCTGCCTGTTCGGCTCCCCGTGAAGCCTGGCAGGCAGAGCGATGGTGAGGGGGGATCTTCCGATCCCTTCTCACCTCCGTCTCTGCCTGCAAGCGCGGTCTATTTTTTTTTTAAAGGGCCGCGTTTTTTTTTACATTTTTTTTTTTTCACATTTTTTTTTCTTTTCAGTGCTGGTGGGCGCTGCCGCCCCCCAAAATTTGCCGCCCTAGGCATCCGCCTAGGATGCCTCGCGGTGAATACAGCACTGAGCACATCGGTTACTTTTGTATAAATTTGTCCCATATACCATAGAATTTTTCAGATACCAAATTTGCAGTAGAATAGCCCTGTTACATCAAGCATTGATAGTGTATCTGATTCACTACATTATTGATATTAATCACATGTGTTTGATGCCATTTCCTATCAATGACTATTTAAATGTGAGAAGAGTGTGTAGAACAAGTGCTCTAGTATTAAATGGTAGCATTTCTAACTCTAGAAGTAATAATAACCTTTCTGGGGATGGAGGTATTATAGTATTTAATAAATTTGACAACAGGTCAGATAACTCCACCCCACACTTGTTGCACACCCCCACATGTCCACCACACCTGAAAGAAAGAGCCCTGATTGAGCCACATCTCCAGCACAGGTTTGTTATCTCTGGATTACATTTGGCAATTTCTCAGGATTCAAATTTGGCCATTCACTTTACGCTATTAGGGGGAAATCTTGTGAATTCCCCAGGCCAATTTCCAGCAACTGAATATGGTAAAAAATTGGCCCGCAATATGTGAAAATGACTGATATTGAGTCTAAATTGCCTATACTGAGTAGCTGATTCACCTGCGAACCCCGATCTGGCCCTTATTTCGGACCTGATATGTCTTTTATTGCTATGTTGACAGAGGATTTAAACATAGTCTAAGATAATTTGGTCACATTTTGTAAGATTTTTCAAGCATAGGATAAATTGAGTATTGATAATGAATTATTATACATACCAAACATTTGCATCGTCGTCTGGAAAATAACTGTAAGAACCATCTTCATTTTGGAATTTTATGTGTTTTTGGTACCCTATAGAGACAAGAGTATTCTTGTGATGCCCAGACACTAATCTATACAAGTACATTAACCCAAATCTCTGGTTTATTGATAATTCTGTTCAAACCAGTGCACTCCTTTTCTGCAACAAGTGTAGCAATGTAGAGACTATTTGGGTTCTAAATGTAAGGGTAACATCGAAGTTCAAGTATAAAACACTTTTACCCTTGGACATAGCTAATTTTCAAAGTATAAGTTTCAATTTACAGAGGAAAAAAAAATAATTGAGTTTTTTACTGGGTTTCTCTTTCCTCCATTCTGGTGGATTAGAGGAAAATGATATCAAAACAATAGTGAATTGTGGAAAAATGCTCTCTAATAAAATAAAGTGTGCAGCTACCACTCAGAAGAAAAGGATTCCCACATTTTTTGCAGACTCTCAACAAGGAAGCTTGCCACCTTTATTCCTCAAAAAAAAAAAACAACAACTTAATTTTTCAGTGAATTCCATCTTTACTCACGTGTGTTTAGATTTTTTTGAATTTTACTTTCAATTTCCGGCGTTAGTTGCTTGGTGTCCTTTAGATAAACAAACAAGTGAACACTAGAAATGAAGTTTGCCATGTTCTGTTCACCACATCCATCAGGGAGATCACAAATGTTTTCGACATTAAGAATGGCATTGTTAAGCATGTCACCTGCCAAAAAATGAATGTAGGATGTTTTACAATGAAATCAGAAGACTTCATTTAACCCCAAGTTAAAAAGCCTCTTAGCCATATCGTATCTTAAATGTGTATGAGGAGAATAAAAATAATTCTGTTTTAACCGAATTGACAGAAAATACATAAAGACACACATATAAATGTTTAAATTTGCGTACTCTGTCTTTTGCTAATTAAATCACTGTGGATTTACTTTATAGTCTTCCTTGTGGCGTCAGCACTGGAACACTGTGGGCCAACAGAGTTGAAGAATTCTAGACCAGGTGAACTACAGTGTCATAGAATGGGGAGCATTCTTTTTTCCCCAAAAATGTAATTCAAATGGGCAAGAATCAAAATATTTTTTTTATTTTTTTTTATTCATGCAGCCATTGGAAAAAAAATAAAATAATAATTTCAGCGTTGACTGCACCCGATATAATGCACAGGAGAATATATTATTGCCTTTTCCTTATATATATTATATATCACTGCTATCTAATGTGATTTATGACACAGGGGAAAAATAGTCAGCATTATTGGACTGTGTGTAATAAGAAGATGCCAATTTTTTTTTCTAAAACGCTTTTATCCTTCACTCGCATGCGCACTTTCACACACTGAAATATAATTATTTAAGCTTTAAACTGTATCCTCACCCATGACATAAATATCTGCATGTTCAGAACCCGCCACCACATTGTCTGGGACGTGCAATTCTACATCCTGTCGCAAACTTCCATCTGCGGGAGTGAAAACAGTTATGATCAGAGCTTCATGGGGGATATTTTATTAAACAATGTATCAATCTACCATTCATAGCTACGGTTAAAAAAAATAAATAAATCTGAAATTGTTCTATATTTTTTTCTGTTTTTGTTGACTTTTTAGCAAGGGCCTCCTATGAGTCAACAAAGAGAGTCATATTTTCTTTTCATGTTCTAATAAGCATTTGTTGCATTAAAGGGTCTTCAGAATGAAACATGAAAAATATGAATTGCGTTGTGGAATTCCAGATCCGCATAAATCAGAACGTTTTTGCCGATTGCTACACACCATGTGTTGGGTTGACAGCTGGACTGCTGGTAAAATACATGTTAGATAGCAACCCTACACATCTATGGTGTCCGATAATAGGTTTAATAAACTTAATAAGTGGTCTTGGTTCCCCAATTGATTAAGACTTAAGGATCCCACAATAATATGAATATGTTACAAAAGGTTCAGCTATGCAGCCCACTCAGCATGGTATAATCTTGAGGTGATGCATACTGCGTGTAGTCTTTATATGTTTACAAAGTAAGGATGCTCAAGAAGAGAACCATCAAACCGTTTAGGTAGTGATCATTTATAAGTCCAACAGACCACTCACTCATAATACATGTCCTGTGAGCTATGATGGAGTAAATCTCCAAGTAAATGTATGACCGTGCATGCCTTATTGGGATTCCTGGAAAACACTTTGGATACCTTTCTCCTCTAATTGTGGAGTGGCAGAAACATGTACCTTAGCACATTGTGCTATCCAGAGATACCTGGCATGTTGTAACTACAGCTGTATTATAAACCCCTGTGTTAATGTTACTTAAACTGTTAAGACCAGAGAATTCTAAAATGTATCCAATGCTAAATCTTAATTAATTCATTTAAATGTCCAGGAGGAAAGCACTCAGCATCTGTCCCCTTCCCTACTTGCCTGGTGCCATGCAGTATGTATAATTTACCTTTTGGGCAAAGGACATAATTATGTGTCTTCTCCTCCTTTACTCCAGTGGGCTGTAAAAAAAGGTCAGACATTAAAGAATTAGAGACAATAAAACTGCCACCTGTAGAATGAACTCCAGAGATACATAATACCTTCACGGAAGGGCTATTCTGACAAATCTTATTTTATTTAGCTTCATAAAAATAGAGAGCTTCCTAGCATTTATCATAGCAGGTTCCCATGTCTGCTCAGCAATTACACATTCCAGTGGTGTCACAAGGGTGGATGCAGACTGCATCATCTTCGCAGCACATAGCGGCTGCTGAAAGAAAAATAAAAAATAGATAAATAAAAATAAACCATTGCCACCAGATATGACAGTACATCATATCCGGTGTCTGTATTTCCCTCCTCCAAGCAGGAGGGAAGACTGCACGGAGGAGACAGCCGGGGTCATGGAGCAGCCAGGAGGTGAGTACTGGGGATGGGGGGAGGAGGGTAGCATATTAATGGGCAAATTGACTGTGGCAATTTAATAGGAAATTAATACAGGCATATTAATGACAAAATAATACTGGCATATTAATGGATGGGGAGGAGGGTGGCATATTAATGGCCAAATTGTGGTATATTAATTGGACATTAATACTGACATATTAATGGCAAAATAATACTGGCATATTAATGGGCAAATTGGCTGTGGCATATTTATGGTAAAATAATACTGACATATTAATGTGTCACATTCCTTTTTGTGTTTTTGGAATTTGAGTTTGTTGGGACATTTTAGAATACATTATTTTCTATCCTTTCAAAAACACAGTACAACACTTTTGTTGTTTTTTTGTTTCATTCTCGCCAGGACCGCACAGGGGTGATTTGCTCATTTTACTCCATTGTGACTGCAAAATTTAAGCTCATCTGTAGTTATATAAGGGCTTTTGTCTTGTTTTTGCTTTATGTTTCCCCCGTAATTTTTCCATGTGTTATCTGTAGTTTAAAGTTGTAACTTTTGTTGCTGATGCACAAAAGCCAGTTTTCTAATTACCCAAACCACCCTTAAAGAATTGAATTCGGATCAGGAATAATATCCACATTTTCTGCTTCCCAAAAATGTGAAATATCAATATCGATTATTATGGCTCTGAATCAGCTGTTCATGTGACCTTATTATTCCCTCACTACATTCACAGTAATACAATTGTTAATGTGCCACTGTCCTCTGCATTAATCAAACTGTAATGGCACGTCAATTCACATCATGCAAAAAGATGCACAAAGCTCTGCATGATAGGAGTTAATGAGCACCAACAGTTTAACTGGAACATGGAATACCATCAATACAAGTAACTACACATTGTGCAAGGACCAGTTTGAGAGTTTGTACCCAGCACAATGCATTGTAAATGGGGGTAAATGACATGACCAACTGCAAGTCACCTATAATTAATATACATCAATGTCAAAATAATCACTCTGTCCACAATGAGTTACCATATTATCTGGATCTTTAACATGGTAGTCTTAGCAATGTGCCTGCTGAATAGGGTACCACTGTACTTCGCAGCAGCTGTATGTTCTCCTCATAGGAGAACCAATGTTATATTTGTCTCTCTCCTTGTGGCTCCCTTCTTCTTCACTGCTCCTCTTCTGAAGTGTCAGTGGCTCTGGATTTAACCGGTCTCTGTTCTTGTTCTTCAACCCCTGGCTACCACCTCCCCCCACTCCCTCCTCTCCTCCCCCCACCACTGCTCTCCTCACCCCCAAACCTCCTCCTCTCCCTCCTAAACCCTCTCCTCTCTGCCTCCTCACCATCTCCACCTCCACTCATAAAATGAACCACAAATATGTATTGTAAAACAAAATATGATGTGTGTAAATGTGTGTTGTGGAATGAATATGAAAAAAGGTGCACACTCACAGGCACTCACAGGCCATCACAGACAATCTAGTACAACACCACTAACTCACCACTAACTCACCATTCACTCGGCTTTTACTCTGCTTGCTCCTCTATCTCAATCCCAAACTGGAATAATCTGTGGTATGCTAAATGCGACGGGAGCGGTAAATAACGTGGGCCATTGAATCTAACCCATTATGTTCATTTTTGCTTCTCACCTTCACTTTGATGGTTTTTTCTATGGCGTCTTCTACGTGTATTTGGGTTTGATCAATGTGTGAACTTGAGCATTCTCCCTCAATCTTCAGAGCTCCACTGCTCACCTTAAGTTTGATTTTACCTAACAGATGAGAACAGAGATGTTAATACAGACTATAGTAATCCTAGTGTGTAAAGTCCCAATCTGCACAGAGAATAATAGTGACCCCAATGTGTAAAGTACCAATGTGCACAGGAAATAATAGTAATCCTAGTGTGTAAAGTCCCAATGTGCACAGGGAACAATAGTAATTTCAATGAGTAAAGTCCCAATCTGCACAGAGAATAATAGTGACCCCAATGTGTAAAGTCACAATGTGCACAGGGAATAATAGTAATCCCAATGAGTGGAGTCCTAATGTGCACAGGGAATAAAACTAATTCCAATGTGTAAAGTACCAATGTACACAGGGAATAATATTAACCCCAATAGGAAAATTGCCAATGTGCCCAGAGAATAAGTAATAGTGATCACTATGTAAAAGCAAATAAGACATTCATCAAATTGCATTTAAAGGTTCACACAAATGTTATGCTATTGAAAAAAGTTCCACTCTATGCAGGTGCTTAGGGTGCCTTCTGACATATCCCTCAGGAAACCTGTCTTGAATGTGCATTACATTACATGTCCATACAGTAGTTTATCAAGTTTCTCTAATCTATATGGTAATAAAGTATACGTTGTGGCTCTAGTTTCATACAGGTCTCTTCAGGTCTTTTTGAAAGCATGTGAGATTCTATAGGGTTTTGGTTTGATATGTGGGAATTTTGTTGGCTATTTGGAAACAAGTACAGATCAGGTCCCTTTAACCCCTTAGTGACCGAGTGCTATGTTGCATTTGACGTGCCTTGAAGACCAGAATTCCATTATTTTTGTCATACGTTTACTGAACTGTGAATTTCTTTCTTTGTGTTCAGTCCACCCACACAAATTATATATCATTTTTTTAAAGGACAGATAGGGCTTTCATTTGATACTATTATTTTCATCATATGATATCATTTACTATTAAAAAATATATAAAATATGATGAAAATATGCCATAAAAAACACTTTTTCCAACTTTGACCTGATTAATTTTTTTACACAATTACAAATGGTAAAAAAGACCCATCTATATATTTCTACTATTTGTCCTGAGATTAGTAATATCAATGTTTCCTTGTTTGTCTATGTTTTATTTCACGTAATAGGGCAATAAACAATATTAGTGTTTTCTAACCATTTTCTTCTACAATGATTTTTTTAACCCGAACCCTAAATTTACCCCAACTCTAAATTTAATCTAACCCTAAATTGACCGCCACCCCTTAATCTAACCCTTGTAATCATCCAAACCCCCGTTTAACCCTAATTATGACCCTATTTGTGACCCTAACCCTAGATCTAGGTTCAGTAGATCAAGGGTTAGCTTTTTCCATTTATATATTTATTTAATTTATTTAATTAATTTTCTATTTTTTAACTGTAATATACTTAACTGCCTCTAGGGGCAGTCAAGTAGCGGTTTCAGAGCGACGGAAGAGATTTTCTTTTTCTGTCTTCCGTCGCTCTCCTCTGGGCACGCTATATCGGAGGATTCATGCAGGAGGGCACAGAATGTGTTGCATGATGCCTCCATCGAGGCATCATTGCAACACTCTCACACATAAGCAGTGATCAGCTTTCACTGCCTATGTGTGTTAGCGCGCATACGATCACATTCGCGGTGATCGTATGCGCGCGGATCCGAAGCAGCCTCTGAGAGTAGCTGCAGACATGTAGTGTTGCGCTAAGGAGCGCAACACTACATGAAAAAGGAGGACGTATATATACGTTCTCATGGTCCTTAAGGACCATGCTTTACAGGACGTATAAATACGTCCATATGCGTTAAGGGGTTAACAGGATATTTAGCTCTGTTGATCTTTCTGGGACTAAATATGATCTCACAGGGTGACACATGGGTGTTATAGTCTCCAGGGCATTGTTTTACCTATTTTTGTAGCGGTGACATTCCAAGTAAAGATGGTAGACTGGTCCACACCGATGCAGTGAACGCGTTCCTTGTTTGTGTCGACAGCAGTGAAATCAGTACATTCGGACAATGTCGCCTCCACCTTTATTAATGACACAGATAGGATGAGACAGTGATTTAGAATGAAAAGTGGTACAAGAGCTGAAAAAGAAGGAAAGATTGTAGACACTTTTAAAAAGTATACTACATCATGTTAATCATTGAATACACATTAATATTAAAAACACATATTCATTTAAAGGTTACACTGGGTTGATTGTTGCAGTAGAACCTTGTTGGCAAAAACTGGAGCCCTGATGCATTTCACCATCAGGCTTCCTCAGAAGGTTCCAACTTACAAAGGTGAAAACACCTTAATTAGGAAATAAGAGAGAAAAGAAGAACAGAGAAGGGGAAAAGAAGAGATGGTACTGATGGGAGCCCTAGGATTGATGCAGTAGGGTTTGGAGATGAAAATGCATACATATAAATAAATAAATAAATCAAAACATACATATTCAAACGTGAAAGATATGTAAATGGGGAAATCTGAATAGTAAAATTTAATTAAATAAATAGTAAGGAGAAAGGTGTCTTTCTTATCTTAAAATAAGTGGAATTTAAAATGAGACAATCTGCATGTCTTTAAAAGATTTCTTAAAAACAACCAGTTTTTCAGCCTATTTTATAACGATATTACAAAATATACAGTGCTAGTGATAGAGGTTGTGGTGAGGTTGTGGTTAGCTGGGTAGCCCACTAACCACAGCAGTGGAGCATTCATTGTTATACATTGCGTTAACTGGGCAGTCGTTTTTTTTATTCTTTTAATTGTTATTTTAAATTTTTATTTTGTGAGGCGTCCTCCCGACATAAGTCTACATCCTCCCCATAGAAGGCTAATTGGAGGTCCAAGGCTACTACTTTATTTTGGGTGCATTTCAGCTGATTTCGGTGTCGGATAGTTGTCCGAATTGCAGACATCTTTGGAGGCATACCGGGACACATTTTATATAGTTAAAAATTTGGGTCCCAATGTGCCCTGAATCTGTCTGCAATTCTGAGGGTCAATTTCAGGGCCAAATATAGGTGCATATTGAGTATACCGTTTAGTCTATGTTAACTAGTTTGTTTTTCTAACTGGTATTGTTTTATGAAACCCTCAGACATGAAGACACATTGTAGTGTAAACTTTCCCTCTTTTCCAAAACTTCCCAGTCTTGGATTCCACAAAATACCCAATCCATAAACACTCAAGGCAATCAGATAACACGTTTCAGTAGGAAATCTTCCAGCCAGCAGGATCTTTCCATGCACATTCCAGAATCAAAGTTGATAGTCAGAATGAAATTCTGGAAGGTGGGCAGGCCATGCACATTTAGAATGTCGCAGACATGATGTGTCACCACATTGACCTAACCTGTAAAACCAATGATTTATTTTCAGCTGGCAGATCAATGGGACATCGTGATCTTTATTCGTAAAAGAGCGGATTGCAGGGAATTGAGAAGGGAATTTCAAACGGAAGATCAAATTTGCCAAGTTGAAAAAAATTATCTTATGTTTGAAATGCCCATCTCAATTCTCTGCAATTCTCTATTCTAGGAATAAAGTCCTTACATTTATCTCATGGAGATCACATTTTATCAGCTAACTAAATTTTGCAATAAGGGTTTATTGATGATTGATCATCAACTGCATTAGATAGAACAGTAAAAAACAAAAAAAAATGATGAATTCTACTGATATCAACCAATGATGATTATTATTATGCAAAACAGATGTTAGGCAAGAGACTTACTTACCACCATGGGAGTGCTTAAATAATTGAAAACCAGGACAGTGAGTGGAAACATCTCCCCTTGAACCACTGATTCGGGGAGGATCATATCAACATAGTATGGTTTGAATGTGGTGATCTCAACATTCTGAACTTCTGCGTAACCAGACTGGCTCAAGCAAAATGCGTCGGTTACCCATCCAGTTATGGAATCTGGGGCAGTCAGGTGAAGCTGTTCATGACCATCCTCTCTGCAAACAGAAAAAATGTCACAAGAGATTGGAATGTGGATAATGTTCTAATAACTATATAATTGCACAATAATAGGACTAGGGCTCTTGCTGCATTATGTGACATGTATTGACACTTTTCCTCCACTGTACCTAATTATTCCTACTTATAAGGTCAGTTTTGACAAAAGGCGACAGGTGGTGTTCATGCACCAAAAGATCTGTTTATATTTGTATGCTCCTGCATACTTTCTTTTGAAGATACAATAAAGATTGGATATTTTTTACACTGAGCACAAATTGGAGTCATCCTTCATGTATGGTGAGTACCGCATTTTTGTTTTGTCTCTGCTATACCAAAGCCTAAACCAGCTAACATCAACCTCCCATGTTGTTAAAACCTTGCTGGAACCAACACAAAAGGAGACCATTTTCAGAAGGAATGGCTTCATCAGCCATGAAGTGCCTGATCAAAAACCCCACTCTGCAGAATGGATACGTGCAGCCTGACAAAATGATGACTCCCTGCCTCACGACCTCCATCAATTAGACAAAATCTGAAGGTCATATTTAACAAACGTAATCCCTAATTAAAGAAGTGATAGGAACAGCCCTGGCCTCAGTACAAAAAGAAACCTAGACCCTTCAAACTCAGGTGAGCTCTAACATTGAGCAAATACAAACTCTCTCAGCAGGCTATGACCTGATAGCCAATTACTCCATTGACCTGTATAACAAATCAAGACACTAGATCTTCCTGAAATAACATTCACATATGGGGCATGACTGAAACTGTAGGTATAGAGGCCTTACCTGCAACCTTAAACCAAATGCTCAACGAGCTTCTTCCAGAGTTGCCCCCTGAAAGACTGTTGCTGAATTGGGCCCACAGAGCTTTAAGGGCACCAGGCCCCACAGAATCTCGTCCGTGCAATGTGGTAGTGCAGTTCCACTACTACAAAACTATAGAAGCAGTCATTACCGAACACTGTTGCAACCAATTGAGATATATGTCGGAGTCCTGAACAGGTCTTTCAAGACATGAAACCATTCATTCTCTACCATAGAAGGCAATGGTGTCTACTTGCAGATCAACTCAGAGCCACCAGATAATCCTCAAGATATCGACTCTTCTGTTCTACCCTGGCTCAAACGGCACATGAGCAGCCAGACATTGTCATTTTAACAGGTACTCTCATCTATAGCTACCACAACCAATGAGTTCTGGCCCTATTACTCAGATGCTGCTTCTGACTGCTCATTGAGACCAAAAGACTGCAACTGATCATGGGCAGTAGGATCTCAGCCCTAAACCGTATCCTTTGTTTTTAGTTGTTCTTTTTATTTTTTTGTTGTGTTAACTTTGTAATCTCTACTGTTTGTTTAGGAAATTATACTCTTGTCATGATTCTGATTATTGTATAAATGTATTAAAAATAGACACAAAGTAACACAGATGGAAACTAAAAAAAAACCTGGGAATTTACTCTCAGAGAAGCTTAAAAAAAGCAACAACTAGGGTATACATTCTGAAAATAAGATTTAACAGGAGTCAATGCAATACCATCCCAATAAAATTAGTCGATAATTTTCTCCATTATATATATATATATATGAAACTCTCCTAAAAGATACAAATTCAAAGTGGAAAGATAACATGGATAAATACCTACAACAAAACACTATAACCGTATTACAAAGAGAGTAGCTAAATAAACCTAAATCTCTGGAAGAATTAGAACAGACTATTCTCTCAACACTTCAGGGGGGATTTACAATAACTTATAGAACTTTATATGAGGATTTAGGCACCAACTTGATATATATGATGAATGCTATATAAAAGGCGAATTGCTTAAGCCTCGATCTTTGGAGGCAATAATATCTGTAATACCTAAAGAAGAGAACGGTAATTACTGGCCATATTATTAATAAACATCAATATAAAACTATTTACTAAAATATTGGCAAATAGACTTATGGGTAATTCTGACAGGCATAATATATAATGATTAGCCAGTTTTCATTGCAGGGAAGGAAGCCAAAGATAATATTGTTACAATATTGAATAACTTGAATAACTATGCAGAGAGATCGAAAAATTAATCACTTCTGTTAGACGGAAAAAAAAAAGGCATTTGATTGGGTGAATTGGAGGTTTATGATTAAGTGGCTGGAGATGTTGGGTTTAGGTGATAATTTCATAAGGTGGATAAGGGCATTGACTTAGACCAACTCGTTGCCTAAGTCCATTACTTCCCAGACAGATTGCAAATCTTATAAATAGAGAATGAAAAGAAAGAAATGTCATGGTGTAAATGATAATTCCAGTAATATTTCATATATCCACCTCAGGCATTTGATGTACATGCTTTACTAAAACGCTGACCCAAAATAAGCTACGCATTTTAAGCTATTTTGCTGGCACAGTGGGCAGACAAGTGCCTATTTCTATTATACTTTGCTAAACATGTTTGATTCATTTTGGGTGTAGGCACTCCTTACATTTTATAAGCCTGGTAATACTTTTGTTTATTAAAAATTAACACATCTGGCACTTCAAAAAAATACTTCTAAAGGGTAGTAAATCCAATCCTATTTTCTTGGGTGGATCAGTTTGCCCAATTTTGTTTAATTCTGGACAGACTTAATCTCCCTTATCCTTGCATTCCATCTCATTGAGCACACGATGAAGACTGAGACAAGGTTAGTCCATTAATTTTTCTTCCAACCACCACATTATATCCTAAACACATCTATTTTTTTCTCAAATCAATTTTAAAAACAATCATTGATTAGAAAGTAGATATTTCATCATTCCATATGGCCATATTATGTTAGGCACACTTTGGCATCAGATTGGTTGGTCCTAACTATAAACGGATTACACAAAACTCAGTCCCTTACACTATGCCACTTAGGTCTGCACAATTTATTTGATTTCACTGCAATAGATGACGCACCTATGGGTGGCTGTGATTACTACACCATCAAGTTTGGTCAGGCTTGAAATAAGGGAATGGGGAGCACTGCTCTAAACCGGCCTATTTAATCTGGTGTTCTGCTAAAGGTACCGACATTTTGGTTACAGCTACAGCATCACCCATTTTAAACATGTTGTTTTAGGGTAGTGCTCCCCATTACCTTTTTTCCTTCAGTAGGTATTTTAGCTTAGACACAGCGTGGAGCATATATATTTGGCTCTGGAGAAAAATATTTACCCAAGAGATACAAGATCAAACAACCATGTCTCAGGGAAGTCTTTTCGTGTGACTGGCTTCCTTGCTTTTGGTCTCGTGGGGGAATCTGTGAAATAATGAAAAATAAAAAAAATGATAAGACAAAAGTTAAACAGGACAGGTCCAATTAAATAAAAAAATAATCTGCTTTACTGGTAAGCATATCGATTTGGCTAATTGGAGGCATATTATCCCTATAGCCCAGTACTTTTACTAGTTGTTCCCCTGAGAGCAAGGACTTTCAACATAGATGTGATCCATCTCACAGAAAGGTGACTGATATAACTCTGGTATAACCAACTGATATAACTCCTCATATTCTCATTATCCTTATGGCTACGTCATTTTGTTTTAGCAAAACTAATTAAAATGTATTATGTGCTCCAAATTAAGAAATATTACTTAGTGGGGTACAAGGAGGTCTCCCCGACTTTTATGTAAACCCCCCTCACAGGTTAACTGACTTATTTTTTCTTTTTAAATATCAATACCTTGGTCAACCACAGTCCATAGATATGTCTTGTTGTTATGTAAGCTTAAATTGTTTAATATTTACATCATTATAACTGAGAACTGTAATTGCGTTGTAATGTTTGTGTTGTAATGTTATTTCAAAAACTTTTTTTTATTAAATAATAAATATAAAAAAAATAATTATGTGTTACTTTTTTATTACTGCTTAAAGCGACTCTCACCCTAAACATGGGGTGGCCAAATGACGGCTTTGGAGCCACATTGCGACCCTTTGACTTATGAAGTGTGGCTTACAGAATTATGTTGGATGAGCTCTTTTTTGCCTTATAATTCATAAAAAAAAAAAATTTCCCCAGAGTTTTATAAATACTTTACTGGGATAAACATAGTCCGCTGGTTTGAAACGTAAAGTCAAAGCATGCAATCCTTATGGAGCTAATTTGTACAGCCTTGCTAACATTTCAGGGGGAATTTAAACTACTTACAGCAAAGATGAAGATTAACATGACCTCTTAACAGGCACCATATAGCCTGATAAGTATAGTAATGTATGTCTCTATCATAAAAGTATTATGGTAAACTATACTTTTGTCATGCTGATTTTAACTAATTTTTGCCAAGTTTTGATCAGAGATTTACTAAGACAAGTAAATATAATTACAAATATCTGTTTTACAATGCCAATTGGATATTTTATCCTTCCATTGTTTATTACTGTATTACATTCCCACAGTACAGTTAAAAAAATCAATTAGGATTTTGAAAACAATATATATATATATATATATATATAAATGTGTGTGTGTATGAATACTGAAACTGATACGAATTAACAGAGCTCAAGCATAGCATTCATGAATAAATAGTATTACTTGCATGCATTTCTTAATATTGATATACAATTTGGAAACAAAACACCGCGATAACATGCAAATTAGATAGCAAAGTCAGTGTGTTCACTCTCTGTTCACCCTCTAATTCACTCTCTGTGCTTCACATTGACCTGTAAGTAAAAATAAATTAATAACATACACAGAGGTTAAAAAAAAATAAAAAATTAACCCTTTCATTGCTGATCACAGTTTTTAACTGTGATCAGTTTCCTTCCACTTTTTGGCCCTCATTTAGTTTTTTTTTTAACAGATTTTTTTTATTTTTACAATTTATAAAGTTTTTTTTAATAAATAAAGGTAATTTTAATATATTTATTTAATAAAATTTAACCCCTGCATGCCTGTTGCATGATTTTTACTGATCTGACATCGTACTCTTCAGAGTTTTTTTCTGTCTTTTTTGTTTATGGAGGTTTAGGAACCAATATTTTTATTTTTTATTAGTTAGTTAATTAGGGGGGATAAGTGGGTTAGTGTTGCACTAGTTGTATAGCTTATTATTGGGAAAATAATGGGGAAAAAATAAAATGTAAATCATTTTTATGTATAGGGTATCAAAAGAAAGCTCTAAATGTCCTTTAAAAAACAACATATAACTTGTATGGGTACGTTAAATGAGAGAGAGGAAAATGATGTTCCAAAAACCCTCGTATTAAAAATTGAAAAATGCTCTGGTCCTTGGCCCAGGAAAATCCCTGGTCCTTAAAGGGTTAACGTGGCCCAATACACATATCCATTTTTGAACATGCATAAACTTGTACACCCCTTTCTTTAGAGTATTAGCTATCAAATTAGATCTGAAATCCAATGTACATCATTCCCTTCAAAATGGCATGTAATAAATACACAATATGTTTCTAATGAATGATGAACAGGTGCAGACAAATAGAGAGGGTGAGAAGTGGAGAAATAAAAACACATCACTTATAGTTATATAGAAATGATTGCATGACAAGTCGAGAAAGGAAGAAAAGAGATGGGAGTTTGGAACAGCTGGACTGTTAGAGGTTAAAATAAAGCTCAGAGTGTTCCAAAATAAATTTTTGTTGAGTAATATAGTAGAGGAAAATTAAATGGTAAAAAAAAAGAGATAAACATGGATGAGACAAAATACAGGATAGCGGGTATAGAAAGAAGCACATGGAAAGAGCCAAAGGAGGAATTTAGGTAGGGTGATCGCAGGGAGATCAATGTTTTTGGGCTGGGATAGGGACAGCTGGTAATTGACTGTAGTAGATGAGACCAGAATGGCCGCTGGTGATTGGATGATTCCAGATGATTAAAGAGGATGATGACGGTACTGAATCAGATGGCAAGAAAATGGTTAGTGGTGAAAAAAAAAATATATGTTGCATCATATACATTGTGGAAATGACTTGACAATGCTTACGGCTGGCGGGATGCTTGTCCTTCTTATCCTGAGTTTGTCCACCGGATGATCGGACAGCGAAGTCTAAATCTGGGCAATCCGCTGGTTTGTATATCTTACTGTTGGTAAAAATCTTTAGGAGGCTGAACTGTCAGATTATAAAAACATGAAAGCAAAGTTTAATGAATGGCGTTGTGACGTAATAAATGCTAGCCCATTTCATTATTTCGTTCTTTCCTATCATTATAATCTAAACAAACATCTTATTTTTCTGGAAGCTATGTTTTCGTAATTCTTTCTCTCTTATATATTTTGTTTTGCACTTACCTGAAATAAATGTCCCACATCTGCTTCCACTGAAAAAGGTCTATATAATTTTGAGCATTGAGTTCTCTCTGGCTCATCTTCAGTGGTTTGGCGCCAGTATAATCTGTGCAGAAAAAACATCTCCCTTCTATCGTAGCTTTCTTCCTAGATAAATATTGGAAAACCCAGATTTAGTATGTTTCAATCATTTAACAGAAAAGTTATTCGGTTAAAAGTTTAGAGAGAAAATTTGCAATGTACACAGCAAAATTTGAATGCTTCTATACTAGCTCCTTGAGTCAAGATTTAACCCTGCATGTCCTAGCATGCAATCCTAATACAATGACTAGGTAAGGAGAGAGAAATAATAAATAAAGATGGGCCAGGGTCCACACAGCATCTGAGAAATATCACAGAGAGCATGGTAAAAAAGAGAAAATCAATCAATGATTTCATTTTCCCAATTTAAACAAAAGTCATTAAATTAAATCAAAACGTACTCAGCTGCTTATATTCCAGCACTTACTGTTGACTGAGAGCATTGTTCTGGTGCTCTGAATCATTACCAGTGCATTTAAGCATGAGCAGTACTGACTGAGGTCTGACTTAGGCAGGGAAGCAGCTAGCTCTAAGTTACTGGTTGGAACTGTCCCTGTCAAAGTGTCGCCTGGTTTCCACGGGCATACTGGGACTCATTTATAGGACATTTGACTTTTTGACTCTGTAGTCTAATGCAAGGGTAGGCAACCTTTGGCACTTTTGATATTGGGGAATACATCTCCCTTAATGCTCTTAAGGGAAAACACCTGGTCTAGTGTATAATGTATCATGCTTAGTGATTTATGTGACCTGGGGGAATTCTCTCTGGCTGAGCTTGTCTTAGGCAAGTTTTAATACATACATCTCTTACATCTGGAATGTTATCTGAAAACTTTTCATTAGGCTTGATAAGAAGGAGTCCTTTATCCACAGAACGGACAGAACACATGGACCCAGATTCTGCTGTGATGTCCAGGTTCACTTTTCCCCTGGGCTGAACTTCTTTTTCTGAGTATTGAAGTTTCACCTGTTCGCAAGGAGACAGAAGCAAATGATATAGAAGAAATGGAGACATTTGGAGTTGATTCACTTAAGTTAAATCTTCAAAAACTCTTTTTAACAGCAAAAACTTTTTAACAAAGCATTATGCAGGACCAACTGCAGAAGGAATTTTGAGCTGGCTGGCAGGGTGATGTGGGCACATCTGGTACTCGGCATAGTCATCTGGGCACATCTGATGGTGGGTAAAGTGATGTGGGCACATCAGGTGCTGGGTGAAGGGATGTGGGCACATCTGATGGTGGGTAAAGTGATGTGGGCACATCTGATGCTGGGTAAAGGGATGTGGGCACATCTGATGCTGGGTAAAGTGTTGTCGGCACCTCTGATGCCAGGTAAAGTGATGTGGGCACATCTGGTGCGGCATAAAGTTATCTAGTGCTGGGCAAACTAATGTGGGCAAATCTGGTGCTGGGCAGAGTGATGTGGGTAAATCTGGTGCTGGGCAAAGTGATACACACATGCAGTGACATCACACAGTTGTCCTGCTCCTCCAATTAGTGCAGTGCTCCCCCCCCCCCATCAAGGCAGTAGCCACCTTCCGCTGCTACTGCACAAAAGTCTCTATTAATTTGCATTGATCACATGGGTGACGCTACCATATGTGCAAACTTAAGGGACTCTTTCACCTGGACATTATTTGTGCTATGAACGTAGAGAATAAAAATGATTAAAAAAATAAATCTATGTCTGTGGTGTCCCATGTTTATGACATCACTTTGTGGCGTGAAATGAAAATTACATATTTAACCCTTGAAAGTCGCTTATTTGCATATCAAGCCACGCGGTGATGTCATCAGCAGGAGACTCCACAGACACATTTAAAACCTAATTTTATCTTGACGTATACTTTTGCTTATAATTGTGATAAAACTTTGTAAAGATAATTTTTCAGATTTTTTTAATTATCCACGTTCACTTTTAAACAATTTTAGGTGACAAAGTCGCTTTAAGCAGCTTCGTAAAAGGCCCCCACAGCATCTAACTTGGGCAAGACATTTATTGACTGATTGGAATCACTGATTTGGGGGGCCACCCTCTTATTTTGTTATTTATGCCACCCAGAAACCTAGAACCATCTCTGAATGATCATCTTGCAAGTAACCAAAAGTAGGGAGAAGCTGGAGCGTAAAGGGATACCCAGTATTCAATGCATCCTTTTTCTTTGTGCAGACAAGAAAACATGTATAGTGGGTAAGTTTGATGCCTTGAGAATACTTTAATATGCTGCGTCTGATATTTCCATACCTTGTTCTTGAAGCATGATGGTATTATGTAGCGTCCTCTATCTGCCGGTATAGCCCCACCCCGTAATATAGTGAAAACAATGATTACAGCTTCAGGAAACATATCTGGGCGTATGTCCAGTTGTGCATTAAAGGAACCCTTCAAATCTATGAGAAACAGGATGAGAGAGAAGCACGGAAATTATTTAAAGCTCCTAATATAAAATATAAAACATTAGTATGAAGCAGATATGTAGGCCTTGTATATACAGAGTTATAAAGAGAAGTGAAGTAGTTCTTGATCTTGACCTTCACAGATGCAGGTTTTAAAGCAGCTTCTTTGAAACAGTCTCTGCCTGAAATTCAAATAAAGTTCAATCTCCTTGTGGGTAGGATGGGTTTGTTAAACCATTAGTAACAGACTCAGTTGCTACAGGTTTTTAGGATTAGTGAGCCAGTCAATGATACATTTAATGTCAGTCCATAAAGAAAAGCTCAAAGGGACTGTCTAGTGCCCAAAATGCATCTTTGCATCAAACCAGTGAGAATAATGCAGATCAAATGAATGGAATATCCTGTCTTTCTAGTGATGTCATCAGATAATGTGTTGCAATGTTAAGAGATCCTACTGTATACAAGAGCAAGGACACTCATAGGTAGGGTTGCCACCCGGCCGTTTTTTTACTGGCATAGCCGTTATTTCACATCTTGGAGCCAGTGCCGGAACAACTCAAATACTGGCCATTCTAAGGCCGGTATTATTTGCAGCAGGGGAGCGGAGAGAAGGCAGACTATGGGTTTGCATAGTCTGCATGGTCCAAATGGTGGCTGCACCTGTAGCGCGCTGTGCCCATGTGTCCTGTCAATCTCACACCATGTAAAGGCTCTCCAGCGCAGAGCGAGGGGGGATTGTCTGTACTTCCTGCACAGACTGCTAGCTCTGCCCCCTCATGCAGAACGCTGTAACGTCAGAGAGTTGGGACACCTGGCTCTCTGGATGAAGAGATGGTCAGTGTCTATCAAACCAGGCTGTTCAAGAAGTGTGCAATAAGGTAAGCAGTGAAGGGGGACACAGTTAATTAAGCAGTTAATTTGGGGGGAGGCCCTCCCCCCCAAAAAACACATCCCTTTGTAGCCACACCCCTTTGTGGCTCCGCCCACCGTTATGGCCGGTATTCTTTTGGGGAAAAGTGGCAACCCTACTCATAGGCCACTCAATAAACTCAAATTGAGGAGGACAGGAAGTGACTATATGAAACAAAACGTTATATCCTCAGTGTCTATAGAATCAGTGCTGCTGCACCTGCAGTAAACATGCAGAGTAATCACTGGGGGAGGACTTGAGTCAAATATTAAAAAATGTGATTTATACAGAATTCCTGCATCAAATCACATATGATATTTTAAATATTGCATTCAAACAACCAATATTCAACTCGTTCTCATCTTTTATCTTTATTTATCTTATTTCGCTTTAAAGGGACTATATCACCTCATCATCGTTATTACTGGGAGTGTAGAGCATATGCAAGCAAATGCCTAAATTACGAGAAAAATGTGTTTTAATAGTGTCTGTGGAGCCTCCTGCTTATGACACCTCTGGCATGGTATGAAAATGAACTGATTTTCAATGGGAAATATGTAATTTGCATATTATGCCACAGGTGATGTCATAAGCTGGAGACACCACAGATGTTTAAAACCATTTTTCTCCAATTTTGGGCATTTTCTTGCAATTTTGCTAACACAATGTATAGATCATATTAAATCATTGTTTATGCTCTATAGTCCCTTTAACCTCCTAAACTTTTATCACATCAAAAAAACATTTATTTGTTGTGCCTGATCCCAATTCTCTCCCTTGGTATAGACAGAGCAGTGTACATATAAATACTAGGTTGTGTCGGATAGATTATGGTACGTAAACTCACTTTCACCATCTGGGTGTCCTGCAATATCCAGTTTGTGTTTTGCAAAATGTAAGATACTGCCTTTGCTCACAACCTGCAGAAGAAAAAAAATGAGTCATATACTTAAAGGGACACTGCCACTTACAATTTGTGAATATTTACCATGATGCAACAGTCCAAAATCTTCCAGCCAATCTCACTTTACAACTGTGGCAAAAGCCTGTATGATGATCTCATAAGATATACCCCTGCTCTCGTACTGACTCCTGTATATCACAGTGGGTAGGACTAGGTGGTTGTGTACAACTTTTTTTTACCTGCATTCCAATATAAAGAGAGGAGTTTGACCAAACCAGACTATAACTCTGCCCCTTGTGAGGTAAGTTAGATTATCCTCCCATTCAATCAAAGTCTATGATCAGAATTCTGACTTATAGACTGCATACTGTGTCCCCAGCCCCAAAGTGAGATACTAGTGCTGTAAAGTCAGCCAAAAACACTATATTTCACAAAATGGTGGTGCCCAGTCACACTTGAACAGTTACCGATTTATAAAAAAAAAATACCGGCCTTGCTGGTGCCTCCATAGATTTAACAGTGGCACCAAGCCAATGGGTAGCACAACCCATGAATAAACAATAAGATACTGAAAGGCAGAGTGACTTTTCCAAACATTTTATATCCTTGCTCACTGAAGGGTCAGGATGTATAGAAAAGGTGCAATCTCCATGATACATAACATTATAATGCTCTACATACAGATCATTTCTGAACATGTTTCATTTGCTACCTTCACAGCATAAACAATGTTTAGATGACAGATATGTTTCTCTCTGTGTAACAATGCGTTTAGTGGATTTACATTAAAGTGTTTGCTTTTATCATTGGACCAACCTGCAATGTATTTACTATTGGAGGAGGTGGGCTATTTCTTTGCTAGTAAATGTTCTTCTGATCTATTTCACAGTGAATGGATGCCATGGCTGTATTCCTATCTTCGTTGGCTATGTTTCTATCTGGAAGCGGGGTTTCTCCAGAAGACTTATCTAGCAGACTTTGCATTAAAGGGTCCCTAGAAGTCCCTCTCTTCTGCATCTCAGCTGAATGGGGGAATTTTTCCAACTTGGCTACTTTGACCTCAACTTTGAAATCCCCTTCCCAGTTCTGTGTAATTCACATTTTCATGAATAATCGCTAATTGTTAGCCTATTTAATAGTGGCCAAGAAATAGATTAATGTATCCCAATGTAATGACATGTTCTTTAACCTTCTGGCACCATACCAGGACCTGCAACCTTTTATTTCTGAATATTGTACTTTGAAAAGGGTTTTGAGTTCATAACAGGCATATAGTTCGAATCAGAGATTTTTCCTATGATTGGGGGCACCAAATACTCACCATGTAGAAAATATCAAGATGGTCCGATCCGTTATGCAAATCATTCGTTTCGATAAAGTATTCAACTGCCACTGATTCCTTGGTGTCACAATTCCACTTTCTTTTAGTTTTGTCTAGTTTTATAAAACTATTGCTCCCAGAATAAAAAGGTGAAAGCCATTTGTACTCAGATTTTGCAAATGATTCTAAATGAAAAGTTCCCTGGAATGAAATATATTAAAAGAAAAACAAAATAGTTTTTTTTTTAGGATAGTAGAGTGTTTTGAAAATATCTTGTAATCAGAAAGTGGTACAGTGTATTAGCATATACGTTAAGAAGATAATCTATATGTGTAAAAATACAGTTAAGGAAAAACATACCCTTACAGAGTTACTGGATCTACCAGTCAATTTTTAACTTGTGGCTAGACCCCAATCTCTCATTTGGTCTTTATAATGATAAATAATTATCATCCACATTGTTTCGTAGAAGTAACACTATGTAAATAAACTATTCTTGCCTAGATTCCTCTAATTGTGCTTTCACTGCTTCTAAAAATAGCCTTTTTATAGTTAAGTGAGGAAGTATTCAGTGGAGGATTTTATGATATACACAATCAGTGGAATCTTCGCAAGACTGATTTCTATACAAATATATATATATATAGCACATGTATCAATGTGTATTCCTTCAAGCACTGTGCACTACTTGCTTAATAATATAAATATATATATGTGTTTTGTTCTAATTGTTGAAAAGTATGTGACATTTTACAGTACTTTCTCAACAGAACATATTTGAAAATTAGAGAAATCCCAATGTATTTCCTGATAAATTACTTGGTAATAAGTAGTGTCTGGGAAGGTTAATCTGGCAACAATATATAGCATAATGCAGACTGCGCTAACTGTGAAAGGCTGTCGGAGATGGGATAAACCTACTTGCTTCCTAGGGATGGCTAGGAAGCCTTTCAATCAGAGAACAAGATGTCATTTACTGTTAAAAGTGCACAAGTGAAAAAAGAGTCCCTTTAAAGACAGCATGATGTTTAGTGTTGTCAGGTTATTCTTTAATCACCAAACAGGCTCCGTGAGCAACGCACCGTCACAGAAACCCTGTCTGTCCATTTCGATGTATCCAATGTAAAGCGAGCAAGTCCATTCTCATCGGTCACCACTGAGATGTTAGTATTGTCATAATAATTGTCCACGGTCAGGTAAACCGTTTCTTTAGCTTTGGGCTGTTTGTCCCTGCCCACAACAGATACCTGAAGAATGGAGAGAACAATCCCAATCACAACATTAACCCGCACATTACAAGGGCTTTTCACTAAATCAGAAAAATCCAAAGAAAAAAACGGGCTCAAACCTTGCAAATTACAAACGTCTCTGTTGCCTCCAAACATGGGTGCAAGGACCACTAATGACGGTTTCACCTCACTCCGCCAATGTTGTTAACAGGAAAACTATTTAAAAAATGATCAGCGACTCCTGAAGGGAGACACATTATACAAAAAGTTGCTTAGTCAATAGAGTGGATATTGTCTCCTCTGATTCAAATATCCCTCAATCCCAACACTCTATTGGATAAGCATCTTTGTGCGAAAAGCGGCTGGCGTTAAACTCTTTCTCTCATGGCTCCACCTTGACACTGTTTGGTTTGTTTTTAAGTAATTTGTGTATAATTTATAAGAAGAAGAAAAAAAGAAGAAAAAAAGGAAAAAAGAAAAAGAAAAAAAAATTGTGTACAATATAAAAAAACATTTTATAATACTATCTGGTGGATAATAAGCTAACTTCAGAAGCAACCCATCCTCTTTTTTCTACCTTTGTCCTATTCACTAATTCTGAGCTGGCAAGTGCACTGCAAGAACGAGGCATTATTAGCTACATTGAAAAGATAGTAAAGTTGGAGAATTTTTCCTACTTTGTTATTAATGCCGGATTATTTAACAAAACAATTCTCAGTTCACCTTTTTTAGTAAATCACCTTGACTGAGACGAATGCAGCTGTTAATTTCTATTTACTTTCCAACGCATTTTCCTTTGATTTGTTCTGACTTTTTTCTTTCTCCTGTTCTACTTTCCCATGTAGCTATATTATCTGATTCATGGAAGACAATAGTAGTAAATGACTGTTTCTCTATAGTATTACTAACTACTCTCTATTAGATTTACATTATTTATTCATGTGATTACTCTTTACTCGCACATATGCCACTTGCTCACCGTGCCAGTGTAGTTGATTCCTTTTCTGTAGAAGTATTCAGTGTCCTTAAAGAATACCATTTGTATTGTTCCAACGTGTAACTTCTTCTCTGCCTTTTCCTCCACACCTAACAGAAGATGTATTGGGGTGAGTTTACCAAAATTCTAGAACTAATGTAAATTGATGACATAAAACACGTGTAGAATACGGGTACACAATTTACAGTTATATTGTGGGATCAAAAAGAGAGAAGAAAAAAAAAAAGAGCACACATGAGGATAATTTAGTGTCCCATTTCGGAATTTAACAAACACGTACAAGTGACTTTTGAGGAATAAGGTAGAGAGAGTAAAGTGCAAAACATGCAATGTTTCTCCCAATCATACATGCATCCAACCTAACGTAGGTTCCCGACATACATACACCCATACAACCACTATCAGTATACTCGTTACTTGAGGTGTTTAATGCAGGCTGGCCAGGAGGTAGTCCGCGTACAGGGCGCTGAGGGAGAGGGGCGGAGGACACCCATGGGGGAAAATTAATTTGACAGTTTATCTATAGGAGACCATATATCTTTATATTTTTCCTCTGATTTAAAGAGGGGCTTTTCCATTTGGCTTTGGTATCTGATTTGGGTTATTAACTCCTGCCATCTGGGGGGGTCGGGTCTTCTCCAGTATTGAGCTATACAAATTTTTGCTGCAGAAAGTATATGAATAGTAAGATTTTTTTGAGATTTGGTCATACTTGGGCAGTCCAAAGTAAAAAGGAAGAAGGGGGCAGTAAGAGGTCCTTGGAAACCACATGTTTCCTCCAGGAAAAGGTGTAGATTATTTTTTATCTCCCTCAATCTCTCACATCCCCACCATATGTGGTACATGGTTCCCGGGGATCCCCCACACCTCCAGCACAATTGGGTTGTTGTGGGAATAGATAAGATCACGTGGACCATAGCTAAATCTACTTTTGATTAAATCGAATTGTATCCATCTATTTAAATCAAGTTAGAGGGATTGTAACTGGTTGTAACCATTACTTGTAATATTTCTCGCACTTTATAATGTCTTTTCTTGCACGTTAATCCTAGATTTATCGAATATATGTAACTTTTGATATTTTTGCAATAAAAGAAAAAAAAAAAGAAAAAAAAAACATGTGTAGAATACATTGCATAGAAACATAGATTCAAAAACTTGTACCTCACCTACCGGCGTATAATTGAAAACCCTAAGTGTATGAGCTGTAATCTTAGGGCTGTATTGAGGAAAAAGTGAACTGCAGGGGATTTCAAATGTAAGGGTCCCTGGCTTGCCGCACCTAGATACTAGATTAGGTACATCATTTTAGTCTTTATGTGTTTCATGTAGACCAATGTATTTAATCTACCTTTATATGTTTTATATTTATATTTTAATTGTACCATATTCTATATATTAAAAACCTTTGGACATATTCCAATGTTCCATTTGTGCCACCTTTCTCTTGATTATTTTCCTCTAAGAGCTTGCGCCCACAACAGTCTCCATATTGTACTTGCTAATCCTCTTCTGAACCATTTGTGGAACCATGTGCATAGCAGCAGCTCACACACTATATCTGCTTTCCCTATATTCTTTTTATTTACTCTCTTTTTAAAATTGCCACTAACTTTTTTTTTTATGAAGGTTTATAGCAAGTTTGTTCCACACTCCCTCTCGTCTTATTTGTCTGTGACTTGTCCATATGTGTTGGGCTAATGGGCCTGTGTTAGTCTTGTATTTAGTATTGCCTTTTATAATATAATATGAAGATCTTATATTAATCATCACATTTTGTCTGGCACTTTACTTGATAATATGATAATCTTATATTATTATCACATTTTGTCTAGCACTTTACATTATAATATGATCAATCTGCATTGGATATGTCTATGGGTTACATTATGTATTGTAATTTTTGACCGACACAAATTTGCAGACCACAAAGTGCCAACACCGCATACTCACACACGCTTGTACTCATACACACACACGCTCATACACACGCACTTATAATCATACACACGCACTTATACTCATACACACGCACTTATACTCATACACACGCACACTTATACTCACACACACACTTATACTCATACACACACTTATACTTATACTCATGCACACACACACACTTATGCTCAAACTCACACACACATTTATACTCACACACACTCGTACTTATATTCACACATACACACACACACATACTCATACACACACACATATACTCATACAACTATGCCATGCAGGGGGGGAAACTCATACACACATTTATACTCCTACACACACTTATACACCTATACACACTTATACTCATACACGCTCACTTATACCCAAACACACACACTCATACTCATACACACACACACTCATACACACACACTCTTATACTCATACTCGCACACACTTATACTCATACTCACACACCCTTATACTCATACTTACACACACCCACACTTATCATACTCACACACACACACACTTATCATACTCATACACACACTTATACTCATACTCGCACACACACACAAACTTCTACTCACACACACACACTTCTACTGACAAACGCACACGCACATACAGGTTCAGCTCTCACCGCTTATCTGCTCCCTTGTCTTGGAGGTGCAGGCATCAGTGTAATAGAAGGGCGCTGCCGGTCACCTGCTTCTTCTCCAGATGATTGGCGCATGTGCGTTATGTGAAGAAGCGTTCAAGTCGGAAAACACCCAGTTAATTACTTTACAACTTGAACGCATCTTCACAGAACGCGCATGCGCCAATCATCTGGAGAAGAAGCAGATGACCAGCGGCGCCAATCTATTATGCTGATGGACGACGGAGCAGATAAGTGGTGAGAGCTAAACCTGACCGAGTGCCACAGCTGAGGGCTTGGCGTGCCAGTAGTGGCACGCGTGCCATAGGTTCGCCACCGCTGCCCTAGAATGTCTAGAAAGCTCTTATCATCCGGTGTAAAGAGACACTCTCTTTACAACTATCAGTCTTACCTAAGACGTGTTCTTTGAGCGACGACGAAATTGTTAAAGTATTAACATAATTAACTGTTAAGTTGAAAAAATGAAGGTCGATCTCCTTAGTGAAACAGCCTTTCCTATCAGTCTGCAAATAGAAAAAGCAAGTTAAATACAAATCAAGTGAGGAGAGGATAATGATTATAGCAGACCATTACTAGCCTATGAGACAATGACAGGCCTACTTCACATTTTTGCATGCTGTGGTACTGTGGTAAGGGATTTGGGTTAGATTGAACTCTGATGTAAGAACTCTGAATCTAAATAGACCACTGCACACAGCATTAGCAGTACAAAGTAGACAAGTGCAAAACTAAAATTTTCGTTTAGTTTTCGTCCATTCGGACGAAAATATTATTTATTTCGTCTAAAACGAATTTCGTTCATTACTGCATTCGTTTCAGACGAAATTCGTTCATTATTTTCGTTTCGTTAATTTTAATTTGTTCGTTTTATAGAATACAATGTAATACTATTGGCTTTCTATAAACCGAACGAGAGCCCCATTCATACGAAATTCTTATGAATGGGGCTCTCGTTCGGTTCAAAGAAAAGCAATAGTACTACATGTGTTCTATAAGCCGAAAGTCTATAAACCGAACATTCGGTTTATAGACTTTCGGCTTATGGAATACATGTAATCCTATTGCTATTCTATAAACCGAACGTTCGGTTTATAGAATAGCCATAGGATTACATGTATTCCATAAGCCGACGGCCTATTAACCGAACGTTCGGTTTATAGGCTGTCGGCTTTTAACTACACGGAGACAAAGTCTCCATTCATAATTTTATGAATGGAGACTCTGTCTCAGTATAGTTAAATGCTATTGTATTCTATAAACCGACTCTTTTTCGGCTTATAGAATGCAATAGTACTACGAATGGACGAATGAACGAATGATTTTCGTTTATTAACCATTCGTTCATTCGGCTTTCGTTAGCTTAGCATTTTCGTTCTTCGTTTTTCGGGCGAATGGACGAAAATGCTATTTTCGGACGAAAATGTATTCGTCCGAAAACGAATGCACATGTCTAGTATATATTCACATGTAAATTGCTTTAATAAAAAATGATGATATAAAAAAATTCATTTCTTGTTTTTATTTCCTTTTATGTGACAATGCTGCCTCTCTCTTTCCCTTGCCCCCAGATTTGTCACTGTCCCCCACTTAGTGTTGTCTCTCTCTCACCCTCCCTTTGTCTCCCCCCTCGCTCCCTTTGTGTCTGTCTCTTCCCCCCTTCCCTCCCCTTGTTTCTGTCTCTTCCCCCCTCCCTCCCCTTGTTTCTCCCCCCCCCCCTCGTTACTCTGCCCCCCCTTGTTATTCTGTCCCCCCCTCACCTGTTTCTTGCTCCTTGGTGGCTAGTGGGGGCAGCCGGGGGATGTATGCACTATACATAATAGACGGAAGTGTCGATTTGTGCAGACATCCCCCAGCTGCCCGATTCTCCCTGGTGGCTAGCGGGGCAGCGGAGGATGTCTGCGCGACCTCCCCTGCTGCCGCCCGGAACAACCGCCAGGACTTTTATGAGGAAGCCGGAAGTATCCAGCTTCATCATAGAAGTTCCGGCAGCCATGCCGGGCGGCAGCAGGGGAGCTCTGTGCTCATCGCGCAGACATCCCCTGCTGTTAGAGAGGGGGTTCCAAGTCCCCTGCAGCTCTGCTGGGGACCTGGATCCCAGTCTTATAGTCTGACCTCAATTTGAGGTCAGATTATAAGACGACCTCGATTATAAAAGGGGTATTAACACTTCCCTTGCTGATCACAGTTTCTTTTTACTGTGATCCGTTTCCTTCCAAGTTTATGGACCTCATTTAGTTTTTTCAAAATAAAATTTATTTTGTACATTTTTACTATATTACTTATATTCTTTTCATGTATTAATGTAATTACAGTTAACTCCTACAAGCCTGTGCTGTGATTATGACCAGAGCAAATGTTAACCCATTCGTGACGTTGGGACGTTCTATGCCGTCCTGATTTTAAGTCCCTTAAAGTCGTTAGGACGGCATAGTACGTCCTGTGTTAAACAGCTCATATCGCGGCTCGGATCATGCTGCAGGCACTTGCAGCGGGATCCCACCTGTCAGATGAGGCCACTTTAAGTGGCCTCAGTCTGACAGGGGAAATTTAGCTGGTGCTCAAAACGAGCACCAGCTACATTTCTCTAAATCGTGCGTGACGTCCGAAGGGCTTGCAATTTTTGGGCAGGGACCCACAGGGTCTATTAAGACCATGATTGGGTCTCTGCCATAGTGTTCCTGGCTAATGATCACCTTGTGATCAGTGGCCAGGAACAAATCGTGACGTTTTGGTGCTTACGTCATTTGGGACGCAAGCACCATGCGTCACAAAGGGGTTAAACCTCTCCACTTTTTTCAATGTATTTTTTAATACTAAATTCAAATCATTTCATGCTATTGGCAATGCATTCTATAAACCGAAATAGAGTCGGTTTATGGAATACCAATAGCAAAATAGCCAATACACATACATTACATAAACCGACATAATGAACGAATTTCGGTTTATGGAATGTAATGCTATTGGCAATGGCATTCTATAAACCGACTCTATTTCGGTTTATATTAATGCCATTGAAAATAGCATTACATTATACATTCCATAAACCGAAAGTCTATAAACCGAACAACGTTTCGGTTTATAGACTTTCGGCTTATAGAACAGCAATAGCATTACATGTGTATTCTATAAACTGAACGTCGTTCGCTTTAAAGACTTTCGGCTTATAGAATACATGCAATGCTATTGGCTTTCTATAAACCGAAAGAGTCCCCATTCATACGAATAGGTCAATTGACCTATTCGTATGAATGGGAACTCAATTTCGGTTTATAGAAAGCCAATAGCATTACATGCATTCCATAAACCGAAAGTCATTCATGTCGTTTTATGGAATGTAATGTAATGCTATTGGTATTCTATAAACCGACTCTATTTCGGTTTAGAATGCCAATAGCACGAATGGACGAATGGACGAATGAACGAATGATTTTCGTTTATTAACCATTCGTTCATTCGGATTTTGTTAGTTAACATTTTCGTTATTCGTTTTTCGGACGAATGGACGAAAATGCTATTTTCGTCGGAAAATGAATTCGTCCGAAAATGAATGCACATGTCTAGTACAAAGTAAATTCCTATAGCCGTGGCCAGCTCTTACCAGTATGTTAAGGAATTGTTGACAAGCAGGATTGGTTCCATGATCAACATTAATCAATGGATTAAAATTACCATCACAGACATAGATATTAAGCAAGCCTTGAACTGGCTTCCCGTGGGTATACCTGGCGAGAACAAATGTAAACGTAAGAAAGGGATTGTCACAAATATGTGCAGCAACTCGGCTCTGCTGGTGGTCTTTCTCACTCTATTTCTTTTCTTATCTCTCATCTCCGCTCTTTTTTTCTACTTTCAGTAGTTCTTTTATGTTATTTTAATGTTGTCCTTCTCTTTAAGCTGGCTACACCTTCTGCACTCACATTTATTTCTTTACCTTATAAATAGGTAAGCTAACTTTGGGAATATGCTACCTTTTCACCTTCTCCTCCCTTGTTACTTTCTTTCTTATTTACCTTATTTCATTTCTGTTGATTTTTAAAGGTTACTTCCGTTATTACCTAAAATAGGAGTTAGTTCCACTATGATAGTAAATCTGTATTGCACTTAATGCAGTACTCAATGTAACCTACTACCTGACAATATCTGTGTTGTATTGTATACTTTATAACTCAATAAAAAAAGAAATACAGATCTTGGTATAAACATAGAAACATAGAATGTGTCGGCAGAAAAGAACCATTCGGTCCATCTAGTCTGCCCAATTTTCTAAATATTTTTATTAGTCCTCAGTTCCCTATGTTATATCTAGGATAGCCTTGTGCCTATCCCACGCATGCTTAAACTCCTTCACTGTGTTTACCTCTACCACTTCTGCTGGGAGGCTATTCCATGCATCTACTACCCTCTCAGTAAAGTAATACTTCTTGAATATACTTTTAACTTGTTGCCCCTTTAAATTGCCTGCATAGAGATCACGTATTTCGCGATATAAAAATGAGTAATTTCCTTAGTCATTGGTCATTAAGTCATGCGTTTGTGTAGCCTTATTACTCTTAATTAATTGTAATTAGACTTTAATTTGCTTTATGACAATAGCACAATTGCTTTAGAAGAAAAGTTATCTGTAAGATGGCTTAGGGATATGGTAAACAGCAACTTGCTATACAATGCTTTTATACTAATTGTATGAGCAACATACATAGACATTGCTGTACAACTATAGAGCCCTTGATGTTCCTCTCTTCCATGGTAATGGAAGGTGTTACTCCAATAAAGATGGTTTAAATCAGAAAGAAAAAAGTTAAGGACATGTACACCTGTACCTTCATCACAAACATATATCCTGATAAATAACCCTCATCTCAGTGGTTGGGGGAAGGCCATTTCTATGGAGTATGTTTGGATTGGATGTATCAGTCTGATTGTACTGCACAATGTGAGGGGAAGTGTAAAGGGTGCAAAGATTCCTGATCTTACCTTCCACAAACTTCTACTTTGAATAAGTCATCTTTTGATTCCACCATTTCTGGCGCATTAATTAAGACTTCAAATCGTTTCAGTTCTGAAAAAGATAAACCTGATTTAACAAATATGAACTTAGATCCCCAGTATTCTCCCTCTTTTAAACCCCTCCAATAAAGGTTATCTCTCAGGCTTGGGTCTTTATGATTATGCTTCTTCTGTCCCCCTTCAGTACCCTACTCATGTACTTCAAAGAAGCTGATAGCTGCTTTTTCCACATGAAGTTGGTTTTTCTAAAACACCTGTCTACAAATCCCAGATACCTGTCTGTATCTCCAAGAAATCTGCATCAGACCACTCATAGTCAATGGTTCAGCACATGACAGAGTGTGGTTGTGCTATTCAGGTTACTGGGCTATGCTATAAACAAAGATTCCTCCTATTCTTTTAGCTTATGATGGTTCTCATCATGAGTTGTAGGAACATTTTCTCTGTTTAGTTACTCACCGTATTCAGCCACAGTAAATGTTTGGTAATGCTGGTTAGGCATGACAATCTTATATTCTCCAAGTGGTACTTCGTCTGCTAAATGGAAGCTGAGGTCTATAATCCCTTTAACAGGTGAGACGTCCTGCCACTGGGCAATAATATTTCTTTTAACATCCTTTGGACAAATAAGGGGATGTTAGAGTCACCTTAGTATCATTTAGTGTTGGGAAACAGCATGTATTATGTATAAGTGTGATTAGCACCTTAGAAGGTGCTGTAACACTCTTGCCTCTGAAAACGTTTTGTCAAAAAGGAAGTGTCTCTCTTTGCTTCTCTGTTAATAAAAAAACTCTCTTACTTCACAGTCATTCATCATAAATGTTTACATTTTTATTCACCTTATATTTAGTGTTCTGGTTCCAATTGTCTTGAAGTTTTTGCTCACATTCTCCTGAGAATTCTAGCTCACAATATCCTGAGAATTGTAGCTCACAATCTCCTGAGAATTCTAGCTCACAATCTCCTGAGAATTCTACCTCACAATCTTCTGAGAATTCTAGCTCACAATCTCCTGAGAATTCTATCTCACAATCTCCTGAGAATTCTGTCTCACATTCTCCTGAGCACTATGGCTCACATTCTTCTAAGCATTGTGTCTCACATTCACTTGAGTATTCTGACATCCGTTCTCCAGAGACTTCTGGTTACTATCTTCTTTCACAGTCCTATTCACAAATACTTTCCTCCCTCCTATGAGCATCCAGGAAGAACAAACTTATATTTCTGATGTTTTCATGTACGTGCTAGGCAACATGTACAATCTAATGTAACACACTATATATGTTTAGAAAATGCATACACAAGGCAGATAGTGTCAATAATTTTAAACTAGTATAAGATTAAATTACCATATTTACTTGAATCTAATGCCTTTTTTGCTAAATGTTGCCTCCAAAATATGCGTGCTCATTAGAATTGATGGCGCATTATATTCGCATATGTTTTATGTTGCAACTTAATTCAAACCCCCAAAATGTTGCTAATCACAATACAAAAAATACAAACTGTGCATGCATACTACCCCCTCTTACTTATAGAAATTCCATAATATTTTTGTATAGCAGTTTAATTTATAACAAAATTATCGTAACTTGGTAGTATAAACTGATTGTTATAAAACAATAATTCTTGTACAAAGGCACATTACATTCACTGGCGAAAACATTGTTGGCCTTCAAGGTGTCAAAATTTGAAGTGTGCATTACATTCGATGGTGCATTAGATTTGCGTAAATATGTTTTTTCTTAAAGGTTAATCCACATTTGAGAAGCCTTGTAAGTATCGTCAAGCTAAAATATGTTTCCAATAGATTGTACCAATAAGTCTATTAAATGTTTTTTCAGTTCCCCTTTGAAGACAGTTGCATATAATCAGGACAGGAGTCAAAAACAATACATTATTTTTGGGAGGAGGTATTACTAGATATATTCAAGGAAAATCAGAAGTTGTGTTCAAGGTTTGTACTGTTCTTACCTTGATTTTCACCACTGGTATCTAGAGGAAAAACAAAATAACCGGTCAAGAGGACATTTATTTTGACCTGAAATATGACTGGGGCCTATTCACTAAAACTCAACAGACAAATTAACTCACTGATAGTTAACCTAGTCGGAAAAATGCTCCACAAGGTCTATCTGTCCAGATTGACTCATTAATGCTTTTTGTTTGCACTTCACTTGTTAGATCAACACTGTCCACTTTTAAAGGACAAGACTCCATTGATAGCTTGTTTTTCAATAAAAAAACTGACGTAAAAAATGCTAAATATTAAGCAACTATCATAGAAACCAACAGAATGATGTGATGTCTTCTTCCAGATTTATTATTTGTCCTTTTTCCAACTTGGCCGCTATGTCTGCCAGCGGACATTGTTCAATTCTTCAGAAATATTGTGACGGATTGAGGCATCCCATCGACTGCTTGGCATTTCCCTAAAACTGCATCATACCACTAATCATTGATGCCTCTAGTTGTACAAGATAATTGCTCCCTCTTTAAATAATTTTTCTTGTGATACTGAACATATCTGTGGCTCATCATATTGTGGCAATATCAGAACTAGGTATGATTCATACTTCACAATGTTTTACATTGTGTGACTTTATGGAAATGTTTAGAAATTGGAACACATGTTACTTTGGGGGTATGTGCTATTTCTGTTTAGTAATGTCTCTACTGAAGGGGTCTTCCCATCACCGTTATCCCACCATAACTTTTTTGTGTGTCCCAAAGACCTCTAACAGAAAACCAGTATCCAGTCCCATGCCAATCCCATTAAAAACAAAACAGCTATTCATGAAGGGTTTCTGTCTTTGCTCCTCTGTGGTGAGCTGTGTTTAATGGTTGTCTAGCATTCAAATGCTCCATGTATAAAGTGAACATAGAGGCAAATGGCGATAAGTATTGACTGACTGATGTTGATACCTGAATGAATTCAATGCACACTGGATTCCAATCATTTAACAGTGAATCTGGATGAATTGTCAAGAGAGTAGCAAACGGATAGATCACATTTTCAACTTATTTTTTATTTCATTTCTGAAATTCCCTTTTCATGTCCCCCAGGTTTACTGTTTAGTTTTTCTTAAATTTTTTTCTTTATTATTGTTTATTAAAATATAAAAATAACTTGTGACCCAATTTTTCAAATGTTTATACTGTAATCTCACCTTAGTATCCAGAGCATGTAAATTCTTTTCAAGATTTACAATCCGGATATTCACTAAAAATAATACAAAAACAGATAGGAACAAAAGGTTAAACATCTTGCATGTTAACATATTAAACCTGATTATCATCATTAGACATTAATATAAATACTGTCTCTGATATAACCTGACACTCTCCATTCCTTATTATCCATTGATATAGTGACTTTCTCTGAGATAAACGGACACTCTCCATTCCTTATTATCCAATGATATTGTGACTTTCTCTGAGATAAATTGACACTCTCCATTCCTTATTTTCCATTGATATAGTGACTTTCTCTGAGATAAACTGACACTCTCCATTCCTTATTATCCATTGATATAGTTACTTTCTCTGAGATAAACTGACACTCTCCATTCCTTTTTATCCATTGATATAGAGACTGCCTCTGATATAACCTGACACTCTCCATTCCTTATTATCCATTGATTTGGAGAATGTCTCTGATCTAACCTGACACTCTCTATTCCTTTTTATCCATTGATACAGAGACTGTCTCTGATATAAACTGACATTCTCCATTCCTTATTATCCATTGATATAGAGACTGTCTTGGATATAAGCTTACACTCTCCATTTCCTTATTTTCCATTGATATAGTTACTTTCTCTGAGATAACCTGACACTCTCCATTCCTTATTATCCAGTGATATAGAGACTGTCTCTGAGATAACCTGACACTCTCCATTCCTTATTATCCATTGATATAGAGACTGTCTCTGATATAACCTGATACATTCCTTTTTTTTGGATTTCTTTATTGTCAGCTTTTTCTTTGAATACACCACAATCAGTACGTTACATAACAAAGACTTGCATTACTATACAATTTACAAAACTACATAAAGAAGGCTTAAGACATATAAAAATGAAAATAGATAAAAAACCATATGATTACATATAAAATGTAAGGATACCATTCGTTAGTGCAAGGAAGACACATAAAAGCCACGATGAATACATGTCCTTTGTTCACACTATTCTGTATATTACTGCTACTCCATGTAAACTATTTATTCACTTCCATATATCCATAATAAGCATTTATTACCTCCATTCACAGTCATCCCGCTCCCACCCCAGGCACACCTCAAGTATGCCAGGAGAGGAGGTTCCCAGGAGGGTCTGCGGGGGCGAGCGGGCTGAGAGGAAGAGGCGGTTTATTTCTTTGCGCGTTGTATGCCTCATTTTGTTATCCTTTCTGATCTGATTGCGCATCTTTACTATTAAGTCTGTGTCATTCAGGGTTCTTTTTTCTTTTAAACTCCTCAGATTATCCAGTCATATAATTGTTCCATCTCTCCCATTCTTTTATTTGAATTTTTTTTCCCCTGTCTTCCATTTGGAGCTGATACGATATTTGTTTTTTTAATTGGTCCCAATCAGGGACTTCCTCTTTCCTCCAATTCCTGGCAATTAATAACTTTGTAGCAATTAACGAATGTGTAAGTATATATCTATTTTCTTTTCCCCTCGTACCCAAATCCAAATGCAGAAGGGCCTTTATAGGAGTTAGTGGAGTATCCATATTAATTAAAGTGTTCATGATTAAGAAAGTTATGTTCCATAATTTCTGAATTTTATTACAACACCACCATATATGTAGATACGAGCCTAATTGGTTTTTACATCTCCAGCATAATGTGTCTTGGTTTGGGTACATCTTGTTGAGTTTCGATGGCGCCAAATAGGTTCTATACATTAATTTATATTGCATTTCGACCAGGTTTAAACAATGTACATTCTCTTTTATGGTTGGAATAATTTTGAGCCATTGCTCTATTTCAATTTTATCCGCTAATTCTTGTTCCCATTTTTTTAAAGATGGACTTAAGATTTCATAGATTCCTGGTTTTGGGCCTACGAATAACAGATTTTTTAGATATCCACTTATTTTATAATTTGGATTAAGTAGTAATTTCAATCCTAGTATCTCTTCATCATACTTATTTATTCTGGTTAATCTATAATTTTTAACTCTTAAATATTGGAATATATACTTCATTGTTAACTCATACTTAAGGGCGAGTTCTGGAAAGGGTATGATTTGATTCTGAATTATCAGATCTGAGAATGTTGAAATACCCTTTGTTTCCCACTCAGTTAAGTACATGTCGTCTATAATATATTCCCAAATTTTTATTGGGCCTTCTAATCTCAAAATGTTATCCCACTCTAATTTATAATCTCTTTTAAAATTCTTCCAAAAGTCAAGTATCTCTTCTGCTATTTTGTTTCCTTTCATTTTATTGTCTTTGTATTTTGTTGTTGATTGTATCCATGGTAATATTGCTAAGTCCTTAGTTTTTGTCATGACACTTTCTATGACTCACCAACCTTCTGTATTGTTTTTTCCATTTATCCATTTACCTAAATGTTTCAGAAGGGAGGCGTCATGATATTTCTTAACGTTGGGTATTGCCAGATCCCCGTTATTTATGTCCTAATATAATAATTTTTTCCAAATGAAATCTAGGAATAACCTTTGCAGATCTTCCAATTGTTATTTTGTGGCATAACATGGGAAGGATTCAAAAACATACATACATTTTGGCATAATGTAAGATTTTATTACATTAATACGGCCCCACCATGAAATTCCTAAGTTTTCCCAAGTGTTAAGTAGTTTTCGTGTTTGTATAGTCAGCTTGTCCAAGTTTATTTTTGCTATTTTAGTTATTTCTGATGGAAATTGTATTCCTAGATGGACACTCTACATTCCTTATTATTCATTGATATAGAGACTGGCTCTCATATAACCTGACATTCTCCATTCCTTATTATCAACTGACTTGGAGACTTTCTCTGATATAACCTGACACCCTACATTCCTTATTATCAATTGCTATGGTGACTGTCTCTCTCTGATGTAACCTGCCACTCTCCATTCCTTATTATCAATTGTTACGGAGACTGTCTCTCTCTGATATAACCTGCCACTTTTATAACTATCCATTGATATAGAAAATGTAGAAATTATAGAGCTTTAAAGATAAAACATATGCACCTCAGAAGAGGAGAGACTTCAAACTGTTAGTATGTCAAATAGATATCAAGGACAATGGCAGAGGCTATGAAGTCTCTATGAAAATATTTACACGCATGCCACCATTTTATAAACTATTAATAGGCATCAATGTATTTGCATAGGGAATATCTGTGTGCCAGCAACCTTCAAATTCAAAAAAGTGATTATGAAGTACAACTTGAGTATCCCTTATAACGGATACTGATGGATAACAGATCATTTCGGCAGCTCAAGTGAGCAACTTGCTCCCATTGTATTTAGGTGATATAGATAATTTCCATCTGTGGAGCTGGTGAACTTACCTGCTCCACGCTGCCGAGATCATCTGTTATTGCGTCTAGTCCATCCCTCCCGTCGCATTGCTCTGGGAACTACATTTACCATGAACACTGGCTTTCGTTCACCCAGAAGGGGGGGGGGGGTGAACCAAAGGAGATTCACCACCGGATGTCAAGAAGGTGAGTATCCCGAATTGAGCCTCCAATTTTTTTTTCCTGTATTTGAGTAATTTCAGCTTTCGGATCTTCTGATAAGGGATACTCAACCTGTATTCTTATTCCGGGAGGCTGCTATTTCTAATCGACAAACGAGTGAGTTTCTAACCCTACAGAGAGTGGGCTTTGATGTGGCACATGGGATTCATTTTGCTTTGGCCAATTCATATGACCAAAATTTCTCAATTCTAATAAGTTTATACAATTGTTGCCAACTTTATTAGTGAGAGAAGCACTGCTAGTTCTTTGTTTACAATACAAACCCAGGATCTGGTTCCTGAATGTTGACAGTTGCATGATATACTATGTACTGAATATTTATTGTTTAATTGTATGTATTGGTGAGAATCTTACCTGTCTGTCCAGGTTTGTAGATATTTTTATCTGTTTGAATCATGGTTATACTGCCCATTTTATGTACTGAAATGCTCCTAGTCTGATTAATGTTGAGATTTTCGGCCTCAGCTAACACTCTGAAATGCGGGGTTCCAATTGCTTCTCCAAATTTTGGAACCTGTAGATGAAAAAAAGCTCAAGTCATGAAAGGGACTATGTTAGAATTCCAGTGTCTAATAGAACTCTAAACTCCTGAGCAAGGATGCTCACCTGGAAAGTGTAACAGTGGTCATGATCGGGGCCGTCTATATTGTCTTCAGCTAGCAGATACACATGATAAGGCTCATGTACGATAATTTCCAGTTTGAGGTGCAGCTTCCCCTTCAAGTGGTTAAATACCACGCATGCTTTTTCTGTGGAAGGATATGTCATCCATCCTGGGACAGTGATCAGATAGTCACTTGGAAGAGATAATGGAAAACAAATGAAAAGGGAACTTATTGTCAACTGAAGTGTGGACTGTAAACTTCAGGTACTGATAGACATTCAACAAATGACCAATGTTTCCAGTTCAGTTATTACTGTCTGCTTTTTTACAGTTCAGTTCACCTTTCGCGAATATACTTCAATGAATAAAGCAAACTGATATTCTGGAAATTTCTTTGACACACCAAACTTGCTTTGCACTTTTCTCCATGAACTCGAATTATTTTACATTGTGTTTTGCTTTATTTTTTAGATAATTTAGTATCAGTAGTAGTAGTGATATTTAAGTGTAACTAGTGCATTGCATAGTACTGTGATACATTTGTTCTGCTTGAGTTTCAGTGGTCATTTTTGTACACAGTAAAATTGTAGGCAATACACCCAATCCACTATAGTCTGGGACTGAGGTCCCGAGGAACCACAATGCAGTATGAGCTATTTCATTAAACCTCTGCCTTAACCGTTGTTCTGCCTTTAGTCATTCCCATTCTGTCTCTCGCTCCCCATGCACTGCTCTGAGGTTAACTGTCAAGTGGCCTTCCATATGCAGACTTAAGTATAGAGTGGACAACGTGAGAGGAAGAAGGGGAGTGTCTGTGTTGCTGTACAGGCAATCCAGCTACCTCCACTCAACACCAGGGAGTGGCTGTCCTGGGGTGCAGGGGTAAGACTTGGATGTGCAATGTGGGTGATGGGGTATGTCCTAGGATGCAGGGGTAAGTCATAGTTATGCAATGTGTAGAATGGGGCATGTCCTGGGGTGCAGGGGTAAGTCTTAGATGTGCAATGTGGGTAAATGCCCCCTGAGCCCTGGAGACTGGCCAAATATTCTAAGACTCCATATAATTAAATAAATCTCACCAGCTAATGGTAGAGCTGAGGTAGGAAGGCTTCTGACTTTTTTACAATAGGTGGATTAATTTTATTTTTGGTTGGCCCCTTTCCCTGGGCTGAAGATGAGGATTGAGGGCATCATGGATTGAATAGGACATTAACAAAGGTATCCATTTTTTGCAAGACACTCTTTGAGTACTAGGTGATGATTTTCACTGCCCCTGTTTCTTGATGAAAAAAGTGTGTTGTTTTTTTTTTTTTACTATATTAAAGGTGATTTTTTTCACAACCTACTGCTAAGTAGGGGGAACTTTAGGGGGGTATTTATTTAATTATATTTTGATTTGGGGCCTTTGGCAAGCACCACAATCCTATGGGAGTATTTAAGTTATATGGGGGGGGGGGCTGCCAAGTGCCTCCTGGATGCCGGGGGCAGTTTATTTAAATATATAAGGAAATCTGGAGGCTATTGACTAGTTTCCAGAACCCAGGGGTGTATTTATTTAATATGGGGGTGGAGGTGCAGAGGTACTTGGCTAGCCTCCAGAACCCAGGGAAGGGTTATTTAATTATATGCGGGAGGTCAGGGTTACTCGTACTGGCCTCCATCTAGTTAACAAGGGTCTGGAAGTCATTTTGGTGGCTACCAGCTCTTTCATTGTAGGGGGTAATGGAATTTTTTTTTTTTTAATTTATATGGCAAATGGTATTCCGCTGACCCCAGGGCGACAATTTTGTTTTTTTTAAATTATTTTTTAACGAAACAAATAACAGAAAAAAAACAAGATGTATGGTATATATAGGAATTTTTAAGTTAATAACAGGGAGATACTAAGTTTCAGGGATTATAGACTAGAGGATATATTAGGTGGAATCACCGAGGCTTATTCCACATATGAGGAGCTCTGATAGAGAATGCACCTCAACCTGCTTCATATTTGAGGGACAGCTAGCAATGCTGCTTTCTAGCTTACAACTCTTCAAAAAATAATCCATAATAATAAATGACTAAAAGGAGATACAAAGTGGTGAGTAATTTTAATGTTACATACACTTACTGTGCACTATTGTAATATACAGAATACATAGATGAGCAAGGTTCAGCTTTTCATTATTTTAGCTAATATCATTTAAACAAATTAGTACAATCTTACGGTTCTGGTTTTGGTTCTGAAGTTCCGTCTGAAGTCGAGCACCAAATGGTCAGACAGACAACCACCAGTAGGAGCTTCATGTTGATGGACACAGACACACTCTGTGCTCCCAACCTCATGACTGTTTCACCTTTATATATAATATAGGACACAAAAAAGGGGTTTGGCCATCCCTCTGTCCCATGACCCAGTCACCTGAGGACATGACTGAGTAGGTTCACTGTACACTGAAAATTGGCTTTAGAGAAAGATTTCAGCACAGGCTTTTGACCTGGTTTCAGTCAATACAGATCTGCCTGTTGATGCCAATGCACAATTACCTTGATGATTTCAATAATGATTAAACAGACTAAAACTTAGTAACAAGGCTCAGCATTATGTAACTCCACTATTGGGAATAGTATAATTTGTATTTATAACTAGATTATAGGATACACATTATAGCATGGTTTATAGCTTAATTAACAAAGAGAACATTGTACAATAAAATGAATGTACAGCGCAAGCATCACTCAAGTACAGAAATATAACAGGTAGCAGAGTAGTTGGCTGCAATCTGTATTTAAAAGACTCAGCCCTGCCTTGTCTGAAGACAGCTAAGAATTCATAACTTTTTTTAAAGGAGCGCTCCTAATTAAAAATAAATACAAATACAAATATGGATTCTAAATATATTTAATTCATTGACATACATCAAATGAATGTCCCACTCAGCTGTCGGTATATGACTGAAGCCCTGAAGGAAAAATACATTTAAAAAAAAAATGTTATTACAGCAAACGTATAAAAAATAATAATAACATACATTACAAATGGACAGGTACCGGACTATACATCACATAGACTTACATATTATTATTTTTTTTGCCAATATTTAAGGGTATTCACTTAGGGGCATCAGTCACTCCTCATATCAAGGTCTTCACTCTTGTGTCCATGGTCAGCATTTTATCTAACCCTCTAATTTAGCTAGCCAGCGATTCCATCTATCTACATTTCCTTTACATTATTCTTTATATGCACTAATGCCTTTTTCCATTCTAATTTGCCATCTTATTTAATTCTTAACTAAGGGCCATAGATTGGTCTCTGTTAATTTCCAGACCCTAGATATATAGCACTTTTACAGCACCCATCCAATGAATTATCATCCCTTATTCTTTCTTATACTTAACAGGCCAGTTTAGGTGTAATAATGTAATATAGCTTGGAGGAAAGACGTAACAGGGGAGATATGATAGAAACATTTATATACATAAATGGAATCAACACAGTAAAGGAAGAGAGTATATTTACAAGAAGAAAAACTACCACAACTAGAGGACATAGTCTTAAATTAGAGAGGCAAAAATGTAAAAGTAATATCAGGAAGTATTACTTTACTGAGAGGGTAGTGGATGTATGGAATAGTCTTCCAGCAGAAGACTTTCTATAAACCGAACTAGAGTCCCCATTCATAAGAAATTCTTATGAATGGGGACTCTAGTTCGGTTTAAGGAAAGCCAATATTATTACATGTATTTCATAAGCCGAAAGTCTATAAACCGAACGAAGTTTGGTGTATAGACTTTCGGTTTATAGAATAGCAATAGCATTACAGGAAAGCGGACGGCTATCAAGAGATTGTGGAGGAGCTGCTCTGGTGCTCTTGAGTTTCCAAGCACTTAGATGTAGAATGAGCACCAAGGTTCACTACTTACATAGTCACTTGGCCAACTTTCCAGAGAACTTGGTTCACGTGAGCGAAGAGCAAGGTGAACGCTTTCATCAAGACATTAAAGTTATGGAAGAACGTTACCAAGGCTGATTGAACTCCAACATGAGGGCAGATTACTGCTGGTCCTTGATGAGAGACATTCCACAAGCTGTACATCGGAGATCGTCAAAGAAGAGGTCGTTTATGCAGATGTAACATCACTATTGTCAATTTATCTTTTTGTACATATTTTTCTTATTTTCACATTTCCATTCTTACATGGTAATATGCATTCACACACATTTATATGCAGTCACTCTCACAAAATTGTACTACGGCTCATTAAATGTTTGTTTCATTATTATTGTATATTGTATCTGATCTTATTCATGTCTGTATATCTGTTTAGCTCTTCGTATTTGAGCATAAATTTGCTGTTTTTATTGAAGATGCAATTTTTGAAATCTCAAAAACCTGATGTGATAGCAAAAAAACTTTCAGCACCCCAATATGACCTTAAAACCATTGGAAAACCTTATGCCAGAAAAATTGTGTTGACCAGTGATTGTGAACATCCAAGTAAGATACATTGATAAAAAAAAAAAAAACACTTTTAACACATACATATCACAGAGAATTGGAATAGCTGATATATTTAAATAATATAAAGCAAGTAGATTAACACAAACTAAACAAAGGCACCTCAAAATTGATAGATCTGGTTGGGTGGAAATTGAAGAAGAACTTATGAAATTGTATTTCATCAATACAATTTTATGGATACCAAAAAAATTCAGAACAAGGCAAAAACAAATAATAATTAATATATATATATATATATATATATATATATATATATTTTGTGTTTTCATTTTTTTAATTGTATTTTTTTTGTTTTATTTCTTGTTAATACGTTATTTAATTAAGTAATTATTTAAATTTACTATGATTATAACTTATTATAAATAAATTATTATAAATAAATATTTATTGAAAATAAAAGCAATGGATGGTATTCGGTTCTTTAGAATTTCATACAAATGTTGGCAAATTAACCTCTTAGTGACAGGGGCTGTTTTTACATTTCTGAAGTGTTTGTGTTTAACTGTAATTTTCTTCTCTCTCACATACTGTACCCACACAAATTAAATGTTGTTTTTAACATCATAAGAAGGGCTTTCATTAGATACCATTATGTTCATCATATCTTATAATTTACTACAAAACAAATCATAAAATGTGATAAAAAAAAACTTTTTTTTACTTTGATCTAAAATATAATTTACACAAAAACAAATATTATAAAAGACCCTGTCTAAATAGTTTCTAAATGTTGGCCAGAGTTCCAAAAAATGCATGTTTCCATTTTTTTCTACATTATTTTGCGATTTATTGGATATTGGGTGACCCCAACCTGAACCCTAAATTCAACCCTAACCCTAAATTTAACCCCAACTCTAACCCTTGTTCTATCCCTTAATATATTTTAATTTAATTTTACCCTATCCCTTATGGTAACCATAATTTAATTTGAACCTTAACAGCTAATCTAAGCCTAATGCTAGAATAAAAACAAATTTAGAAAGAATGAATTTTACAAAATGCATTTTCCAATTCATTGGGGGTTTTTTGGTCTGGATTTTGCACCTAAGCTCTCAATTCATTATAATTCATGACCTTGTCATACAAAGGTATAACATAAAAGTACCATGTTTAAATGTGTCAGTTGTGTCTCCTGTCTATGACATCACATGCAAACGTAATTTATGTCATTTGCATATCATGTCCCAGTTGCTGTTATCTTCAGGAGACTTCACAGATACATTTGAAATTCAGGCTTAAATGTAAAAAAAAGTAGCATATGAAGGATATTAATGCATTCATTTAAATAATCTAATAATCAATACATCTATAAAGCTCACCTAAAACAAGTAAAAGATTGTATGATTATAAGCATTTTTTTTTTAAGATTGATTTTTTGAAGTTGTTACATCGTCATGACCAGATTAAAAATGTATGTAACAATTTTTTTTTAATTTATAATTTTATTGCGACAAAAAATATGACATGAACAGCAAACAATACAGATAGCATTATATCAAAGGAATAATTGTCTTATAAGTCTGTATATCAACATATTGCCATTTACATTGTACATGCTTATATTGAAATTGCACAGGCAATAAAATATGATTTTAGTGTGGATTCTTTTATTTTTGATTTGTGTCAACATGTAAGAATATATAGATTTCCAGCATTCACATATTATAGAATTTGACAATCATCTAAAATACACATATGTGCATTGTATGCTTTAACCATGTGCCAACTAAGTGTATTTTTAAATTCATTCATTCTTTTAACCAACTAACATAGAAACATAGGATGTTTCAACAGAAAAGAACTAACTTATTTTGCCCAATTTCTGGATAAAAGTAAAAAAAAAGATAATGTGAATACATTCATTATTCTGTTGCCCTGTTTTATATCTAGGATAGTCTTATGACTATCCCATGCATGCTTAAACGCCTTCACTGAATTAGCCTCTACCCCTTCCACTGGGAGTCTGTTCCATGTATTCACTACTCCCTCAGTAAATTAATACTTCTTGATATAACGTTTAAATATTTGTTCCACTTATTTAAAAATCTGTTCTCTAGTTGCTGTAGTTTTTCTTTTTTTAAATATACTCTCCTCCTTTACTGTGTTGATTCCCTTTATGTATTTAAATGTCTCTATCGTATCCCCCCAGTTACGTCTTTTCTCCAAGCGATGCATGTTAATATCCTTTAACCTTTCCTGGTAAGTTTTATCCTACAATGCATTTGAATTAACATTTGAATTACTACCTCCACTTACACTAGAAAAACAAGACGGAGTAGGGGCGCATGTACCGGGAAGAGAAACAAAAAAACAACAATAGTGCAACACAGTTTAAATATGATTGGATGTATAGTAAATCTCTACAGGGGTGCACTCACAAACGGATATTGGAATCAGGCTCATCAGAATATGTAGTCAGTCGGTTTTAATCATTTCCATCTAAAAAACACATTAAAAAGCCATTGCGCAGTGGCTAACACAAATCAGGCAATAAAAACAATAGATACACGTACAAAATATAAAGCACTTAAAGTGCAACTTGCGTGAAAAAAGTCCCGAGAAGTAATACTTCTTTCCTGCTGCCACCAGGATAGGATACTCAGGCTCTTCTCTTTTGAAGAAAATAAACAGCTGGATCCAGCTGTTTATTTTCTTCAAAAGAGAAGAGCCTGAGTATCCTATCCTGGTGGCAGCAGGAAAGAAGTATTACTTCTCGGGACTTTTTTCACGCAAGTTGCACTTTAAGTGCTTTATATTTTGTACGTGTATCTATTGTTTTTATTGCCTGATTTGTGTTAGCCACTGCGCAATGGCTTTTTAATGTGTTTTTTAGATGGAAATGATTAAAACCGACTGACTACATATTCTGATGAGCCTGATTCCAATATCCGTTTGTGAGTGCACCCCTGTAGAGATTTACTATACATCCAATCATATTTAAACTGTGTTGCACTATTGTTGTTTTTTTGTTTCTCTTCCCGGTACATGCGCCCCTACTCCGTCTTGTTTTTCTATTGTCAAGTGCCCGAGGAGCACTTTTACGGGTGCTGCAGTGCCAGAGGAGGAGTATAATTTAATTACCATTTCACTTTATTCACTATTTTGTTCACTGTTTATATTTGGGTTAAGTGTCACACCTTCTTTCTCCACTTACACTATAAAGTTTTTATTCTAATTTGATCATTCCAAAAGAGAAGCCATAAAACTTTTTTTTAAATAATTTCAAAATATTCACCTTCGATCTGCAATAACGTTTAAAAAAAGAAATAGCGATGTAAAAAAAAAAAATTGCCACATATACACCGTATACAATAGATGGGTATGTGGGGAAGGTGCACGTTATCAATGTCAGTTTTCAGACCTTAAATCCATCTTGTGAGTGTGAGCTAAACACCAGAAATCCTATATATATATATATGCTTTATATCTTGCTTAAAGAATTACATTATGTTTAAAAGAATAAAAATGATTATTTTTCATTTTTGCTGACAGTACTGAACACACCTAGTCAGTACTGAACTTAGGACTAGCTTGACTTGATTAAATGTGATAAAACCATAAAACTCCCTCTAATCAATAATGACTAATATAAAGATACATTTATAAAGAGACATTCATCAGCAATAATTAAAGTCACATGTATTCTGTACTTGAGACCCTAATAAAAGAATTGAATAACATAGTAATAAAAACCTGTGGTCAGATCGTGCGGAATAAGCATGATTTGACCAGATGACCTAATGTCTTAAAACATCACCTGAGCATATATTACTTTTATGATTAATGTTTAACTAATTGATTTAAAATGTATAAATACTGAAGTGTGTAATATGCAAATCAGACTTGACTGAAAGAGGCTTTCCCACCTCACGGTCGACTCTCCTTGATTGCGCAATAAAGACAGCTTTCCTGCTTCTGACTACTCCGTCTCTGTCTCATAATTGACTCCGTGAAACAGAGGGTGAACCCTATTGGTGACAGAATTGGCGACTTCTGGCGAGACTCCAATCTCCTGATTGCATGATACATACTGGACCGGTGAACCAGAGGTGAGAACTGCCGGCTTGTGGATCCGTTGTGTCCAACCTCATTATCTGCTGTCACCGATCCTGTGTGACTCTGCACCTCGGGTAACGGAGCCTAAAGGACCAGCGGAAGTAGGAAAGGCAACAGACGGTAATCTGACTGACGCAACCTGCTCTTCAAACTGCCAGGTAATATGAACTTTCGTTACTTATTTAGTGCATAAGTGTAAAGCGAGTTCAGGGAACTTTGGAGACTTATAATTAAGTTTATAGGTGTCGGATCAAGTTCAGGGGACGCAAGAGGTTGGTGCACTTCAGCATTCTTGCAGGAAAGTCCAGGTATCTAATGGGGGCCAGTCACAGCAAAGCATCAGAATGTACCCCGTTGCAATGTATACTTGATAACTGGAGTTTGGTTACCGGGTACTCAAGGGAATGGGACAAGGAAGTGTTTGTACATTTATGCGAGGTGGTCTGGCCAGGATTAGGGACCGATTGGCCATCGGTCGGCAGTTTGGAGACAGGTGACATTTTGTCTTTACGTAAGGTATTGATGGAGCAGGGACGTTGGGAGCCAGACTTCAATATTAGTGATTTGTGGTTGGAAGCTTCATATATGGGAAAAACCTTGGTTGAAAGATGCAAAATGAATGCCAAACAGATTGACAAGAGTGTCCGTGTCAAGAATAAGGTACTGTTTGTAAGCAGAGAAAAATGCAGTTTGAATTTGAAACATGTGAATGAACGTGAGCCGTGCGAAATCCCTTTGTCAGTTCCCAGACTGTATCCTCGTCTACCTGAGGAGGCTACTATTTCGGCCTCAACGGGAGATATGGCTGCAGTCTCGGATAAACCACCCCCTCCCTACCCATTGCCGGCTGAGAGTGGTAAGAGTGCGAGTATGAAGAATGAAGGCGCCTCGCGTGATGCTAACCGTATGAATGATGAAGAGTTGAAAAAGTATGTGAAGGAGGTAAGATTGGAACGAAAGACATCTAGAGCGGGAATGGATACCCGAGCTGCTATTAAAAATAAACACGATAGAGGGGATGTGGTTGCTCCCCTGAGAGATACTATGGTAACTGATGCTGAGGGAAAAATTGTTACAAGATGTGTTTATGTCCCATTCTCTACAATTGATTTGGTGAATTGGAAAGCTAACAACCCCACGTATAGCGAAGATCCTAGTAAAATTACTGCTCTCTTTCATACAATTTTTCAATCCTTTCAACCCACTTGGGGGGATGTCCAGACCCTGTTACATAGCCTCCTCACCCCGGAGGAGATGAGACAGGTTCTGGAGAAGGGAAAGACTATTGTGGATAGAGACGATTATGAGAATGTGGAAGTCATATTTCCCAGTAGGGATCCACGCTGGGATCCTAATGAACAGAATGGACGATTGTATTTAGAAGGTTACAGAAGGATTGTTTTGAAAGCCTTGCAAGAATGTAGTAAACGTCCTGTTAATTTCTCCAAGATTTATGAAGTTAGGCAGGGAAAGGATGAGAATCCTGCTGCATATTTGTATAGAATAGAAGAAGCTGTGAGAATACATGGCAGTTTAGATCCTAATGCTGGAGAGAATCAAAGGTTGTTGATGACTCTGTTTGTTGGTCAAAGTTATCCAGATATTCAGAAGAAGTTGAATAAAACAGAAGGGATGATGGGGAAATCTTTACGGGAAGCAGTAGAGATAGCCCAGAAAGTGTTCATGTATAGAGAGATAGAGAAGGAAAAAGAAACAGATAGAAAGATTGAACGTAGAATGCAGAAACAGGTTTATCAGATGGCAGCCGTTTTTGCCCCACAAGATAGACAATGGGAAAGAAAGGGAAACCAGGCACATCAAGGAAGAAACAAGGGGTATGAGCATAATGAGGAGATAGGAAGAAATGCATGTTTCCACTGTAAAAAGGAGGGTCACTGGAAGAAGGATTGCCCCGAGCGTAGGAGGAGATATGCCCCACGTCAAAGGAGGGAGGAAAGGGAGGAGAATAGCGAATAGGGGGGATCGGGGGCTTCTGCAGAAATGCCGGTATTAATTTCCTCTCAAGAAGAACCCCTGATTAAATGCAAAGTGAGAGGGAAAGAAATACCTTTTCTTGTAGATACGGGAGCTACCTATTCTGTGTTACCTACTAAACCTGAAAATACCCAATTGAGCAAAAAGACTACTACTATTATTGGCATAGACGGAACCCCTTCTCTGACTCATTTCTTGCAGCCCCTAAGTGTTGAAATAGAAGGTACAAAAATGACACATGAATTTTTGCTTTCTGAAAAATGTCCAGTTGCCCTTTTGGGAAGAGATATCCTGGCTAAACTACGTGCTGAGATTTCTTTTACAGACAAACACATTGCCATCACCCTCCCTTCTTGTCAGCTACTGCAATATCAGATGGCCCTGCTGGACAAAAACACTGATTTAACACCGACCAGCATCCCTCCAGAGGTATTGGAAAAGACCCCTCCAACTGTTTGGGCAGATGGTAAACCTGGATTTGCAAGAAATGCTGTTCCTGTGGTCATTACCCTAAAGCAAGGTGCTTCCCCAGTCCGCATCAAACAATATCCTTTAAGCCAGGAGGCACGCAAAGGGTTACAGCCTGTAATAGAGACTTTTATCACTGAAGGACTATTGATTCCGTGTAACTCTCCGTATAACACTCCTATCTTGGCAGTAAAGAAACCTAAAGCCAACAAGCCCACCTACAGACTGGTACAGGATTTAAGAGCTATCAACAAAATTGTGCAAGCAAGATATCCCGTGGTTCCTAACCCTCACACCACCCTTTCTAACATAGGTGGTCAGTATGGATATTTCACAACCTTGGATTTAAAAGACGCTTTCTTTTGTATTCCAATTGCCCCTGAAAGCCAGTTGCTATTTGCTTTTGAATGGGAGAATCCGGATAATGGATTTAAAGAACAATTAGCTTGGACTCGCTTGCCTCAGGGATACACAGAATCCCCTTCTATTTTCGGGGTTCAGTTGGGAAAAGACTTGGCTCATTGGGAACATACGCCTGACTCGTTGTTAATACAGTATGTGGATGACTTGTTGCTGGCAAGCCCGACCCGAGAACAGAATATGAAAGACTGTGTCTCATTACTTCATCATCTGCATCAATGTGGATACAAGGTGGCAAGAGAAAAGGCTATCATCGCACAAACTAAAGTGGAATTCCTTGGATATATAATTTCCAGAGGGACCAGACAATTGGCACCAAAAAGAACTAAAGCCATTTGTGGGATACCCCTCCCTACAACTAAAAGGGAACTTCGAGCATTCCTGGGAATGATAGGATTTTGCCGCCTGTGGATTTTGGACTTTGGAACTTTAACAAAAAGACTTTATGAAAAATTAACCCTTGTACAACCAGAAAAATTAATCTGGGAGCAAGAAGAAATAAAAGACTTTACACAGCTAAAAGAGACTCTTATGAAAGCCCCAGCTCTTGCCTTACCTGACTTCAACAAACCTTTTCAACTCTACACTCATGAGAAACAAGGGGTCGCATCTGCAGTCCTTACTCAACCTTTCGGAGGATCTCAAAGACCAGTGGCCTACTTCTCTAAACAACTCGACCCTGTCGCAAAAGGATGGCCAGCGTGCATTAGAGCATTGGCAGCAGTGGTTCTTACTATCAAAGACTCAAACAAGTTAACCCTTGGACAACCACTCAAGGTCCTTACAAATCATGCCGTCTGTCAGCTGATAGATGGAGGAGCTGCCAGATTCCTTACTCCTGCACGACTTGGACAGTACGAGGCAATTCTCCTCGGAAGTACAAATCTTACGTTTGAGGTCTGTAATACTTTGAACCCAGCCACACTTCTCCCCGACTCCACACAACATGAAAGACATGATTGCATCGAAATCATGGAACAGGCAACAATGCCAAGACCAGACTTGAAAGACAGTCCAATACACAATGCCGATTACGAACTTTATGTGGATGGCTCCAGTCGTGTGGTAGAAGGGAAACGGAAGACTGGGTATGCCGTTGTTACTCAGAGTGGAGTGATTGAAGCAGGACCCCTCCCTCCTTGCCTGTCAGCACAGGGAGCTGAACTGACAGCGTTAACTGCAGCCCTGCAATTCAGCAGAAATAAAAGAGTAAATATTTACACAGACTCAAAGTATGCCTTTGGAGTAGTACATGCCTTCGGTGTACTTTGGAAGGAAAGAGGATTTCTGACAGCAGCAGGAACAAAGATACAGAATGGCAAGCAAGTTATTGAATTGCTGGATGCTGTCTTACTACCAACGGAAGTTGCAGTGATACACTGCAGGGCACATCTAAAAGGAGAGTCCGCTATAATCCAGGGAAACAGGATGGCGGATTTGAAAGCAAAAGAAGCAGCTATGCAACCAATAGCTACTGAAGCTGTCATGTTACCTGCCGATCTCGATCTACCCAAAGAACCAATTTATACAGAAGAAGACAAGAAGATAGCAGCACAACAAAATGCTGTTTACAAGGAAGGATGGATGCACCTGCCAGATGAAAGAGTTTTTCTACCAAGGCTGGTTCTCACACAAGTTTTGGAAAACCTACATGCAGCCACACATCATGGAGCTGATGCTATGACCGACTCTATCCTGCGGGTAGCTCTTGGCCCTGGACTATATGTAGAGGCTCAGCGAATTGTGCACAAATGCACTATATGTCAACAAACCAATACCACCAGCAAACGGAAAGTACCTTTAGGAGCTAGGCCATGGGCTTTCTCCCCTTTTGAAAGACTACAAGTGGACTACTCTGAGCTTCCCAAATCACATGGGTACCAATATTTGCTCGTTATCACGGATCAACTCACTGGCTGGGTGGAGGCCTTTGCCACCAGGAATGCCACTGCAGGACAAGCAGCTAAATTAATTCTAAAAGAACTGATTCCAAGATATGGACTCCCACGAGTAATTGAATCAGATCAAGGACGACATTTTACAGCTGACATCATGCAAAAAGTATGCTCAAGCCTGGGAATCGAATGGAAATATCATACCGCATGGAGACCTCAATCATCTGGACAAGTTGAACGCATGAACCAGACTCTAAAAAAGACTTTAACCAAGCTTTGCTCTGAAACCAAGCTCACATGAGGAAAGGGAATAATGGAATTTTGTTAAAAACTAACAGCATTATTACACTTTTCTATCCTACTAGCCTTAAAAGGGTCCATATTGTCCAAGTTCACATCTGTGGAAAGATAACCATTTTCAATTGTTAAAAATACAATTGGCCTTTTATGTATTGATCAAAAACAAACTCTAAAACACACTTGAAGTGTTTAGTTTTCTACTAACACTTATTTTAATATTGATACGCGTTAGTAGAAAGTGAAATGCGCCAAGAGTGTTTTAGAGTTTGTTTTTTGTCTTCCCCACGTGCATTTTTTTTTCTTATAATAAATGTATAGCAAACATTCCACTCCAACTGTAACTGTAGCATCTATAAATAAATTGTGGATAACTGTAACTGTATAATAATAGAATAGAACAAATAATGAATAACTAACAGTGCCATTGTATTTGCATACGGGAGCAACATACACAGTTTCTAAATTGTGATTGTCAAGCACTTTTTTTTTTCTTATAATAAAATTAACAACCTTGAAAATTGGAGTGCCTCAAAGAAATGTATTCTTTGGATGATAGCCGCCACCCATGTCTCTTTCTATCCAGTTTGTAGAGCAGTGACTTGGTCATCTATTTCCACCTTTGTGAAGCACTGCCAACTGGATATCCATACCACATCTGGAGCCCAGTCTGGGAAGCGAGTCCTGGAATCGGCTTCTCGTTCCATTCCTCATCGTCAATAAATATTTTGTGCATTTTGCAGTATTTTTGGTCTTTGTGCCCCCCCCTCCCCTTTTTTTCAGATATTGCTTGGGTATTACACATATGTAATTCTGCCATGTTTAGCAATGAAAATGGAACATTGTTTTCATATGTGCAGTAATTTTAATCTCCTGGCAAATATCCATGGCGTCATGGAATTCCCTTCTTTCTTGTGTCAGTTATTGCCTTTTATAAGACTGAAGGTTAGAGGCGATTGGGGGGGGGGCATATTTGTACCACCTACAAGTATATTTCCTACCCTATAAACTGAGAGGGAGGAGCTACCCATATGTAATTCTGCCAGGAAAACTAATGTACAGAAATAATTAGATACACAATTGTAAATAAAAGTAGGACAAAATAGACTAGATTACACAATATAGGCAGGATATTACTATAAGTTCTAGACTTGGTCCCCAGGAAAATACTTGAAAACCAGAGGAATCTCCATATAAAATACATTACCTAAGTCCTCACCCCTTGTTTAACTCTTTCTCTTTGAAGAGTATCGCAATCTTCAGAAATGCATTTTATGTTTCTTTCCGAAGTCCTCAGTAGTTATTCCAGGATTGGACAGGCTAACAAACTTAATGTATTTTATAAGATTAAATATTGGCACAATTACATGGTCTGACCATGCCCCCATTAATGTAATAATAAAAAGTAATTATGACTATAAACATAAATTTGAATGGAGATAAGAAGAATCGATTTTATTATTGGAAATAAAAAATCTTCTAGCCTCAAATGCTAAGGAATCCGTTTGGGTAAATGACAATGGCTAGGTTTCTTCAGAGACTTTGGGTCAACCTTTACACCTTTGTGTAATTAGACATAGTTTCATATAGATTGAGGCCAGATTGAGGAAAGCTAGAGGAACAGGCCTAACTGACCTCTATATTTAGAGGGCACAATTGGAACAGCAAAATACAAATAAATCTACTGGTTTGGTCACAGAACAAATATCATCATTTAAGCTCCAGATAAAAGCAAAATAGGGAGAAAGGGTTAAAAGTATGATTACATCCCTAAATCAACATTGGTATAGCAATGACATAGAAACATAGAAACATAGAATGTGTCAGCAGATAAGAACCATTTGGTCCATCTGGTCTTCCCAATCTTCTAAATACTTTTATTCATCTATAGTTCCCTATCTTATAACTAGGATAGCCTTGTGCTTATGCAACCTCTACCACTTCTGCTGGAAGGCAATTCCATACATCCACTATCCTCTCAGTAAAGTAATACTCCCTGATATTACTTTTAAATCGTTGCTCCTCTAATTTTCTGTATGTCCTCTAGTTGTGGTAGGTTTTCTTCTTTTAAATATACTCTGTTCCTTTACTGTGTTGATTACCTTTATGTATTTATGAAAACAGAGTATGGAGTTCAGCCCTTCTGAAATAGACTTAAATTCGACCAAACACAAACGGCAATAAAAAATATCATTGTGGCCAATAAAGTTTACCTTTCTACCTCTCAAATAAGATAATCATTTGCACAGTATTATGCCTCTCATTACAATATTGAGATAGATAAGTCTTCTGAGACAAAAGGTTTATTTTTATAACCTCTTTGAACCAATCATAACCCATCCCAAAGCCTGGTAAAGACTCAAATTATAAGCAATTATTTTAATCCAGCCTAATCCAGCCTTAATGAAGCCATATCCTACCTTGGAATTAATATTTATTTTGCCATTAAGAATTGAATTCATATAAATTATCTTAATCTGCTTCAAAAACTCAAGGCTCTAATTTTGAGATGGAGTAAAAGGTATTTTAGTGACTAGGGAGAATAAAACCCTTAGAGCCTATATGCTGCCAAGCTTGGAATATCTATTCTGCACAATCCGTCCCCGAGTCCTGCATAAGATTTGGTATGTGTTTCATAAACTTTTTTATTCATACGTTTTGGGTGGTAGTAGACCCTCCAATAGCATTGGGAGTTATGATAACCAAGTTATCGGAAGGTCTCTCTTTTTCTAGTGTTTTCTTTTTTCCATGATACTGCAATGTTTTCGCACATTATGCTGGGGGATAGTGTACATTCAAATAAGAAATTCTGGTGCATTTATGAAAAAAAAGCTTGCAAGAATATTGAACAATCATCTATTTTTTGGATCGATGTGAATGTGAATTCCATTGGTTAAAAAACTATTTTATGCTAATAATTGTAGTTCTGCAAATACCCCCTTAACTGCTCTGAAGTTCATGATTTATGATCTGAACTTATATCATTGGTCAGAAGCTGGGCTATTGAGAGTTGTTAATCTTTGCAATGAACTTTCCCCCAGCTTAATTTAATTCTATTTAAGAATAGCTGACTTTTTTGTATCAAATTTCTATAACAAAAGAGGACCCTCTTGATAAGATTCTATATGGATGTCAAAATGTTCCTTGAAAATTAGAAATGTTTTAATTAATGCTAGAAAATGGGAGAAATTAAGGTCCATTATAAAGTGGGAAGAAGACATCAGAAGGTCTTCCCCATTACACTTTTGGTTCAAATCCTTCGAGAATATTTGGAAATGTATACACTGTTTATTAATATTTAAGAGACTTTTGAGAAACACCTTCACAGATGGCACATGGTTCCCATCAAACTATGCAGTTTCAAGAAGCGACTTCCAATCTTTGTTGGCGATGCAATAGGGAATTTTGTATTTGGTAGGACCTTGCCAATCTAAATAAGGTTTAAGGGAAAGAGCAACATTCCTTAATGATGACAATACTGTCGTCTATAGTCAAATGTGGGGCACTTGGTTGAAGTATTTTGCAGATTAGAATTCTAATTAGATTAGAGTCCTGAGCACTGCTGCTGTATGATGGTATACTCACAAAATACCTATAGATTCAGAATAGTTTATTCCCTATTTTAGAACAATGTCTTTAAGTAACTATGGTGGGATACACTGTCACAGTCATGGCTCTCTCGCCAATTCTCTTGATTTCTCTTGCGCGGTGTGTTTGAATGATGTTGGAGACTACATTAATATAAAAACTTATGTGATTGTATACGCTATTTATTCACACCCATCTACACATTTCCAGGACATGTACCCTGAAAATATAATGAGAACTTGATATATTTTGTATTTTTGTTTTAAATTTCAACTCTGGATAAAAGTTCTTAAAATGGAGCAGGCCCCCGGGAAACCATAAAAACTTTGCCACATTTCTTAGTTTTATAAGCAATATCCTTTGAATGGCTAAATATTAGAAATACAATATATATAAATATATATAATATGCATTATAAAGTTATGCATTTTGGGAGATATTTATTAAAAGTGAGTACATACGAGTTAACTGTTCATTGTGCAAGGGCAAATCTGGCCTGTTGCCCCTACTAGAAGAGCACAATTGGCCATGGATAAAGTACAATCTTTACATTTTAAAGAAATGTCAGTTTCACATGCAACCGACCTGCACCTTATATTTTGTGAATATTATAAAAACACCCCCCTCTATACAGAATCTCATTCTCGGGATGATAAAGCCTTGGAGTCTATTTCTTATAATTAAACAGTGAACAGCAAATGTCAGGTATTACTAGCTGCGTTGGAAAGGTAGAAAAGGTGGATCATTTATTCAACTTAGATTGTAATGATTTACTTTTGCAGTTCTCCTGTAAGTTTACTTTTATTGGGTATTAGGTTTACTGTCTGTGTCTAGTAATACAAAGGGGTCTGTTCTTTATTGACTAAAATTTAGGTGGCTCAGCTTGGAGGTCAAATTGAGAGGTCTAGTTGGACTTGGGGGGGGGGGGGGTTTGAATAAAAGGTGAGATACAGGAGACACTGACATTTCATTTTACCAACGTAGCTCATGAGTTTACCATTGAATTAGTGAACAGCCCTCCTTCCCAAGTCTAACTCACCTCCTCTGAGGGTGATGAGAGCAATTATTTTCAGTGGAGAGAATTAATGGAACTTATGGTTCTGTGGTTACGAGTCCGTGTCAACCTCCCAACTCAACTTCCTAATTTGACCTCCTCTCCCTTTCAATTTGAGCCGCTATACTTAATTGTGTACCCCCTCGACCTCTCACACTAAGTGTAGGCATGTTAATGAAAGAATACCAATATAGTACCTTATTGAGCAATCTTTACTCCATATAGCTCCACCGGGAGGCAGACATTTTGTTTAGTCCTTGGTCAGATGGGTCAAATCTTTCTTCATCTGATCCAAGATTCTAAACAATATGTCTCCCCCCTGAGAGAAATATATGGAGCAAAAAAGGCTCAATAAGGAACTTGATTTGTTTTCTTTAATTAAAGCTTTTCTTATAAATCATTTACACTTGATACAATATTTCAATAAAACAAAAGTTTTTTTTTTTTTGCTACAGTTGTCCTTTAATAAACATAATTTTTTTAATGAACACTATCCTTGGCGCAGCGATTGCTGGCTCTGTCTCGGCACAACCCATGGATAAATGATCATGCGCTTTCCAGGGTTTGCCAGAGGTTCTAGTCCTACACACAGAAATGGTAGGGATGTATAAAAATGTTAGTGTGCAGGAAGATTTATACATAACCCCTGCTACAAACAAATGACAAACAAAAGAGTATACATTATATTAAAGCCAGTAGAACAAACTAACATTGTAATTGGTTAAATAAAAAGATGAAAAATACAGACACTAGTTTTTATTGTGACTTTGGTTTAAGATGCAGTACACACAGAGCCAACATGACCAGTTACCACAGTTAAAAAGTGGTTAAAGGCAAGCAAATGTTATCCATTATCCAACTGCTTTCACTGATGGTCTTCAAGTGGTACATTGGTAACACACAGTAACTTCAGCTGTCATTGGTTACACAATACATGTCCAGTGTCTCATCTTCTTTCTGCGAAGGCAAAAGACCAAAGGTTTAAAAAAGCTTTACAAGGGATGTAAAAAAAAGTACACACAGGCTAGGAGTCTATTCACTTAACATGTCACCTCATTGCAAGAACAGAGTTGGCCCTCCATCATACATTAGAAAAATTGTGAATTCTTAAAGATTTAACTGCATTATCTGTGTCCAGCTGAGCTCTTTTTAAAGGACAAACCTACCAGCGTTGGTCATGGACATTGCACAGTTAAGTAGCTGAGATTAAATTTTCATCTCACTGCAACTTACAATTTAGTGACTGGACACTATAGAGTTTAAAATATACTTAACATGCATCATAAAATGTGCCTGCATGCAAAATCAGTTTAGTGGATTTGTAAAAATTAGCTTTTTAGTTTCCTTTTGCATGCTTGTACAGTGATAGAGACAGTACAGAAAGCAATACTTTTTTTATTTTAATTTCTTTATTAAAAATACAAAAAATACATAGGGATATATTAACACTTCATAAATAAAATATATATCTCAATCTTATCCTATTAAAACAAACAAGACAAAATTACACTAACTCGTTCCGTGGAGACAGGGCCTTTTCTGACATAAAATTTATCATATAACTCGTGATGGTGGGGTGGGGGCCAATCTGGCCAAACAGGGGAATATCTCTTTACACAACGCTACCTTCTATTCTTTGATTCCCCATATAAGGGGACGGAGGACCCATAGCGACACATTTCTTCACTCCTACCCTAATCAGCATTTTCCTATTTACCCCAGATTTTGTTGTATTTATCCATGTCTGCTCTGTGCGAATAGTAACCCTTTTCCATTAGTTGTTGCATATCTATCTGGTTTTTTATTTGTGCCCAGTATATTTTACTGGGTCTTTTCCATCTTCTTGCAATTAATAGTTTTGTTGCTAGTAATATGTGTATTATCAAGGGTAACACATCTCCGCCAAAATCGCACAGATCCTGATGGAGAAAAGCTCTCCGTGGGGAGCCAAGACCATTCCTCCCAGTAATGCGAGAAATGACCTCAAAGGTCCTTTTCCAGCTTTCCTCCACCTCCTCACACTCCCAAAAGATGTGGAGGAGCGTTCCCCTGCTCTGCCCACACCTCCAGCATAGATCATCATTTATAGATTTGATTTTCTTTAATCTAGTGGGATACATGTACCATCTATTACAAAGTTTGAAGAAGATTTCTTGCAGATTCAAACAATGAATATACTTCTTTATCTCATTCCAACTTCTATGCCAATTAATCTCGAATTCTGAAGGTAACGTGTTTGATTTTAGATCTTTTTCCTACCTGCCCCATGCTTGAGGCGTTTTGTAGAGGATTTTGTGCTTTAAAAAGTATGTGCTCATCTTCAAGATCTTTTTTTTTAAGCTCGTTATTGAACAGATTAGTGATCTGTGGGTCACCCTTCTTACTCTTATCCTTAGAAAGCAATACTTTTTGATCCTCTTGGGCACACTGAATGACTGACACAGGATTTTAAAATCTGAATTACATTCTTTGAGTGTGAAATTACCTACCAGGCAGTTATATATACATAACGTCCAACACAGATTTTAGTGAGGGACAGATTTTGTCTACTAGACCACACATTTTTAGGGGACCAGGGGATGGACACACCTTTTAATGGGACAAGAGGACATAAAATAGACTGACTACTTATATTACGCCCTCTCCAAATTCCTACTTTCGCTGTTTTTTGGTACTGACTTGGAAGAGATTGAATCCAAAGGCTTCAGGGAGATCCAGGCCTAATTTTATTCATGTATACATTCTCTTTGGCATACAAGAGAGTTAAAACATAACCAAATAGACCAACTGAAAATGTATGCCCACCGGATTGTGAAATGTCTCGGGGGCAGGGTAAGCAATCCAGGCAAAGTGTCAGCATGTATATTCCCTAAGCATTATTATTCTAGCAACACACTTGAAAACAGAGGGGCTAATGTTGTTGAAAGGAAAGACAAGAGTTGCCTAGCATGGTGGATAGAGGATATCGCTCTATAATGGCTAAGAGCTACAAAGGTTAGAAATGGAGAGGGGTGTGTGAGACATTGATAAGATTTGGAAAGCAATGGCATGATCACAAAAACTCTGGGCACCCCTTGAAATAGATCATTCTTAACAACAATGAGAATTCGTATATAAGACAATAAAGGACAGTGTATTATTGAGTGTTTTCCAATACCTTAATGGCAGGGAGAGTTATACTCCGCCACAGCACTTTCACCTGTAATAATAAGAGATAAATGATTATATGAAGATATTGGGAAGCTTTCAAGTTTAATATACTATAGCAATACACCAACAGATTAATATGTCTCAAGGGGAATCCTGTTTAAAGCATATTCTGTGTATATTTTACCTGAAGAGCTTAGAGACTAACAGATAGGGCCGGTGCAACTAGGTGAACATATATTTTGCCGCCCACTGCTGATCCTACCCGCAAGCATTTACACACACTGTAACACAGTGTCACATACATATGCAGCCACACGTACACACACATGCAATGTCAGCTGCAGCCACACATACACACAGAGTAACAGAGTCACATGCATTTGCAGCCACACATTCACAGTTACATATGCAATGTGATCCTTTCTCAACCCTCCCCCCCCCCCCCTTCCTCCCAATTCCTGGTCTCTTTTTTCCCCCTCCCAACGACTGGCCTTTCTTTTTTTTAAATGCCTGGTCTATTTTTTTCTGATCATCATCATCATTATGCGCAGGAAGTAGGAGGAGCAGCACTGACAGAGCAGAGACTACCTGCTCCCTTCGTGGGGGCGCACTGGCATCTCTGCACCAGTCCATACCCAAAACCCCTCCCCATTGCCACACGCAAAAAATAATAATAATAATAATAATCTCATAGCTGCCTGGTGGTTGGAAGAAGCCACCCCCACAAGGCTGGAAACCTAGGGGAATGCCTAGTTCACCTAAAGGAAGCACCGGCCCGGCAAACAGAGTTGGATCAATAAGTCAACACAGGATGTTGTATATGGCTATATAAACAGCATGGTTTATTCAATCAATTGCCAGGTTCCAGAAGAGTAACCACAAGTTTTATTTCAAACCATTGTGGTTTTTACAATCATTACAGTTCCTTGTTTTAAATGTAACTTGTGCCATGTTTTATTTAATATGAATTTATATATGAAAAGTGAGTGGTACGTTGCTCTTTATAAAGTGTGGAATGTATGACACTGTGTCAAGTATGGGGATATATAGCACTAGGTAAAGTGGGAGATATATGGCACTGAGTAAAGAGACATAGATGATGGCTGAACTTTGTAGACTGCCCCGCAATATGAGATTCAAGATAGATAGGACAGACCACAGTATGCGGATGTGCTGGTATACCAGCATACAGGTGATGTCTGTGTTCACATGTCCTTGATTTGGGACTGAATGTCTGCATTTCCATGTCTCTGTATAATAATTTGTAAATGACGATTGCTTTTTAGACTTTTTGGATTACTTACTTGGTTCATAATAATCATAAGCCAGCACAGTAGCAGGTTGACGGTTTTCCACATGTATTTCTTCAATAACATTAAAAGAGATACTCATTTTTTCATGTTTGACCTGCAAAACAGAAGAAAACCAGTCAAATCGGGGGGGCATTAAAGGGTCTAAACAATAAAGAGAGAATTGAAGGCAACTGAGACAGGAATTTCAAACTCTATGTTAGCTGAGTTGGAAAACTTCTCCGATGCAGCTGAATGGGAACATTTTTCCAAATCACCTACTTTGATCTGAAAAGAGAACTGTTGCAAAAAAGGAAGTTTAATTTAAATATGGCATAAATTGTAAGCATTGAATGTAAAAATTCTTTAATGAAAGTGTGGTGAAGTTCTGTCATCAAACAAATGGTGACCAGGGGTCATGTGACCACACTCATGTATACCTTTTTTACAGGGGATAAACAATACAAATAAAGTCCCTTATTGAGCCAGTGTTACTCCATATAGCTCTACCAGGAGGCAGACATTTTGCTTAGAATGTTTGGTCAGATATGTGTTCGTCTGAACGAAGGTTAGTAAAGACCTGAACCAAGATTCTAAACAACATGTCTGCTCCCTGAGAGAGCAATAAATCATCGGCGTATGCCGAGAGTTTATGTTCAATGTTGTGGGTTAAGAAACCTTTAATGAGGTTATTATTGCATATTGTTTGAAGAAATGGCTCCAGAGTAAAGCCAAATAATAGGGGAGAGAGGGGGCATCCATGCCTGGTTCCTTTATGCACCCAGAAATTCACCAAGTGAGGGGTTAAATAGGATATTTTGTGTCCTATGTGAAGACAGGACTGTCCTGAAATTCTGAGGAGGCTGTCTCTGTACTTCCGAGCGACACCTATCCGGTGGGGTACTGTGGGAAACCTGGGATGCAATTGTTATATTGTGCATCAGTAACTAAATAAACTATGAGTCATCTAATTTTTAAATGGGGATATTTATATAAACCCAACTGTTTATGGAAAAGTCGGGAGACTGTGCCGGGCAGTGTTGGAATCGGGACCTATTGTCCCTCTATGTGGTAGTAGTGTCCTATGGTTTTGAAGCCTGTGCCCAGGTAAGTTAGTTCATCAGCGTTAGAATAATCATGGGTGATGTGCTGTTTTTGTAGCTTGGCGTTAGGGGTCTCAGCGCATTCCTCTTTCCCAGAGTGATGCTGGATACGTCCTCATTAACTGCTAAATATTGTCCCTCAAATGTCCAGTCTCTCACCCTTTTAGCCTTTCTCTTCACTTCCTCTTTCAAGGGGAATTGGTGGAAACAGCATATTATATTGCGTGGGGGGGGGGGTCCGGGGGGGCCACAAGCCCGCAGGGCTCTATGCGCCATATGAAACACGACACTTGTGCCAGTTTCCTGTTCCAGAAGTGTATTGATCAGCCTGGTAAGTATTGGCGGTAGTACCTCTGGAGTTTCCCCTTCTCAGAGTCACCGAATGAAAGAATACCTTGAGAGGGCTAGTGGAGGGGGCAAGGAGGCAATGTACCTCTCTAACTGGACTCAATTGAGGGTATTCACTAATAGGTGAGATGAGGTGAGTAGTGGGTGAGTTGAAATGATTAGAAGGTGAGTAGAGGTGAGATGTGGTGAGTTGAGATGAACATTCCCTCTCACCAATTTAGCTATACCTTGTGCAGGGAACAAACCTGGTTAGTTCCCCCGCTTAGTTAACTCATCAGGTTTGTTCCTGCACACTGTTTAGCTGAATTGGTAAGTTGTAATGTTCATCTCACCTCAACTCACCCGCTATTCACTTCAACTCACCTGCTAGTTACTTCAACTCACTTGATTCTCACCTTTTAGTGAATAGCCCCAAATGAGCTGGGGCTGTTCTACTGTTCATGTCTAAATGTTTCAAAATGAATCCCTTTCTATCTTTCTATCCAGTTGTCTTTTCTGTCTATCAATCTCTGTTCCATATCAGTCCACATATATGTCTTACCTGACTTTTTTAGACTAGTTGAGTTGGAAGCAAATGGTAATAAAGAACCATGAAAATACTTAAAAAAAAAAAAATCTGTTTCACGTCCCAGCAACACATGATCTTACCTCATCCAAGTAAATGACAAGCTTGTTTTCATTGTGTTCTGTTCTTTTCACATGGGGATGCTTCATTAGCTGCCAACGATAATGACATGGGGTGACTAACATACACACACTGACCAAAGACATGTTCACCTAGTCATAAAACTGTGGCCATCCTATGACTGTGGAGGCTGGCAGTAAAAGAGACATCACAACAAGAAGATGGTAGGATAGAGGAGGAAGTATACATGAAGGGGAGGACAGAGGACCAGAGATAGATATACAGCCAAGTGTTCAGTAGCCAGATAACTTGCTTATCTATTTGTTTAGTTACTGAGGTTTCAGGTTTTGATATAATAAACATATGATTATCAAAATAAGCCACTAATTTATGATTAACAGTTTGTACCTGAAGGATCTTTATTAGTTTGTTATTATGTACAGCATTTGTTAGAAGTTTTAATGAAAAGACAAATAGTAATGGTGAAAGCTGGCAACCCTGCCTTATACCATGTGACAGTGTGAACAAGTCTCCATTTAATCTGATTATAGCAAGAGGTTTACTATATAGTGCTTTTATCCAATATAGCATTTTGTTACCCAGACCTATTGTGTTTGGTGTTTTTGAAGAGGACAGACTAGCTCACCCTGTCTAGTGACTGAGGGCTAAATAACTGCATATTCATTTTTAATAATAATGATGATACATGCATTCTTTGAGGAAGATGAGCACTCTGACTTGGTGACAGGATGTTAGAAATGTGGGTAAATGCATTTTATACCCAACTTTTCTTCTCCTAAGCTCTCTATCAAGAGTGTTTACTTTCCCCAGAGCACCCCCCACACCCCCAATCAGAATTCTTGGCACACAATCTCTTTCCTTCTGCAGGCTTTATTTCCCCTATTTTTTTTTCAACCCCCTTGCTTAACCTCACTCTGTTATCCAAACAGTGATAGGCATAGATAAGGTGTTTGTAAATGGACTCGGTGTCTGTCTCTGAAGCTCCATAGAACATCATGAAATGGTCCATCACAAAGTTTAGCAAATGTACACTGTAAAAAATGTTAGATCCTACTCCCTATATCAGGTAATGGGAGCGCGAACTGTATAACTAATAACTAGTTTATTTTATTTCTATTTATAAACTCACTCTTTCACAGCGCTCTATGTAATGTGCAGTGAAGCTTATAAGATTCATTATTCATCAAAGCTTTCTTTTCCATCACAAACAGCACCAGCACAAAAGAGATGGGAAAGTAGAGAAATACGGAAAAAGACTCAATGGATAAAAAAGTCAGGCATCCCTTGAGCTGCTATTGCCTACTCACCTCTATGACACTGTTCTTATTAGAGACAAATCCAGACAGAAGTTCTACCTCAATAATAGCCATGTTGGAAGAACCCCGTTTCCCAGTATAACTAGAAAAGAAAAATAATCCATTAAGACGCGCATTACCAGGGCTAAACACAAACCATCAAAGAATGAAAGTAAGTAGGAGATAGTTCAGTGTGATACATGCACCGGAGTCAGTGCACAGGGTGGTCTAGTGTGGGGTAGGAGGGGTATTTCTCTCCTCCTGCTCTCTTACTGGCCACACTTTAAATATGAGACCCAGATGTGATACCATATCTAGTATCTTCATTCTTTACAATGCACAACAGGTAAGAGAGAGGAGATGTTGGCACCTTATAGTCAGTATCAGCCGCCACATCGTTAACGAAATTAAATGTTATGGAATTATTATTTTGATGCTGAACAATCCCCAGTCTTCTTGAAAGTATTGGATGTGAACTGAGACAACCAGGAATTTTACAAGTTAACCAATTTTAACTTATTGACAGTGCATTGCCCGTACCATGTATTAAACATGTTTTACTGGTTGGATCTATGACCAGTATTCTGTGAGGCTACTTGGGCACAATCCCTCTTTCTCCCCATTTTGTTCCAGTTTATCTAGTGTATTACCTGTACTATTATATGTTTATTTCTTTTCTCCATTTTATAGAGATGTGAAAAATAATGGTGCTGTATAAGTAATAAGATCCATACTAATTTGTGTTCTTTTTACCTGATTTCCACAAAGACCTCAAAACCTGTTGGTGTTTGATATGTGCAGACTGCAGGCCGGGTGCTCACACTCAGGGAAAAATAGGTGTCAGCCTTGACAACGGGGATGTGATATTCCAGATGTGCCTGCGGAGATAGGGAACATGGAACCAATCTGTAGAAGACACTCTTTATAAACCATAATACCAACAGCCCCTAAACCTACAACCCTGAATAGAGGAAATTAATGTGCAGTAACTCAATATGAACCGTGCTGACTTAATAACGGACAAGCATTAATAACTAAGCTTGAAAAAAATAATCCAACCTGTCTATTAATGTCTGTTGTATTTTATTACCCCCTTGTCATTTAGTAGTCAATACACCCCGAGCTATGTTTAAATCAGTTTGAGTAATACACTGGTCTTTATTCATGAAAGAGGGGATTGCAGGGAATTGACAAGGGATTTTCAAAAGTAAGGTCAAAGTAGTCGTGTTGAAAACATTCTCCAGTTCCTTCAGCACAGCTACTTTGGCCTTATGCTTAACATTTCAAGAGTAAAGTCCACTGTGACTGCATTTGTGTAACAAGATGGGACAAGTAAACACATACTCGATAGTCTGTAGGATTATATGGAGGGAGTATATTCAGTGCCCTCACCTACCTGCATGTAAGCACACCCATTCCCTACAGCAGTCACTGTGTACTCTCCAGGGATATCTGGCAGGGATGCTTTCTGCAGGAGGAGGGCATGATTTTTATCCACCAAGAACTGTTTCTGAAACCCTGAGATTGACCGAACTGTCACTGAAACGTCCCCTGCCCCAGTGAACGTGCGCTTTGCATATTTAACCAAAGCTTGAAGACCGATAGCAGTGTCCTGTGAAGGAGAGAAAAGTCACACAATAATTTCAGGAAGCTTCACTCTCTCTTTAAAGGTATTATTTTTAATATTTTCTTGTATTTACCTGACTTGAAAAGAAGCCTCCACGACTGTTTTGCCTTTTAATGATCCAATTCATAACTTGAGTTGCTTCCTCAAGATGTTTGGAGGCATCCTCCCCCGAGAGTAAGGTCAGGAGCATATATGCATTCACCTCAACGCTTCCACTGTATGTGTCTACTTGTTCCCAATGCTTGGTTGTTCCTAGAAAGCACAAATTCAGTACGCAAGGGGTTAACTAGAGAACATGTAATTATGTGGTTTTTTTTAAATACCAGTATATAGTATTATAGTGTAGTATATAAATATGTATAGATATTTTTATACATTTTAAACACTGAGAAATAAAACTGTCACTAAAAAGGAAAACTTCATTTATTTGAGGTCTGAATATAAAGTCTCTACAATCGCAATATTGTAAAATTGGTCTTACAATATGATATATTTGAAGCCTCTAATTGAGTAAAACTTAGCTTTTATTTCATATCGATAAAAATAAACATAAAACACGACTGTGCATGAGGGCAAAACGCGAATAAGGACCTTTTTTATGACCCCGTTGGTATTGTCACAATAATGTATAAGCACTGTATCAGTGTCTAATATTTGAATATTGACTGCTGATGGATGAAGTCCAGAATCACCCTACCAATTAAGGATCTTTCTGCATACTTATAAAAATAAAAATTGTTTCACAGAAAATGTATCTTTTAGTATGAGGTTATTGCAATGTTGAAATAACACAGTTAGTTTTCGAATATCCACACATTCCCATCAAAAGTCATGCGGAAAAAAGAATGTGTTACCATTCAAATATAAAGTAGCTCATGATATAATTAGGACAGGACATTTGTGGTCAAGTTTGACAGAAAGATTAGACCAATATCTCTTGGTGGAAAAAAGCCCACTAGTTAAAAAAAAAAGTGTGTATTAAATTGATACATCTAGTCTGTTTTGCAAACCAGCCAATGGTAGGGCTGGGATTGGAAAGTTTATGATTGGCTTATACAGTTATCCAATCAGTTATTTTTTTTCTCAAATGAATCTACTAGCAGGGAATTCATTTTGCATCCATCCATCCTTCTACTGAATAATAGGTGTATTTTTTTTTGTTATTTTATGATATTCCCCTACCCTGGGCTGAAGATGAGGTGGATCATCACTAGGGAAAAATCGGGGGCATAAACCCCAGTTTATTAAAAATATATTTACATGGGGAGCCAGGGCAAATAACTCCACCCCCCAATGTATAGTAAAAGGTCTGGGGGGCATTTGGCTAGCTCCCTGCCATGGTTATTGTTAAGGGGGACCAGCGCAAATAACCAGTATCCTTGGCCCCCAGTGTATGATATAGGTACTGGGAGCCATTTGGGTTGCTCTCAGTCCTGTTCATCATGGGGGGAGGCAGGGCAAATAGCATATTATGAGATCGCCCAGATCCAAGCCCCATCTATTATATGGGTCAGGGCTAATTGCCTTTTACTGGCTCCCAGACCGATTTTTGATAATGGTATGGTCAAGGCTACTTGCCCTGTTTCCCCAGTGTATATCATGGGGGCTTTGAGCCATTTTCCCCGCTATCAGCCTCATATATTATTAGAGTGAGTTATGGCTATTTTGGGCTTATTTTTTTATGTTTTTTATTTAAATTCTACAACTTTATTCTGGAGAATTTAAATGCCCAAAATACGACTATCTTTGCTGAATTCGGATACTGAGTAGTAGAAAAGCCTCCGATGCTTCTGTTTCTGCTAATTCGGACCTGAATTGTCCGATATTGAGTAGCTTAATTTCCGGGATTTTTGAAATTCGGTTGCCTGACCCTGCGCTAGTCTTCTAGTTGACTGTGGAAACTGGCAGGGATGACATTTCACAAACATACCTATTGCAAAGGTGGAATCCTATCACAGTGCCAACAACTGAATTCATTGAGCTCTTCAGAACAACCCTTTTTTTTTTTTTTTTTTACAAATGTTTGTACATGCAGATTGGATGACTAGGTGCTTGATTCTATACACCTGTGGCATTGGGTCTGATAGAAACACCTGAATTCCATAATTAAGAGATGTGTCCCAATACTTCTGTCCATATAATGTACTTTTCTTTAATTGTATGCATTTGTTTGCAATTCTACTAACACAATGTATATTAATATTATATTATATAGTAACACACTCCGCCAGAAAGCAATATAGTAAGAGCAGACACTTATGGCATTTTAATTCCATACCTTCATCTATAGCATGCTTTTCCATGTCATCCAGAAGTTGTTGCCTTAGCGCTGTGTCTCCTGATAGGGTCAAGGCATAGACTGTGAGGGCTTTAGTAAAGGTGCAGTTGACTTTAAGTGCTTCCTTTTTCAAACAGCTCAAGGCTTTCTCCGCAGTTTTACCCTAAATGAAGCAATGCAGAAAGAATAAGATGCAATACCTGTGTCCAGTAGCAGAGGGAGCTATTCAGTAAAAGTAAAGTGCCTGTCAGTGAAGGTGATCCACATCCATTACGTTGAGTAACTGCTACCCATTAATTTACCGCACAATGCAGTTCTAACAATAATAGACCTCGTTGCATGGAGCACAGTATGCCTTCTCTAGAGAAGACCGTTGTCAATGCAGAACCCATTCATTCATCCATGTTGTACCTAGAAGTGCATGTTCTTTTATTTGTCTTGGCGCACCAGTTAATTGATAACCTCGTTATAGATCGTACATTTTACTCGTTATATTCTACAGTGGCCCAGTAACAGATTATACAAGAGCAGATGAGAAGTGGTTAATTGTCACTGTGTAGGAGGTTAAGAGAGATAGTTAGATTCACCTGTGGTTTAATTCCTTAATCAATTATGAAGATGTCTGAAATTACCTTCATTTGATGGATCTCCATTATAAATTACTGAGTAGGTGGTATCTAGGACCCACTCAATTTAGTAAAATATACAGTGCCTTGCCAATCTGCGAGTGACGTGACTATTAATGCCAGTCCTGGCTCTTCTTCATCTGACCTTTTCTAAATTATAACCAGACAATAAGGCCTTTGTTAGTCATATTTTGATTGCCACAAAACTGTCTATTGCCAGTTATTAGAAATCCCAATTGGTGGTATCCTGGCATGAGATTAAATCACAAGTAATTCATCAGTGTAAAATGAAGAGAGACACTGAGGCCCATTTCTATTAAAATGGGTTGATATGAGTGAACTGGAAAAACTGGAGAGATACATTTGGGAGTGAATGCCCTAGATAACCTGAGTTGAAGTTTTAGAGTCTTATACAAATAGAGCACTCCATGAGTGTACAGAACATTATTTTATTGAGCAATTCTCATTGGTTGGTTTGAAATAAGTTTGGCATCATTCTATACAGTGAAAAATTATGTTGCTGGATGTACTTTGAAATGTTATGCTGTTTTTTTTTTTTATATATATATTTCTATTGGACATATTGAATAGTTGAACAGATTTTTTGGTCAAAATAAAGTATTTTTGTTTTAAAAATAAGTATGTAGAGATGTTGGAATAAGAAGTCAGCTCTCACTCCAATGCTGCATTTTGTGACCTGGGAGCAGGTTGGTTTGATGAATTAAAGAAATCAGTTTGTAAAAGACCTTTGATTGTTTTGCTGAAATTGTCAAAAGCAAAATCAAATATGGAAGAACATTGAACATTTTAACAGTAACAGTTAATTGAGCTTGCTGTCAGGCTGTAGTCACTGAAAATGACACCAACTAGCACTTTAGTTAAGTTAAACTAATTAACTATCACTGAACCATGAAACAGTTGAAACATAATTCTTGTTGACATGTTGTATAATTGTATTTTATAATCCCCTCCAGAGGCAATGGAGGTTATGGGGTTGAGTTGGCAAGACTTGCACCCAATTCAGAAGTTATAATTCACACAAGCTGCAAACTCAAAGAGTTAACTGACCTTCGATGTATCTTTATCTTCCAGGAGAGCAATGGCAGCATAAGCTGTAAGCTTTAAGTTTTTAGTCTGCTTCTCCTCCTCCTCCTCCTCCACCTCCTCCTCAGAGCCCTGGAGAGAGTTAAAGACAAAAGAAGGAAACCTGAAACCCAGCGATGTAAATGAATGTGTGTTTTAACGTTCTGTAACATACTTTTATACTAATATAATATACAATCAACAAGTTACTGCACTTGAAAAATTAACCAGTTGTGGACCAAAATGACCTTGTGTCATCCTCATGTTGTCTACATTAATGTCTAGTACAAAATAAATGTATGGTGACCACAGCTACATATTACTGAGTAAAGCTCTGGAGTATTCATTTTGAACAAGAGTCTCTGAATAAACGAGTGATGTGGTCATCCTAGTGATCTTTACATGGGATGAACTTATGACGGGTTACCATATGCGAACAACCCTTGGTTTACAACAGATCGGTGGCCATGAATACATCCTTTCATCTTAAACAATGGCACCAACTACTGTAGAGTGAGAAATACGAGTACCTCAAAGATGTTGTTGTAATAGTTTTCATGACGGTGAAAGCAGCCATCGGTGTCCTGCATGCTGCTCAGCCACTCTGCGGCGCTCTGAATTTTCGACTCGTCGACGAATATGTTCCCCCGTGCGTGGCTCAATGTTTTTATAGCAAAGGATGTGAGCCTGGAAGAAGTGCCCAGTTGAACATACATCAAAGAACATCCTCATGTATTATGGCTCCTCCCTCCTTGAGCTATGACATTACAGCGAAGCTTAAGATATAGTTTATGTTGTAAACAAAAATTGTGCATGGTTTAGTTTATGATGTCCCTACTCGGACGTGTCTATGGACTGTATTCATGAAAGAAAGATTTGAAGGGAATTTCAAATGTAAGACCAAAGTAGCCAAGTGATTTAACTGCCCACCCTCCCTGGCAAACAAAGAGTGTTTTTTAAAAAACAAAAAACTTATTCTTAAATTGTCCCCAGGGTACAAGGTAGAGGGAGTATCTGGAATTTTAATAGTAGTTTAATTTCATTTATTTAAGGGGTCCCATTAGAGGCTTGGGGCTTCCCCTGACCCATAGGGCCATATATTTTTTAATTAAAAAAAAAAAGAATAAATACTTAACAATATCAATAGATACATTAGCAGCAGTGGTGGCTAACACCAAATTTAGTATAGATGTGCACAATTAAGTGATTATCTAGAATAAATATTCCATTCTTACTTTTAAGTGCAGCTTCAATCATTTGTATTACCGTAGTCATAACCACTCTCCTACCGCCCTATCACCCACATAAATACACAAACAAGACATACTAGATGGCACAGAAGAGCTCAGCCCCTCACATCAAATTATAGCTAATTCTGAATCAATGATTATTATATCTCATTATAGCGCGTCGGTTACTTTTGTATTAATTTGTCCCATATACCATAGAATATTTCAGATACCAAATTTGCAGTAGAATAGCCCTGTTGCATCAAGCATTTATAGCCCATCTGGTTCACTACATTATTGATATTAATCCTATGCGTTTCACGCCATTTCCTAGCAATGACTTTTTTATTGCGAGAAGAGTGTGTAGAACAAGTGCTCTATTATTAAATGGTACCATATCTAACTACAGAAATAATAATAATCTTTCTGGGGATGGAGGTATTATAGTATTTCATGAATTTGACAACAGGTCAGATAACTCCACTCCACGCTTGTTACACACCTCCACATGTCCACCACACATGCAAGAAAGAGCCCTGATTGACCCCACATCTCCATTTCCAGCAACTGAATAAGGTAAAAAATTGGCCCACAATCTGTGAAAACGGCTGATATTGAGTCTAAATTGCCTATACTGAGTAGCTGATTCACCTGCGAACCCTGATCTGGCCTCATTTCGGTTCTGATATGTCTTTTATTACTATGTTGACAGAGGATTTAACCATAGTGTAAGATAATTTGGTCACATTGTGTAAGATTTATCAAGTATAGGATAAATTGAGTATAGGTAATGAATTATTATACATACCAAACATTTCCCTTGTCCTCTGGAAAATAACTGTAAGAACCATTTTCATTTTGGAATTTTATGTGTTTTTGGTAACCTATAGAGACAAGAGTATTCTTGTGATTTTCAGGCACTAATCTATACAAGTACATTAACCCAAAGCTCTGGTTTATTGATAATTTTGGTTCAAACCAGTGCACTCCTGTTCTACAACAAGAGTAGCAATGTAGAGACTATTTGGGTTCTCAATGTAAGGGTAACATCGAAGTTCAAGTAGAAAACACTTTTACCCTTGGACATAGCTAATTTTCAAAGTATAAGTGTAAATTTACAGAGAAAAAAAATTACTGAATTATATACTGGGTTTCTCTTTCCTCCATTCTGGCGGATTAGAGGAAAATTATACAAAACAATAGTAAATTGTGGAAAAAGGCGCTCTAATAAAATAAAGTGTCACTCAGAAGAAAATGATTTTTATGTTTTTTGCAGACTCTCAATCAGGAAAAAAAAAATTCAGTGAATTCCATCTTTACTCACGTGTGTTTATATTTTTTAGAATTTTACTTTCAACTTCCGGCGTTAGTTGCTTGGTGTCCTTTAGATAAACAAACAGGTGAATACTAGCAATTAAGTTTGCCATGTTCTGTTCACCACATCCATCAGGGAGATCAATGATGTTTTCGACATTAAGAATGGCATTGTTAAGCATGTCACCTGCCAAAAATGAATGAGGGATGTTTTACAAAGTTTGGGGAAATCAGCAGACTTCAATTAACTACAAGTTAATAAGCCTCTTAGCCATATCGTATCTTAAATGTGTATGAGGAGAATAAAAATAATTTACAAATGTTTTAACAGAATTGGCAGAAAATACATAAAGATGCACACATACATGTTTAAATTTGCGTACTCTGTCTTTTACAAATTAAATCACTGCAAATTTACTTTATAGTCTTCTTTGTGGCGCCAGCACTGGAACACTGTGGGCCAACAGAGTTGAAGAATTCTAGACCAGGTGAACGATAGTGTCATAGAATGGGGAGCATTCTTTTTTCCCAAAAAAAAGTTATTCAAATAGGCAAGAATCATAATCTTTTTTTTATGTTTTATTCATGCAGTCATTGGGAAAAAAAAATAAGAAGAAATTCAACTTTGACTGAACCCAATATAATGCACAGGAGAATATATTATGTCCTTTTCCTTATATAAATTAAATATCACTGCTATCTAATATGATTCATGACACAGGACTGTGTGTAATAAGAAGATGACAATTTTTCTTTCTAAAACGCTTTTATCCTTCACTCGCATGCGCTCTTTCACGTACTGAAATAAAATTATTTAAATTTTAAACTGTATCCTCACCCATGAAAAAAATATCTGCATGTTCAGAACCCGCCACCACATTGTCTGGGACGTGCAATTCTACATCCTGTCGCAAACTTCCATCTGCAGGAGTGAAAACAGTTATGATCAGAGCTTGATGGGGGCTATTCTCTTAAACAATGTATCAATCTACCATTCATAGCTATGTTAAGAAAGAAAAAAAGAAATGTGTCTATATTTTTTGATGTTCAATTGTTGACTGTTTAGTAAGACTCTATCCTGTTTGTATAACTCTATGACTATGAGTCATCTACAAAGGGAGTCACATTTTCTTTTCATGTTATAATACGTATTCGTGGCATTATAGAGTCTTCAAAACAAAACATGAAAAATAAAGAATTGTGTTGCAGGATTTCAGATACAAATAAATGTCGATCTCTACATACCATGTGTTGGGTTGACATCTGTCCAGACTACTGGTAAAATATATAGGCTAGGTAGTAACCCTACACATCTGTGGTGTCCGATAATAGGTTTAATAAACGTAATAAGTGGTCTTGATTCCCCAGTTGATCAAGACTAATATGCATATGTTACAAAAGGTTCAGCTATGCAGCCGACTCAGCATGGGATAATCTTGAGGTGATGCATACTGCGTGTAGTCTTTTGTATGTTTACAAAGACTACACGCTCAAGAAGAGAACCTTCAAAACATTTAGGTAGTGATCATTTATAAGTCCAACAGACCACTCACTCATAATACATGTCCTGTGAGCTATGATGGAGTAAATCTCCAAGTAAATGTAAGACCCTGCATGCCTAATTGGGATTCCTGGAAAACACTTTTTCCTCTAATTGTGGAGTGGCAGAAACATGTACATTAGCACATTGTGCTATCCAGAGATACCTGGCATGGTCTATTATATACCCCTGTGTTAATGTTCCTTACATTGTTAAGACCAGAAAATTCTACAATGTATCCAATGCTAAATCTGAGTTAATTCATTGAATTTTTTCCCTTCCCTACTTGCCTGGTCCCATGCAGTATGTATAATTTACCTTTTGGGCAAAGGACGTAATTATGTGTCTTCTCCTCCTTTACTCCACTGGGCTGTAATAAAAGATCAGACCTTGAAGAATTAGAGACAATAAAACTGCCACCTGTAGAATGAACTCATGAGAACTCCTTTTTGAGTTTGTTAAGCAATATTAAAATACATTATTTTAAATCCTTTCAAAAACACAGTACACCACTTTTGTTGGTTATTTTGTTTCATTCTCACCAGGACCGCACATCGTGAATGCAAAATTGAAGCTCATCTGTAGTGATATAAGGGCTTTTGTCTTGCTTTTTCTTTATGCTTCCCCTGTCATTTTTCCATGTGTTATCTGTAGTTGAAATTTGTAATTTTTGTTGCTGTTGCACAATAGCCAGCTTTCCAATTACCCAAACCACCCTTACCAATCGGATTCGGATCAGGCATTATATCCAAATTTTCTGTTCCCCGAAATGTGAATAATCAATAAAGATAAATATGGCTCAGAATTCGCTGTCCATATGAACTAATAATTCCCACACTACATTCACAGTAATACAATTGTTAATGTGCCACTGTCCTCTGCATTAATCAAACTGTAATGGCACGTCAGTTCACATCATGCAAAATTAAGTTAAGAGTTAATAAGAGTTAATGAGCAACAACAGTTTAACTGGAACATGGAATACCATCAATACAAGTAACTACACATTGTGCAAGGACCAGTTTGTTAATTAATATACGTCAATGTCAAAATAATCACCCTGTCCACAAAGAGTTGCCACATTATCTGGCTCTTTAATATGGTAGTCTTAGCAATGTGCCTGCTGAATAGGGTACCACTGTACTTCACTATCTGCCGCAGTAGCTGCATGTTCTCCTCATAGGAGAACCAATGTTATATTTGTCTCTCTCCTTGTGGCTTCCTTCCTCTTCCTTCCTCTTCACTGCTGCTGTTCTCCTCTTCTGAAGTGTCAGTGGCCACTCCACCCCCCACTATATGTTTCTGCCGCCACCTCTCCCACCAAAGCAGTGTGACCCTGCCTCCTTGTCCTCCACCCACTGACTACCACCTCTCTTCAATCCCTCCTCTCCTCCCCCCACCACTGCTCTCCTCACCCCCAAACCTCCTCCTCTCCCTCCTAAACCCTCTCCTCTCTGCCTCCTCACCATCTCCACCTCCTCTCAAAAAATGAAACAAAAATATGTAATGTGAAGTGTGTAAAACAAAATGTGATGTGTGTAAATGTGTGTTGTGGAATGAATATGAAAAAAGGTGCACACTCACAGGCACTCACAGGCCATCACAGACCATCTAGTACAACACCACTAACTCACCATTCACTCGGCTTTTACTCTGCTTGCTCCTCTATCTCAATCCCAAAAGCCTCCATCTCCTAGGCCATGTGTGGTGTCTTGTGAAAGTTCCAATCAAAGGCAAAGTGTAACATATTTCCTGGGCTTACATAGAGCATTTTTGTGTGTTCTGGGCATGTCTGTGACTTGTGATTGGCTAAGAGCTAAGAGCTAAGCAGAGGTAATTAGCTAGCTTGCATTCACTTAGATATGTTATTGTGGCCATTAAATCTATCCCATTATGTTTCTTTTTGCTTCTCACCTTCACTTTGATGGTTTTTTCTAAGGCGTCTTCTACGTGTATTTGTGTTCCATCAATGTGTGAACTTGAGCATTCTCCCTCAATCTTCAGAGCTCCACTTTTCACCTCGAGTTTGATTTTACCTAACAGATGAGAACATAGATGTGTTAATACAGACTACACCTACACTTTGATTTTACCTGTAGTATATTTTACGTGACTAGTACTATTCTTACTAATAAACGTGAGAGCTTTATATCTTACCATAATGTGTAAATTCCCAATCTACAGAGGGAATAATTGTAATCCTAATGTGTAAAGTACCAATCTACACAGAGAATAATAGTAACTGCAATGTGTAAAGTTCCAATCTGCACAGGGAATAATAGTAATCCCAATGTGTAAAGTGTCATCCTAATGTGTGAAGTGCAAATCTACACAGGGAATAAAGTAACCCTTTTGTGTAACGTGTCAGTCAACACAGGGAATAATAGTAATCCTAATGTGTAAAGTACCAATCTACACAGGGAATAATAATAATAACTGCAATGTGTAAAGTTCCATTCTGCACAGGGAATAATAGTAACTGCAATGTGTAAAGTTCCAATCTGCACAGGGAGTAATAGTAATCCCAATGTGTAACGTGTCATCCTAATGTGTAAAGTCCCAATCTACACATCAAATAATTGTAATCCAAATGTGTAACGTGTCAGTCAACACAGGGAATAATAGTAATCCTAATGTGTAAAGTGCCAATCTACACAGGGAATAACAGTAATCCTAATGTTTAAAGTGCCAATCTACACAGGGAATAACAGTAATCCTAATGTGTAAAGGGCCAATCTACACAGGGAATAACAGTAATCCTAATGTGTAAAGTGCCAATCTACATAGGGAATAAAAGTAATCCTAATGTGTAAAGCGCCAATCTACACAGGGAATAACAGTAATCCTAATGTGTAAAGTGCCAATCTACATAGGGAATAACAGTAATCCTTATGTGTAAAGTGTCAATCTACACAGGGAATAATAGTAATCCTAATGTGTAAAATCCCAATGTGCTCAGGGAAAAATAGTAATCCTAATGTGTAAAATCCCAATGTGCTCAGGGAATAATAGTAACCCTAATGAGTAAAGTGTCAGTCAACACAGGGAATAATAGTAATCCTAATGAGTAAAGTCCCAATGTGCACAGGGAATAATAGTAATCCTAATGAGTAAAGTCCCAATGTGCACAGGGAATAATAGTAATCCTAATGAGTAAAGTCACAATGTGCACAGGGAATAATAGTAATCCTAATGAGTAAAGTCACAATGTGCACAGGGAATAATAGTAATCCTAATGTGTAAAGTCCCAATGTGCACAGGGAATAATAGTAATCCTAATGAGTAAAGTCACAATGTGCACAGGGAATAATAGTAATCCTAATGAGTAAAGTCACAATGTGCACAGGGAATAATAGTAATCCTAATGAGTAAAGTCCCAATGTGCACAGGGAATAATAGTAATCCCAATGTGTAAAGTCCCAATGTGCACAGGGAATAATAGTAATCCTAATGAGTAAAGTCACAATGTGCACAGGGAATAATAGTAATCCTAATGAGTAAAGTCCGAATGTGCACAGGGAATAATAGTAATCCTAATGAGTAAAGTCCGAATGTGCACAGGGAATAATAGTAATCCTAATGAGTAAAGTCCCAATGTGCACAGGGAATAATAGTAATCCTAATGAGTAAAGTCCCAATGTGCACAGGGAATAATAGTGATCCTAATGAGTATAGTCACAATGTGCACAGGGAATAATAGTAATCCTAATGAGTAAAGTCCCAATATGCACAGGGAATAATAGTAATCCTAATGAGTAAAGTCCCAATGTGCACAGGGAATAATAGTAATCCTAATGTGTAAAGTCCCAATGTGCAGAGGGAATAATAGTAATCCTAATGAGTAAAGTCACAATGTGCACAGGGAATAATAGTAATCCCAATGTGTAAAGTCACAATGTGCACAGGGAATAATAGTAATCTCAATTTGTAAAGTCCCAATATGCACAGGTAATAATAGTAACTGCAATGTGTTAAGTCCCAATGTGCACAGGGAATAATAGTAATCTCAATTTGTAAAGTCCCAATGTGCACAGCGAACAATAGTAATCCTAATGAGTAAAGTCCCAATGTGCACAGGGAATAATAGTAATCCTAATGAGTAAAGTCCCAATGTGCACAGGGAATAATAGTAATCCTAATGAGTAAAGTCCCAATGTGCACAGGGAATAATAGTAATCCTAATGTGTAAAGTCACAATGTGCACAGGGAATAATAGTAACCCTAATGAGTAAAGTCACAATGTGCACAGGGAATAATAGTAATCCTAATGAGTAAAGTCCCAATGTGCACAGGGAATAATAGTAACCCTAATGAGTAAAGTCCCAATGTGCACAGGGAATAATAGTAATCCTAATGTGTAAAGTCCCAATGTGCACAGGGAATAATAGTAATCCTAATGAGTAAAGTCCCAATGTGCACACGGAATAATAGTAATCCTAATGAGTAAAGTCACAATGTGCACAGGGAATAATAGTAATCCTAATCAATAAAGTCCCAATGTGCACAGGGAATAACAGTAATCCTAATGTTTAAAGTGCCAATCTACACAGGGAATAACAGTAATCCTAATGTGTAAAGGGCCAATCTACACAGGGAATAACAGTAATCCTAATGTGTAAAGTGCCAATCTACATAGGGAATAAAAGTAATCCTAATGTGTAAAGCGCCAATCTACACAGGGAATAACAGTAATCCTAATGTGTAAAGTGCCAATCTACATAGGGAATAACAGTAATCCTTATGTGTAAAGTGTCAATCTACACAGGGAATAATAGTAATCCTAATGTGTAAAATCCCAATGTGCTCAGGGAAAAATAGTAATCCTAATGTGTAAAATCCCAATGTGCTCAGGGAATAATAGTAACCCTAATGAGTAAAGTGTCAGTCAACACAGGGAATAATAGTAATCCTAATGAGTAAAGTCCCAATGTGCACAGGGAATAATAGTAATCCTAATGAGTAAAGTCCCAATGTGCACAGGGAATAATAGTAATCCTAATGAGTAAAGTCACAATGTGCACAGGGAATAATAGTAATCCTAATGAGTAAAGTCACAATGTGCACAGGGAATAATAGTAATCCCAATGTGTAAAGTCACAATGTGCACAGGGAATAATAGTAATCTCAATTTGTAAAGTCCCAATATGCACAGGTAATAATAGTAACTGCAATGTGTTAAGTCCCAATGTGCACAGGGAATAATAGTAATCTCAATTTGTAAAGACCCAATGTGCACAGCGAACAATAGTAATCCTAATGAGTAAAGTCCCAATGTGCACAGGGAATAATAGTAATCCTAATGAGTAAAGTCCCAATGTGCACAGGGAATAATAGTAATCCTAATGAGTAAAGTCCCAATGTGCACAGGGAATAATAGTAATCCTAATGTGTAAAGTCACAATGTGCACAGGGAATAATAGTAACCCTAATGAGTAAAGTCACAATGTGCACAGGGAATAATAGTAATCCTAATGAGTAAAGTCCCAATGTGCACAGGGAATAATAGTAACCCTAATGAGTAAAGTCCCAATGTGCACAGGGAATAATAGTAATCCTAATGTGTAAAGTCCCAATGTGCACAGGGAATAATAGTAATCCTAATGAGTAAAGTCCCAATGTGCACACGGAATAATAGTAATCCTAATGAGTAAAGTCACAATGTGCACAGGGAATAATAGTAATCCTAATCAATAAAGTCCCAATGTGCACAGGGAATAATAGTAATCATAATGAGTAAAGTCCCAATGTGCACATGGAATAATAGTAATCCTAATGTGTAAAGTCACAATGTGCACAGGGAATAATAGTAACCCTAATGAGTAAAGTCACAATGTGCACAGGGAATAATAGTAATCCTAATGAGTAAAGTCCCAATGTGCACAGGGAATAATAGTAACCCTAATGAGTAAAGTCCCAATGTGCACAGGGAATAATAGTAATCCTAATGAGTAAAGTCCCAATGTGCACAGGGAATAATAGTAACCCTAATGAGTAAAGTCCCAATGTGCACAGGGAATAATAGTAATCCTAATGAGTAAAGTCCCAATGTGCACAGGGAATAATAGTAATCCTAATGAGTAAAGTCCCAATGTGCACAGGGAATAATAGTAATCCTAATGAGTAAAGTCCTATTGTGCACAGGGAATAATAGTAATCCTAATGAGTAAAGTCACAATGTGCACAGGGAATAATAGTAATCCTAATGAGTAAAGTCACAATGTGCACAGGGAATAATAGTAACCCTAATGAGTAAAGTCCCAATGTGCACAGGGAATAATAGTAATCCTAATGTGTAAAGTCCCAATGTGCACAGGGAATAATAGTAATCCTAATGAGTAAAGTCCCAATGTGCACAGGGAATAATAGTAATCCTAATGAGTAAAGTCCCAATGTGCACAGGGAATAATAGTAATCCTAATGAGTAAAGTCCCAATGTGCACAGGGAATAATAGTAATCCTAATGAGTAAAGTCCCAATGTGCACAGGGAATAATAGTAATCCTAATGTGTAAAGTCCCAATGTGCACAGGGAATAATAGTAATCCTAATGAGTAAAGTCCCAATGTGCACAGGGAATAATAGTAATCCTAATGAGTAAAGTCCCAATGTGCACAGGGAATAATAGTAATCCTAATGAGTAAAGTCACAATGTGCACAGGGAATAATAGTAATCCTAATGAGTAAAGTCCTATTGTGCACAGGGAATAATAGTAATCCTAATGAGTAAAGTCACAATGTGCACAGGGAATAATAGTAATCCTAATGAGTAAAGTCACAATGTGCACAGGGAATAATAGTAATCCTAATGAGTAAAGTCCCAATGTGCACAGGGAATAATAGTAATCCCAATGTGTAAAGTCCCAATGTGCACAGGGAATAATAGTAATCCTTATGAGTAAAGTCACAATGTGCACAGGGAATAATAGTAATCCTAATGAGTAAAGTCCCAATGTGCACAGGGAATAATAGTAATCCTAATGAGTAAAGTCCGAATGTGCACAGGGAATAATAGTAATCCTAATGAGTAAAGTCCCAATGTGCACAGGGAATAATAGTAATCCTAATGAGTAAAGTCCCAATGTGCACAGGGAATAATAGTGATCCTAATGAGTATAGTCACAATGTGCACAGGGAATAATAGTAATCCTAATGAGTAAAGTCCCAATATGCACAGGGAATAATAGTAATCCTAATGAGTAAAGTCCCAATGTGCACAGGGAATAATAGTAATCCTAATGTGTAAAGTCACAATGTGCACAGGGAATAATAGTAATCCTAATGAGTAAAGTCACAATGTGCACAGGGAATAATAGTAATCCCAATGTGTAAAGTCACAATGTGCACAGGGAATAATAGTAATCTCAATTTGTAAAGTCCCAATATGCACAGGTAATAATAGTAACTGCAATGTGTTAAGTCCCAATGTGCACAGGGAATAATAGTAATCTCAATTTGTAAAGTCCCAATGTGCACAGCGAACAATAGTAATCCTAATGAGTAAAGTCCCAATGTGCACAGGGAATAATAGTAATCCTAATGAGTAAAGTCCCAACGTGCACAGGGAATAATAGTAATCTCAATTTGTAAAGTCACAATGTGCACAGGGAATAATAGTAATCCTAATGAGTAAAGTCCCAATGTGCACAGGGAATAATAGTAATCCTAATGAGTAAAGTCCCAATGTGCACAGGGAATAATAGTAATCCTAATGAGTAAAGTCCCAATGTGCACAGGGAATAATAGTAATCCTAATGTGTAAAGTCACAATGTGCACAGGGAATAATAGTAACCCTAATGAGTAAAGTCACAATGTGCACAGGGAATAATAGTAATCCTAATGAGTAAAGTCCCAATGTGCACAGGGAATAATAGTAACCCTAATGAGTAAAGTCCCAATGTGCACAGGGAATAATAGTAATCCTAATGTGTAAAGTCCCAATGTGCACAGGGAATAATAGTAATCCTAATGAGTAAAGTCCCAATGTGCACACGGAATAATAGTAATCCTAATGAGTAAAGTCACAATGTGCACACGGAATAATAGTAATCCTAATCAATAAAGTCCCAATGTGCACAGGGAATAATAGTAATCATAATGAGTAAAGTCCCAATGTGCACATGGAATAATAGTAATCCTAATGAGTAAAGTCCCAATGTGCACAGGGAATAATAGTAATCCTAATGTGTAAAGTCTCAATGTGCACAGGGAATAATAGTAATCCTAATGAGTAAAGTCCCAATGTGCACAGGGAATAATAGTAATCCTAATGAGTAAAGTCCCAATGTGCACAGGGAATAATAGTAATCCTAATGAGTAAAGTCACAATGTGCACAGGGAATAATAGTAATCCTAATGAGTAAAGTCCTATTGTGCACAGGGAATAATAGTAATCCTAATGAGTAAAGTCACAATGTACACAGGGAATAATAGTAACTGCAATGTGTTAAGTCCCAATGTGCACATGGAATAATAGTAATCCTAATGTGTAAAGTCCGAATGTGCACAGGGAATAATAGTAATCCTAATGAGTAAAGTCCCAATGTGCACAGGGAATAATAGTAACCCTAATGAGTAAAGTCCCAATGTGCACAGGGAATAATAGTAATCCTAATGTGTAAAGTCCCAATGTGCACAGGGAATAATAGTAATCTCAATTTGTAAAGTCCCAATATGCACAGGGAATAATAGTAACTGCAATGTGTTAAGTCCCAATGTGCACAGGGAATAATAGTAATCTCAATTTGTAAAGTCCCAATATGCACAGGGAATAATAGTAACTGCAATGTGTTAAGTCCCAATGTGCACAGGGAATAATAGTAATCCTAATGAGTAAAGTCACAATGTGCACAGGGAATAATAGTAATCCTAATGAGTAAAGTCCCAATGTGCACAGGGAATAATAGTAATCCTAATGAGTAAAGTCCGAATGTGCACAGGGAATAATAGTAATCCTAATGAGTAAAGTCCCAATGTGCACAGGGAATAATAGTAATCCTAATGAGTAAAGTCCCAATGTGCACAGGGAATAATAGTGATCCTAATGAGTATAGTCACAATGTGCACAGGGAATAATAGTAATCCTAATGAGTAAAGTCCCAATATGCACAGGGAATAATAGTAATCCTAATGAGTAAAGTCCCAATGTGCACAGGGAATAATAGTAATCCTAATGTGTAAAGTCCCAATGTGCAGAGGGAATAATAGTAATCTCAATTTGTAAAGTCCCAATATGCACAGGTAATAATAGTAATCTCAATTTGTAAAGTCCCAATATGCACAGGGAATAATAGTAACTGTAATGTGTTAAGTCCCAATGTGCACAGGGAATAATAGTAATCTCAATTTGTAAAGTCCCAATATGCACAGGGAATAATAGTAACTGCAATGTGTTAAGTCCCAATGTGCACAGGGAATAATAGTAACCCTAATGAGTAAAGTCCCAATGTGCACAGGGAATAATAGTAATCCTAATGTGTAAAGTCCCAATGTGCACAGGGAATAATAGTAATCTCAATTTGTAAAGTCCCAATGTGCACAGGGAATAATAGTAACTGCAATGTGTTAAATCCCAATGTGCACAGGGAATAATAGTAATCCCAATTTGTAAAGTCCCAATGTGCACAGGGAATAATAGTAATCTCAATTTGTAAAGTCCCAATGTGCACAGGGAATAATAGTAATCCCATTTTGTAAAGTCCCAATGTGCACAGGGAATAATAGTAATCCTAATGTGTAAAGTCCCAATGTGCACAGGGAATAATAGTAATCTCAATTTGTAAAGTCCCAATGTGCACAGGGAATAATAGTAATCTCAATTTGTAAAGTCCCAATGTGCACAGGGAATAATAGTAATCTCAATTTGTAGAGTCCCAATGTGCACAGGGAATAATAGTAATCTCAATTTGTAAAGTCCCAATGTGCACAGGGAATAATAGTAATCTCAATTTGTAGAGTCCCAATGTGCACAGGGAATAATAGTAATCTCAATTTGTAGAGTCCCAATGTGCACAGGGAATAATAGTAATCTCAATTTGTAAAGTCCCAATGTGCACAGGGAATAATAGTAACTGCAATGTGTTAAGTCCCAATGTGCACAGGGAATAATAGTAATCTCAATTTGTAAAGTCCCAATGTGCACAGGGAATAATAGTAATCTCAATTTGTAAAGTCCCAATATGCACAGGGAATAATAGTAACTGCAATGTGTTAAGTCCCAATGTGCACAGGGAATAATAGTAATCTCAATTTGTAAAGTCCCAATGTGCACAGGGAATAATAGTAATCTCAATTTGTAAAGTCCCAATGTGCACAGGGAATAATAGTAATCTCAATTTGTAAAGTCCCAATGTGCACAGGGAATAATAGTAATCCCAATTTGTAAAGTCCCAATGTGCACTGGGAATAATAGTAATCCTAATGTGTAAAGTCCCAATGTGCACAGGGAATAATAGTAATCTCAATTTGTAAAGTCACAATGTGCACAGGGAATAATAGTAATCTCAATTTGTAAAGTCCCAATGTGCACAGGGAATAATAGTAATCTCAATTTGTAGAGTCCCAATGTGCACAGGGAATAATAGTAATCTCAATTTGTAGAGTCCCAATGTGCACAGGGAATAATAGTAATCTCAATTTGTAGAGTCCCAATGTGCACAGGGAATAATAGTAATCTCAATTTGTAGAGTCCCAATGTGCACAGGGAATAATAGTAATCTCAATTTGTAAAGTCCCAATGTGCACAGGGAATAATAGTAACTGCAATGTGTTAAGTCCCAATGTGCACAGGGAATAATAGTAATCTCAATTTGTAAAGTCCCAATGTGCACAGGGAATAATAGTAATCTCAATTTGTAAAGTCCCAATATGCACAGGGAATAATAGTAACTGCAATGTGTTAAGTCCCAATGTGCACAGGGAATAATAGTAATCTCAATGTGTTAAGTCCCAATGTGCACAGGGAATAATAGTAATCTCAATTTGTAAAGTCCCAATGTGCACAGGGAATAATAGTAATCTCAATTTGTAAAGTCCCAATATGCACAGGGAATAATCGTAATACCCGTTTGTAAAGTCCCAGTATGCCCAGGAAATAATAATAGTGATGACGATGTAATAGAAAATAAGACATTTATCAAATTAGATCTAAATAGTCATAAGAATGATAGGCTGTTAAAAAAAAGTCCCACTCTATGCAGGTGCTTAGTGTGCCTTCTGTGATATCCCTCAGGAAGCCTTTCTTGGAATGTGCATTACATTACATGTCCAGATGGTAGTTTATCAAGTTTCTCTAATCTATATGGTAATAAGTAAACGTTGTGGTTCTAGTTTTATACAGGGCTCTTCAGGTCTTTTTGAAAGCATGTGAGATTCTATACGGTTTTGGTTTGAGATGTGGGAATTTTGTTAGCTATTTGTAAACAACTACAGATCAGGTCGCTTTAACAGGATATTTAGCTCTGTTGATCACTCTGGGACTAAATGGTATCTCACAGGGTGGCACATGGGTGTTATAGTCTCCAGGGCATTGTTTTACCTATTTTTGTAGCAGTGATGTTCCAAATAAAGATGGTGGACTGGTCTGCACTGACGCAGTGAACTCGTTCCTTGTTTGTGTCGACAGCAGTGAAATCAGTACATTCGGACAACGTTGCCTCCACCTGTATTAATGACATAGATAGGATGAGACAGTGATTTAGAATGAAAAGAGCTGAAAAAGAAGGAAAGATTGTAAACACGTTTAAAAAGTATACTACATCATGTTAATCAATGAATAAACATTAACATTAAAAACACATATTCATATAAAGGTTACACTGGGTGTTGTAGTAGAACCATGTTGGCAAAAACTGGAGCCCTGATGCATTTCACCATCAGGCTTCCTCAGAAGGTTCCAACTTACAATGGTGAAAACACCTTACATAGGAAATAAGAGAGAGAAAGAGAAAAGAAGAGATGGTACTGATGGGAGCCCTGGGAATGATGCAGTAGGGTCATTTTATTACATATAAATAAATACATTAACCAAAAAATACATATACGAATGTGAGTGATATGTAAATGGGGAAATCAGAATAGTAAAATTGTATGGCTCCCCTGCAAACCCCATGTATTAAATCAATGGTCCACCAGGGGCCAAGGACTGATGCAATGCCTTTGGTACCTAATGAAGTAAAAATAAATGGCCATGCTAACCCCAGGGGGCTATTCATTTTTATAAGTGTGGTTAGCGGGGTAGCTCACTAACCACAGCAGTGGAACATTTATTGTTATACATGGTGTTAACTGGGCAGCCTGTTTTTTTTATTCTTTTAATTGTTATTTTACGTTTTTATATTGGGACGAGTCCTCCCGACATAAGATTACATCCTCCCCATAGAAGTCTACTTGGAGGTTCAAGTTTACTACTTTGATTTGGGTGTATTTCAGCTTATTTAAGTGTCGGATAGATATATTTGGAGGCATATAGGTGCACATTTTTGTAGCTCAAAATTTGGGTCCCAATGTGCCCTGAATCTGTCTGCAATTCGCAGGCTCAATTTCGGGGGCAAATTGAGTTTACCGTTTAGTCTGTGGAAGCTAGTTTGATTTTGTAATTGGTATTGTTTTATGAAACTCTCAGACATGAAGACACATTGTACACATTGTAAACCTTCTCTCTTTTCCAAAACATCCCAGTCTTGGATTCCACAAAATAGCCAATCCATAAACACTCAAGGCAATCAGATAACACGTTTCAGTAGGAAATCTTCCAGCCAGCAGGATCTTTCCATGCACATTCCAGAATCTGAGTTGATCATCAGAATGAAATTCTGGAAGGTGGGCAGGCCATGCACATTTAGAATGTCGCAGACATGATGTGTCACCATATTGACCTAACCAGTGAAAACAATTACTTATATTCAGCTGGCAGATCAATTGGACATTGTGATCTTTATTTGTAAAAGAGAGAATTGCAGGGTATTGAGAAGGGAATTTCAAACGGAAGGCCAAATTAGCCAAGTTGAAAAAATGATCTTATGTTTGAAATGCCCATCGCAATTCTCTGCAATTCTTTCTTCTATGAAGAAAGTCCTTACATTTATCTCATGGAGATCATATTGTATCAGCTAACTATAATTTACAATAAGGGTTTATTGATGATTGATCATCAACTGCATTAGATAAAACAGTAAAAAAAAATGATGAATTCTACTGATATCAACCTTTGATGATTATTGCAAAACAGGTGTTAGGCAAGAGACCCCTTACTTACCACCACTGGACTGCTTAAATAATTGAAAACCAGGACAGTGAGTTGAAAAATCTCCCCTTGAACCACTGATTTGGGGAGGATCATGTCAACATAATACGGCTTGAATGTGGTGATCTCAACATTCTGAGCTTCTGCGTAACCAGACTTGCTCAAGCAAAATGCGTCAGTCACCCATCCAGTGATGGAATCTGGGGCAGTCAGGTGAAGCTGTTCATGACCATCCTCTCTGCAATCAGAAAAAAATGTCACGAGAAATTGTAATGTGGATAATGTTCTAATAACTATATAATTGCACAATAATAGGACTAGGGCTCTTGCTGCATTATGTGACATTTATTGTGAGAAATAGTGGAGAGAGGTGGGGCTTCAAGACATGATGGCCACTTGAAACTTCCCCTCCGCTGTACCTAATTATTCCTACTTAAAAGCCAGTTTTGACAAAAGGCGACAGGTGGCGTTCATGCACCAAAAGATCTGTTTATATTTGTATGCTCCTGCATACTTGCTTTTTGAAGAAACAAAAAAGATTGGATATTTTTTACATCAAGCACAAATTGGAGTCTTCCTTCATGTATGGTGAGCAACCAAGTTTTTGTTTTGTCTCTGCCATACCTAAGCCTAAACCAGCTAACATCAACATCCCATGTTGTTAAAACCTGGCTGGAAAAAATATAAAAGGAGACCAATTTCAGAAGGAATTCAATTAATAGTGAAAAAAAAACCCACTCCGCAGAAAGGAAATGTGCAGCCTGACAAAATGATGACTCCTGCCTCACGACCTCCATCAACTAGACAAGATCTTAAGGTCAAATTCATCCCTAATTAAAGAAGTAATAGAAACAGCCCTGGCCTCAGTACAAAAAGAAATCTAGACCCTTCAAAATCAGGTGAGCTCTAACACTGAGCAAATACAAACTCTCTCAGGAGACTATGACCTGATAGCCAATGACTCCATTGACCTGCACAACAGATCATGGCACTAGATCTTGCTGAAATAGCATTCACATATGGAGCATGACTGAAACAGTAGGTATAGAGGCCTTACCTGCAACCTTGAACCAAATTCATGGTTCCACTGATACAAAACTATAGAAGCAGTCATTACAGAACGATTTTGCAACCCATTGATATATATGTCGGAGTTCTCATACAGGTCTTTCAAGACATGAAACCATTCATTCTCTACCATAGATAGCAATGATGTCCACTTGCAGATCAACTCAGAGCCACCGGATAATCCTCAAAATAGCAAATCTTCTGTTGTCCTACCCTGGTCCAAACGACATTGTCAACATGAGCTCCCAGACATTGGCACTTAACAGGTACTCTCATTTATAACTACCAAAACCAATAATTTATGGCCTTAGTACTCAGGGGCTGCATTCGACTGCTCATTGAGACCAAACGGCTCTCAGCCCTAAACTGTATACTTTGACTTACAGGACCAATTGTAGAACCATCTATGTTAATAATTCAATTCTATGGTTATGGTGGTAACATTGTAATTATGTAACTTATAGGCCAACGTTAAGTCACTTTCTGTGTTTGTTGAATGGTAAGGAATTCTGTAGTAATTACTGGCCATATTATTACTGAACATCAATTTAAAACTATTTACTAAAATATTGGCAAATGGACAAATGGGTATTCTGGCAGACATAATATTTAATATAAAGCCAGTTTTCATTAAAGGGAACGAGGTCAAAGATAATATTGTTACAATATTAAACTTCATTGACTATGCAGAGCGTTAAAGCAATTCATCAATTCTGTTAGACGAAAAAGGCATTTGATTGGGTGAATTGGAGGTTTATGATTAAGTGCCTGGAGAAGTTGGGTTTAGGTGATAATTTCATAGTGTGGATAAGGGCATTGACTTAGACCAACTCATTGCCTATGTCCATTACTTCCCAGACAGATTGCTAATCTTATAAATAGAGAATGAAAAGAAATAAATGTTATGGTGTAAATGATAAATCTGGTAATATTTCGAATCTCCAAATCAGATTCTGGAGTTTGATGTGTATGTTTTACTAAACGGAAAATATCTCATGAAGGCTGACACAAAATAAGCCATACATTTTAGGCTATTCTGCTGGCACAATGGACAGACAAGTGCCTATTTTTATAATACTTTGCTAAAAAATGTTTGATTCAGTTTGGGTGTAGGCACTCCTTACATTTTATAAGCCTGGTAATACTTTTATTAAAAAATAACAAATCTGGCACTTCAAAAAAATACCTAAAAAGGGTAGTAAATCCAATCCTATTTTTTTGGGTGGCTCAGTTTGCACAATTTTGTTTATTTCTAGACATATTTCATCACCCTGATTCTTGTATTCCACCTCATTGGGCACACGATGAAGACTGAGACAAGGTTAGTGCATGCATTTTTCTTCAAACCACCACATTCTATGCCAAATACATCACACAAAGTTTGTACGGGCCAGTCAGTTATAGGTGTAAACTTTACATATTATACCGTACTAGAATACTGTTCCTTCAATAGTACATACACAATACATAGAACTATCAACGCACAACCAAAAATTGATGTATTTTTCTCAAATCAATTTTAAAAACAATAATTGATTAGAAAGTAGAGATTTCATCATTAACTATATATTGATTACACGAAACTCAGTCTCTTACACTATGCCACTTGGATACAAAGGTCTGCACAATTTATTTGATTTCACTGCAATAGATAAAGCACCTATGGGTGGCTGTGATTACTACACCAAGAAGCTTGGTCAGGCTTCAAATAAGGGAATGAGGAGGACTGCTCTAAACCGGCCTATTTAATCTGGTGTTCTGATAAAGGTACCGACATTTTGGTTACGTCTACATCATCACACATTTTAAACATGCTGTTTTAGGGTATTGCTCCCCATTTTTCCTTCAGTAGGTATTTTAGCTTAGACACAGCTCGGAGCATATGGAGAAAAATATTTACCCAAGAGATACAAGATCAAACAACCATGTCTCAGGGAAGTGTTTTCGTATGACAGGCTTCCTTGCTTTTGGTCTCGTGGGGGAATCTGTGAAATAATGAAAAATAAAAAAAATTATAAGAGAAAAGTTAAACAGGACAGGTCCAATGAAGAAAGAAAATAAGCTGCGTTACTGGTTGGCAGGTCGATTTGGCTAATGGGAGGCATATTATCCCTATAGCCCAGTACTTTTAGTAGTAGTTCCCCTGAGAGCATGGATTTTAAACATAGATGTGATCCATCTCACTATTATCCTTACGGCTACGTCATTTTGTTTTGGAAAAACTAAGTAAAACTTATTATGTGCCCCAAATTAAGAAACATTACTTAGTAAGGACCAGGGAGGTCTCCCTGACTTTTATGTAAACCCCCCTCACAGGTTAACTGACTTCTTTTTTCTTTTTAAATATCAATACCTTGGTCAACCACAGTCCATTGATATGTCTTGTTGTTATATAAGTTTAAATTGTTTAATATTTACATCATTATCACTGAGAACTGTAATTGCGTTGTAATGTTTGTGTCGTAATGTTATTTCAAAAACTTTTTTTAATAAATAATAAATATAAAAAAAATGTATTATGTCACTTTTTATTTTACTTCTTAAAGGGACTCTCACCCTAAAAAAGGGGTGGCCAAATGACAGCTTTGGAGCCCCATTGAGACGTGCGGCCTACAGAATTATGTTGGATGAGCTTTTTTTTTGCCTTAAAATTCATTAAAAAATGATTTTTTTTGAGTTTTATAAATACTTTACTGGGTGTAAACATAGTCCGCTGGTTTGAAAGGTAAGTTTAATACTGTGTAGTCGAAGCATGCAATCCTTATGGAGCTAATTTGTACAGCCTTGCTAACATATCTGCGGGAATTTATACTTCTCCCAGCCAAGATGAAGATTAACATGACCACTTATAGTTATATAGAACTGATAGAATGGCAAGTCGAGAAAGGAAGAAAAGAGATGGGAGATCGGAACAGCTTGATTGTTAGAGGTTAAAATAAAGGCCAGAGTGCTCAAAAAGACATTTTACGTTGCATCATACACATTGTGGAAATGATTTGACAATGCTTACGGCTGGCGGGATGCTTGTCCTTCATATCCTGAGTTTGTCCACCGGATGATCGGACAGCGAATTCTAAATCTGGGCAATGCACTGGTTTGTATACCTTAGTGTTGGTAAAAATCTTTAGGAGGCTGAACTGTCAGATTATAAAAACATGGAAGTAAAATTTAATGAATAACATTTTGACGTAATAAATGCTAGCCCATTTCATTATTTCTTTCTTTCCCTATCATTAAAACCTAAGCAAACATCATATTATTTCTGGAAGTTAAGTTTTCCTAATTCTTTCACTCTCATATTTTATTTGCACTTACCTGAAATAAATGTCCCACATCTGCTTCCAATGAAATAGGTTCATACAATTCTGCACTTCCTGAGCAGGGATTTCTCTCTGGCTCATCTTCAAAGGGTCGGCTCCAGTATATTATGTCCTGAAATTGCATTTCCATTCTCTCGTGGCGTTCTTCCTATATAAATATTGGAAAACCCAGAATAAGTATGTTTCCATCATTTAACAGAATTCAGTTAAAAAGTTTAGAGCGAAAATTTGCAATGCACACAGCAAACTTTGAATGGGAGAATCCTAAAAGCTATACTAGCTCCTTAAATCAAGATTTAACCCAATGTGTACTAGCATGCAATCCTAATACAATGACTAGGTAAGGGCCAGGGTCCACACAGCATCTGAGAAATATCACAGAGAACATGGGAAAAAAAGAGAAAATCAATCCATGATTTATTTTTCCCAATTCCCTACTCAGCTGCTTATATTCCAGCACTTACTGTTGACTCAGAGCATTGTTCCGGTGCCCTGAATCATTACCAGTGCATTTAAGCATGCACTGACTGAGGTCTGACTTAGCCTTCATGTTGTGGGGAAAATACTAATACAGTTGACCTTGAAATTACTCTGCTCCCCCCAAATTTTTGGACTCTGGTTTAGTTAGTTATGGCTATGAAACTGCCCTCTATGCGAGAGTGATACATGTAAGTAATTTCATCCCATGGGGTACCTTTGTCTGCTGGCTTGTTTGTAATATGTTCTGCTGGTGGTAGAATAAAGTCCACTTGACTTCATCCAGCTGTGCACTTAATTATTTTGGAGAAGCACTTTTGAGTCTATTCACAATTCGTCACCCGAGTTTGACTTAGAAAAAAAAAGAACCCAATTTGAATCTTCCCCATTGAAAGTAATGGGAGGCAAAAAGACTGAAGCTATTTTTGAGACTAAGTCAAACTTGGGTGCTTAGAATTTGAGTTGAATTTAGTGAATAGACCCAATTGTGTCACATTTCCCCATGCTACTTACTTACTCAGTTCCGTTAGTTGTTAGAGAAGATATTTCCACTGTCAGTTATTATATGTAAAGAACAACTTAACTAAAATATGAACCTATGTTATAGGGACTCCATCACCATAATATTGTTTTTATTGTGAATTAAAAAAAAATCTAAAACAATCTGTACATTGTGTTAGCTGAATTGGTAGACAAATGTGTTTTAAATCATGGTTGATTTAGAGTTTTAAAGATAACATTGAAATGTTAGGCACAATGCTTAGTGATTAATGGGACCTGGGGGAATTCTCTCTGGTTGAGTTTGTCTTAATAAGGTTTTAATCTCTCTTACAAATGCAAATTGATCCGAAAACTTTCCATGAGGCCTGAGAAGAAAAAATCCTTTATCCACAGAACGGACAGAACACATGGACCCAGATTCTGCTGTGATGTCCAGGTTCACCTTCCCCCTGGGCTCAACCTCTTTTTCTGAGTATTGAAGTTTCACCTGTTCACAAGAAGACAGAAGCAAATGATATAGAAGAAATTGAGACATTTGGAGTTAAATATTCAAAAACTCTTTTTAACAGCAAAAACGTTTTAAACAATGCATTATACAGAGCCAACTGCAGAAGGAAATTGTGTGCTGGCTGGTATGGTGGTGTGGGCACATCTGGTGCTCAGCATAGTTATGTGGGCATTTCTGATTCTGGGTAAAGTGATGTGGGCACATCTGGTGGTCAGCATATTTATATGGGCACATCTGATGCTGGGTAAAGTAATGTGGGCACATCTGGTGCTCAGCATAGTTATGCAGGCACATCTGATGCTGGGTAAAGGGATGTGGGCACATCTTGTGCTGGGTAAAGTGATGTGGGCACATCTGATGCTGGGTAAAGTGATGTGGGCACATCTGGTGCAGTGTAAAGTTATCTAGTGCTGGGTAAATTAATGTGGGCAAATCTGGTGCTGGGCAGAGTTATGTGGATAAATCTGGTGCTGGGCAAAGTGATGCACATATGCAGTGACATCACACAGTTGTCCTGCTCCTCCAATTACTGCAGTGATCACCCCCCCCCCCATAAGGCAGTGGCCACCTTCTGAATAAAGTTGCCACTGCACAAAGGTCTCTATTCGTCTGCATTGATCGCAGGGGTGACGCTACCATATGAACAAACTTTAGGGACTCTTTCACCTGGACATTTGCACTGTGAATGTAGAGAATAAACATGTTTAAAAAAATGACCTATATATATATGTCTGTTGTGTCCCATGTTTATGAAATCCCCTTTTGGCTTGATTTGCAAATTGCATATTAACCCATTGAAAGTAATTTATTTGCATATCAAGCCACATGATGATGTCATAAGCGGGAGACACCACAGACTTTTTAAACCTAATTTTATCTTGACGTATACTTTTGCTTATAATTGTGATAAAACAATGTAAAGATAATTTTTCATATTTTTTTCAAATATCCACCTTCACTTTTAAACAATGTTAGGTGACAAAGTCACTTTAAGCAGCTTTGTAAAAGTCCACCACAGCATCTAACTCAGGGGAGACATGTATTGACTGATTGGAATCACTGATATGGGGGGCCACCCTCTTATTTTGTTATTTATGCCACCCAGAAACCTAGAATCTCCGAATCAGCCTCTTGCAAGTAACCAAAAGTAGGGAGGGAGAAGCTAGAGTGGAAAGGGATACCCAGTATTCAATGCATTTTTGTGTGCAGGAAAACATGTACATTGGGTAAGTTTGATGCTGGAGAATACCTTAATATGCTGCGTCTGATATTTCCATACCTTGTTCTTGAAGCATGGTGGTATTATGTAGTGTCCTCTATCTGCCGGTATAGCCCCACCCCGTAATATAGTGAAAACAATGATTTTGGCTTCAGGATACATTTCTGAGCTGACGTCCAATTGTGCATTAAAGGAACCCTTCAAATCTATGAGAAACAGGATGAGAGAGAAGCACGGAAATTATTTAAAGCTCCTAATATATAATATAATACATTAGTTTGAAGCAGATATGTAGGCCTTGTAAATATAGAGTTATAAAGAGAAGTGCAGTAGTTCTTGATGGGGACTGGTTGTTTGTTTGTTTGTTTGTTTTCTTTATGGTCGTTATCATGGTGGACAATTGTAGAGCTAAGCTGTACATCATGGTCATACAATTGTGGACTGAATAAATAAGCGTTAGCAGGTGGTAAGAGATGAGTCTAAAATATAGAGGTACAAACGCTGGTGAAAGGTTACATCTCACTAATCTCTCCACGAATCTGTTTTTTTTTTTTTAAAGAAACTTAAGAAGATGTACGTGGAAATGGTATTCCCTCAGAAATGAATGCAATGTCCACTTTACTGTTGTTTTGTGATTTTTGTGTACATATTAAGATGGAAAGAGGAAAAAACTGTGTTCACAGGAGAATCCACCGGGCTTCAACTGAGACCAGAGCAAAATAATCCAGCTCTGAAGGGGTGTTGTCCAGGTAGTGCTTCCAAACAGGTGCCTCCCAAATATGCCGACCCAGCACAGCACAAATAGGAACATGAATGAAAAGGAAATGGGAATGGCACTCTGAATGAGTGTGAAAAACTAATTTAATGGCAGAAAAAATAATATAAAGTAAATACAGCAAAGTAGTGGGAAAAAGACTTGACGCGTTTCGCATGACTAGCACGCTTAATCATAAGTCGACTTATGATTAAGCGTGCTAGTCATTCGAAACATCTTCCCCAGAGCTGAACTGAGAACTGCAAACTGACAGACAGGGGGACAAGCGCCTCGGAACAGTGATTACATTTCAATTAACTGTCTAACAGCCCTGAACTGTACTTTTATAAACATATATTCCTGAATAAATGATGGTGTGGAAAAAAAAAATAAAATAAAGAAATATTAGGTTATGTCATATAGATTATAGTACATAAACTCACTTTCACCATCTGGGTGTCCTGCAATATCCAGTTTGTGTTTTGCAATATGTAGGATACTGGCTTTGCTCACAACCTGCAGAAAATAAAATGATCTGAATCATATACTTTTTTAAGTTTGATTATGAAAATATCAAAATTACATAGAATAACTATGTCGACACAACCATAAACACGTTATCAGTACACTGTCGAGGAAGTTAAACCAACTGTTCCCACAATATCATCCTGCAATAAATGTTTCCATTTTCTGCACAAAAAAATAACTACATAGATACAGAATTGCCTCTATATTTACCGCATCATTATTATTGCTAAGGAAATTATTGCTAAGTGTAACAAAAAAGTTGACCAAAGTCTTATACTTAAAGGGACACTAGCACTTACATTTTGTGAATATTTCCCATGATGTAACATAGTCCAAAATCTCACTTTAGAACTGTGGCTAAAGCATGCATGATGATGTCATAAGATACACCCCTGCTCTCTTACCGGCTCCTGTGTATCATAGTGGGCCCCTTGTGATGTAGTAGTTATATTACCCTCCCATTCAATGCAAGTCTATGGTCAGAATTCTGACTGATAGACTGCATTCTGTGTCCCCAGCCCCAAAGTGAGATAGTAGTGCTGTAAAGTCACTGGGGGGTGGCACCCAAAACCACTATATTTCACAAAATGGTGGCACCCAGTCACACTTGTTTAGTAAAATATTTCATAAAATAAACATACATAAAAAAAACAAAAGACATATCTGAATAAAACAATACAAAAGTAAAAACAAATTAATATTTTTCTTTTTTGGTGGGAGTGTGCCTTTAATGCTTTTTCTCAAGGGAACAAAAGACAACACATTAGAAAAAAAGGCAACACATAGAGTAAAAGGAAAACTATTCAAATGAGTTTAAATCTGAAGTTAAATATCTTATAATTGTGTCATTGAGATTAGCACCATTCAATAAACCTGTCATTTTGTAGCCTCATTTTATGACATGTTGAATTATGCATAATAATAATAACAGCATATTGTACAATCCTGGGCACTACCATTGGGCACCCTGGGCATCCTGGAACTATTACCCAACTTAATGGGACTTATTTTATCGATCTTAGAATAATGAAAGGCTGAGGAGACGTCACCTGGCCTGATAAACGCTAAGGACGGGATGGATTCTACTGCTGGCATGTTTGCCCACTGAACCATCTTAATCAGTTTCAAAGCAATGGTTTAAACTCATTCAAACCATTTCCTCGTCTTTGATACTTATTATTCAGACAGGCACTCTGTCACGAAAACGTTATCTATACGGTAACTGCAGAGAGTAAAACCATGATCAATAATTATGCATACATCCTGTTTGCAGAATCACAGGCAAATACCTATATTAAGAGGCAAACGTGTTCTAGGAGTGTCTCCTGTTTATGACATCACGGGGGGCTTGATATAAATATACATTTCCCATCATTGAAAGTAGTTCATTCACATTCGGAGTCACAGGTGATGTCATAACTGGGAAACTTTGCAAACCCTTTTAATGCACATGATTCTCGTAGTTTATACATATGCATGGACTGCTTCTAACACACTGGGGGATATTTATTTATATGGTGCACACTGGAATAGTGTGTAACAAAGTTATTATACCTTTTGGCAAATGTTGGTTTTCTCTGCTGCATGTGTTCACCCTCAACTAGGGTTGACACCTTTTCTACAAAAAATAAAAAATACCGGCCTTGCTGGTGCCTCCATAGATTTAACAGTGGCACCAAGCCAATGGGTAACACAACCCATGAATAAACAATAAGATACTGAAAGGCAGAGTGACTTTTCCAAACATTTTATATCCCTGTCACTGAAGGGTCAGGATGTATAGAAAAGGTGCAATCTCCATGATACATAACATTATAATGCTCTACATACAGATCATTTCTGAACATGTTTCATTTGCTACCTTCACAGCATAAACAATGTTTAGATGACAGATATGTTTCTCTCTGTGTAACAATGCGTTTAGTGGATTTACATTAAAGTGTTTGCTTTTATCATTGGACCAACCTGTAATGTATTTACTATTGGAGGAGGTGGGCTATTTCTTTGCTCGTAAGTGTTCGTCTGATCTATTTCACGGTGAAGGGATGCCATGGCTGTATTCCTATCTTCATTGGCTATGTTTCTATCTGGAAGTGGGGGTTCTCCAGAGGACTTATCTAGCAGACTTTGTATTAAGGGGTCCCTAGAAGTCCCTCTCTTCTGGATCTCAGCAGAATGGGGGAATTTTTCCAACTTGGTTATTTTGACCTCAGCTTTGAAATCCCCGTCCCAGTTCTGTGTAATTCTCATTTTCATGAATAATCGCTAATTGTTAGCCTATTTAATAGTGCCCAAGAAATAGATTAATGTATCCCAATGTAATGACATGTTCTTTAACCTTCTGGCACCATACCAGAGCCTGCAACCTTTTATTTCTGAATATTGTACTTTGAAAAGAGTTTTGAGTTCATAACAGGCATATAGAGCTAATCAGAGATTTTTCCTCTGATTGGGGGCACCAAATACTCACCATGTAGAAAATATCAAGATGGTCCGATCCATGATGCAAATCATTCTTTTCGAAAAAGTATTCAACTGTCACTGATTCCTTGGTGTCACAATCCCACTTTCTTTTAGTTTTGTCTAGTTTTATAAAACTATTGCTCCCAGAATAAAAAGGTGAAAGCCATTTGTACGCAGGTTTTGTATTGTCTTCATCATCTTCGTCTAAATGAGAAGTTCCCTGGAATGTATAATATTAAAAGAAAGATAAAAATAGTTTTTTTTAGGGTAGCAGAGTGTTTTGAAAATATTTTGTAATCAGAAAGTGGTACAGTGTATTAGCATTTACGTTAAGAAGATAATCTATATGTGTAAAAATACAGTTAAAGGAGAAACATACCCTTACAGAGCTACTGGATCTACCAGTCAATTTTTAACATGTGGCTAGACCCCAATCTCTCATTCGGTTTATATAATGATAAATAATTAATCATCATTAATCAATCATCCACATTGTTTCCTAGATGTAACGCTATGTAAATAAACTATTCTTGCCTAGATTCCTCATATTGTGCCTTCACTTCTCCTAAAAATAGCCTTTTTATAGTTAAGTGAGGAAGTATTCATTGGAGGATTTTATGATACACACAATCAGTGGAATCTGGGCAAGACTGATTTCTATACAAATATATAAATATATATAACACATGTATCAATGTGTATACCTTCAAGCACTGTGCACTACTTGCTTAATAATATAAATATATATACATGTGTTTTGTTTTAATTGTTGAAAAGTATGTGACATTTTACAGTACTTTCTCAACAGAACATATTTGAAAATTAGAGAAATCCCAATGTATTTCCTGATAAATTACTTGGTAATAAGTAGTGTCTGGGAAGGTTAATCTGGCAACAATATATAGCATAATGCAGACTGCGCTAACCGTGAAAGGCTGTCCGAGATGGGATAAACCTGCCTGCTTCCTATTGATCAAGATAACAATTGGATCCGCATATATATATTAATGCACGAGGGAGCGTCACTCAAGCTCTAATATAAAAAAAAAAAAGAAATGCAGGGACTCAGCACACTGTGTTCAAAGGAGTTTTATTTTGCAGAAATGTGACATTTCAGCTCTGTCATGAGCTATTTTCCAGTCTCTTGAAAAAAGCTCATCACAGAACTGAAACGTTGCATTTGTGCAAAATAAAACTCTTTTGAACACAGTGTGCTGAGTCCCTGGATATCTTTTCTTTGCTTCCTAATGATGGCTAGGTGATGGCTTGCCTTTCAGTCAGAGAATAAGATGGCATGTACTGTTTAAAGTGCACAAGTGAAAGAGTCCCTTTAAAGACAGCATGATGTTTGGTGTTGTCAGGTTATTCTTTAATCACCGAACAGGCTCCGTGAGCAACTCACCGTCACAGAAATTCTGTCTTTCCATTCCGATGTATCCAATGTAAAGCGAGCAAGTCCATTCTCATCGGTCACCACTGAGATAGTAGTCTTCACATCCTCATTTTCCACGGTCAGGTAAACCGTTTCTTTAGCTTTGGGCTTTTTGTCCCTGCCCACAACAGCTACCTGAAGAATGGAGAGAACAATACCAATCACAACATTAGCCCGCACATTACAAGGGCTTTTCACTAAATCAGAAAAATCCAAAGAAAAACGGGCTCAAACCTTGCAAATTACCGTATTTGCTCGATTTTAAGATGACCCTGATTATAAGACGACCCCCCAAACTTTGGATATTTATTTAGGAAAAAAAACTAAAAGCCTGAATATAAGACTACCCTATAGGAAAAAAGTTAAACTTGTATATTGCTTTTTTAATAAAAATGTATATCAAAAAAATGCATTTGTTTTTATTTCCTTTTATGTGCCAATTCTGCCTCTCTTTCCATTGCCCCCAGCTTTGTCATTCTCCCCCTCCCTTTGATTTCCCCTTCTCCTCTGTCTCTTCCTCCCTTGTTTCTCTCTGCCCCCCTTCCCTCTGTCTCTTCCCCCCATGTAGCTCTCTTCCCCCCTCCCTTCCCTTGTTGCTCTGTTTCTGCCCCCCTCCCTCCCCCTTCTCTGTCTCTGCCCCACTCCCTCCCCCTGTCTCTGTCTCTGCCCCCTCCCTCCCCTGTCTCTCTTCCCCCTCCCTCACCCTCACCTGGAAGTCGATCCCTGGTGGCTAGTGGGGGCAGCCGGGGGATGTCTGCACGATGCGTGCAGACATCCTCCATGCTGCCCGACACGGCAGTCTATTATGACGGACAGCTGGTCCGTCATAATAGTCTGCCGTGTCGGGCAGTATGGAGGATGTCTGCACGTATCGTGCAGACATCCCCCAGCTGCCCGATTCTCCCTGGTGGCTAGTGGGGCAGCAGAGGATGGCAGCAGAGGCACGCTCGCCGGGACTTCTGTGACGAAAGCGGAAGTACCCGGCTTCTTCACAGCTCATCGCGCAGACTTCCCCTGCTGTTAGAGAGGGGGATCCAGGTCCCCTGCAGCTCTGCTGGGGACCTGGATCCATGTTTTATAATCTGACCTCAATTTGATGTCAGATTATAAGAAGACCTCGATTATAAGACGAGGGGTAGTTTTCAGAAAAAAAATTCTGAAAAAAACCTTGTCTTATAATCGAGAAAATATGGTACAAACGTCTCTGTTGCCTCCAAACTAATGATGGTTTCACCTCACTCCGCCAAAGTTGTTAACAGGAAAACTATTTAAAAAATGATCAGCGACATTATACAAAAAGTTGCTTAGTCAATAGAGTGGCTAGTGTCTCCTCTGATTCAGATATCCCTCAATCCCAACACTCTATTGGCTAAACATCTTTGTGCGAAAAGCGTCTGGCGTTAAACTCTTTCTCTCATGGCAATATATGTACAATATAAAATACATTTATAATACTATCTGATGGATATTAAGCTAGCTTCAGAAGCAACCCATCACTTTTTTTTCTACCTTTGTCCTATTCACTAATTCTGAGCTGGCAAGTGCACTGCAAGAACGAGGCATTATTAGCTAAATTGAAAAGATAGTAAAGTTGGAGAATTTTTCCTACGTTGCTATTAATGCCGGTTTATTTAACAGAACAATTCTCAGTTCACCTTTTTTAGTAAATCACCTCTACTGAAAAGAATGCAGCTGTTCATTTCTATTTTCTTTCCAACGCATTTTCCTTTGATTTGTTCTGCCCTTTTTCTTTCTCCTGTTGTACTTTCCCATGTAGCTATATTATCTGGTTCATGGAAGACATGCTTTTCTTTGAACATAGTCCACAATAGTAGTAAATGACTTTTTCTCTGTAGTATTACTAACCACTCTCTATTAGATTTACATTATTTATTCATGTGGTTACTCTTTACTAGCACATATGCCACTTGCTCACCGTGCCAGTGTAGCTGATTCCTTTTCTGTAGAAGTATTCAGTGTCCTTAAAGAATATCATTTGTTGTGTTCCAACGTGTAAGTACTTCTCTGCCTTTTCCTCCACACCTAAGAGAAGATGTATTGGGTTCAGTTTACTAACATTCTAGAACTAATGTAAATTGATGACGTAAAACATGTGTAGATACATTGCATAGAAACATAGATGCAAAAACTACTGGCCTATAATTGAAAACGCTAGGTGTATGAGTAATCTTAGGGCTGTATTGAGGAAAAAGTGAAAGTGAAGTGATTTCAAACGTAAGGGTCCCTGGCTTGCTGTACCTAGATACTAGATTAGGTACATCATTTTAGTATTTATATGTTTCATGTAGACCAATGTATTTAATCTACTTTTATATGTTTTGTATGTATATTTTAATAGTATCATAGTCTATATATGAAAAACCTTTGGACATATTCCAATATTCCATTTGTGCCACGCTACTCTTGATTATTTTCCTCTAAGAGCTTGCGCCCACAACAGTCTCCATATAATACTTGCTAATCCTCTTCTGAACCATTTGTGGAACCATGTGCATAGCAGCAGCTCAAACAATATATCTGCTTTCCCTATATTCTTTTTATTTACTCTCTTTTTAAAATTGCCACTAACTTATAGGTTTTTTTTGATGCAGGTTTATAGCAAGTTTGTTCCACACTCCCTCTAGTCTTATTTGTGTGTGACTTGTCCATATGTGTTGGGCTAATGGGCCTGTGTTAGTCTTGTATTTAGTATTGCCTTTTATAATATAATATGAAGATCTTATATTAATCATCACATTTTCTCTGGCACTTTACGTGATAATATGACGATCTTATATTAATCATCACATTTTGTCTGGCACTTTACATGATAATATGATCAATTTGCATTGGATATGTCTATGGGTTACATTATGTATTGTAATATATGTTTTTGATACATTTAAAAAGAAAACAATGACAATTTTCTCAGACATTAGGCCTTTGCTTGCAATTCTGCTAACACAGAGTATCAATTATTTTCATCCTTTTTTATTCTCCACATTCACGGTATAAGTAATGTTTAGGTCACGTTAAAGACAACAGTGTTCTTTATAAAATACATAGACGGATCAAATAATGCATTTATTGAATGCCTCTTAGAACAGATAATACATTTTTGTGTGTTTGCCTTGGACACAAATTGTTTCTGAATGGCAGCCTTGTCACGATTTTTAGCTCAGCGATGCTAATGATACTAAGTTTCTCTTGAGACTGAGTCATTAAAACTAATTGCTAGTTCAAATGCCTTCAATTGCCCATGAAATTTAGTCTGTTACTCTTTCGCTCGCCCTTGTTGTACTGCTATTTGCTATGACTGTGTTAACAATTTTCCCCTTTACATAATTAATAATTTAGCATTTTTTCTAGTAATCAATGTATCTTCAAATTAGATACTAAGAACCATTTGGTCTCTTTTGGAACTATGTGGCTATATCTACCTTTGGAACTCTGTGAGTTGCAACTTGTTGCTTTGAAAACCCACAAATGAAAGTGCTAGTTTTCAGTCTTCTTTCATCTGGCACATCTATTGCTAAGTCACAATACACCTACACAAGGGACTTACCTTTGCAGCTACATTTTTGTTTGTGGTTTACTTGACTTCTACATAGTGGTGATATTCCTACTTTGAACAACTCCTATGTCTAGTTTATATAGTCCAATTATCTGATCTTAGAGAATTACCTGCTGATAAAAATTCTGGCTAATGTTTATCCATGGGTTCATCTCAGTTCAAAACAACCCATTAGCAGACCCTAGAATGTCTAGAAAGCTCTAATCATCCGGTGTAAAGAGACACTCATACAGTCTTACCTAAGACGTGTTCTTTGAGCGAGGATGAAACTGTTAAAGTATTAATATAATTAACTGTTAAGTTGAAAAAATGAAGGTCGACCTCCTTAGTGAAACAGCCTTTGCTATCAGTCTGCAAATAGAAAAAACAAGTTAAATACAAATCAAGTGAGGAGAGGATAATGATTATAGCAGATCATTACTAGCCTATGAGACAATGACAGGCCTCCTTCACATTTTTGCATTCTGTGGCACTGTGGTAATGGATTTGGGTTAGATTGAACTCCAATGTAAGAACACAGAACCTAAATAGACCACTGCACACAGCATTAGCACTATACAGTAAATTTGTATAGCCGTAGCCAGCTCTTACCAGTATGTTAAGGAATTGTTGACAAGCTTGATTGACAATTTGATTGGTTCCATAATTAACATTATCCAATGGATTAAAATAACCATCACAGACATAGATATTAAGCAAGCCTTGAACTGGCTTCCCGTGGGTATACCTGGTGAGAACAAATGTAAACGTAAGAAAGAGATTGTCACAAATATGTGCAGCAACTCGGCTCTGCTGGTGGTCTTTCTCACTCTATTTCTTTTCTTATCTCTCATCTCCGCTCTTTTTTTCTACTTTCAATAGCTCTTTTTTGTTAATTTAACGTTGTCCTGCTCTTTAAGCTGGCTACACCTTCTGCACTCACATTTCTTGCTTTACCATATAAATAGGTAGAAGAAACTAAGAAGTAGGAAAACTTTAACGACTGGAACCAGGTACCGTTAAAATGTAACTTTTAATTCTCGTAGTAAAAAAGCAGCTTGTCGATAACAGCACACTTAAAAAAGGACATACAAAAGATAGAGGCTGACTAGCTTGACGCGTTTCGTGCTTACACACACATAGTCATAAGCTTATGACTGTGCGTGTAAGCACGAAATGCGTCAAGCTAGTCAGCCTCTATGTTTTGTATGTCCTTTCTTAAAGTGTGCTGTGATTGACAAGCTGCTGTTTTACTATTAAAATGAAAAGTTAAATTTGGTTCCAGTCGTTGAAGTTTTCCTACTTCTTAGTTTCTTCTGGATTGAGTCTTTACTGCCCAGGATTACTCCGACTATTTTAAAGGACCGGACACTTGACTACAAGGTGCGCTCTTTCTTATTACTATTTGTTTCCCGTTGAAGTTTGGGGTCACCTTTTGCTTTTTCATATAAATAGGTAACCTAACTTTGTGAATACACTACCTTGTTACCTTCTTCTCCCTTGTTACTTCCTTTCTTATGTTCTCTTCCTTTTCTACCTTATTTAATTTCTGTTGATTTTTAAAGTTTACTTCTGTTATTACCTAAAATAGGAGTTAGTTCCATTATGATGGTAAATCTGTATTGCACTTAATGTAGTACTCAATGTAACCTACTACCTGACAATATTTGTGTTGTATTGTATACTATATAACTCAATAAAAAAAAGAAATACAGAGATTGCTATAAACATAAGAAACATAGAAGGTGTCACTGGCAGATAAGAACCATTCGGTCCATCTAGTCTGCCCAATTTTCTAAATACTTTTATTAATCCCCAGTTTCTTATCTTATAGCTAGGATGGCCTTGTGCCTATCCCACGCATGTTTAAAGTCCTTCACTGTGTTTAACACTACCTCTAATGCTGGAAGGCTATTCCATACATCCACTACCCTCTCAGTAAAGTAATACTTCCTGATATAACTTTTAAATCGTTGGCCCTCTAAATTGCCTTAATAGAGAACACATGAATTTGCCGATATGCAATTTAGTAATTTCCACAGTCATTGGTCATTTAGTCATGAGTTTGTGTAGCTTTATTACTCTTAACGAAAATAATTTCTTGTAATTAGTCTTTCATTTGATTTATGACGTGCCGTTCAGCAGTACAATTGCTTTAGAAAAAAGTTATCTGTAAGATGGCTTAGGGATATGGTAAACAGCAACTTGCTATACAATGCTTTGATACTAATTGTATAAGCCACATACAAAGACATAGCTGTAAGCTATAGAGCCCTTGTTGTAACTCTCTTCCCTGGTAATAAAGATGGTTTAACTCAAAATGGAAAAAGTTAAGGACAGGTACACCTGTACCAGCATCACAAACATATATACTGACAAATAACCCTCATTGCATGTATGGAGTATGTTTGGATTGGATGTCTGATTGTACTGCGCTATGAAGGGAAAGTGTAAAGGGTGCAAAGGTGAGCTGTTTCCGATCTTACCTTCCACAAACTTCTAGATTGAATAGGTCATCTTTTGGAGCCACTATTTCTGGCGCATTAATTAAGACTTCAAATCTTTTCAGTTCTGAAAAAGATAGACCTGATTTAACAAATATGAACTTAGATCCCCAGTATTCTCCCTCTTTAAAACCCCTCCAATAGAGGTTATCTCTCAGGCTTGGGTCTTTATGATTATGCTTTTTCAGTCCCCCTTCAGTAACCTACTCATGTACTTCAAAGAAGCTGCTTTTTCCACATGAAGTTGGGTTTTCCATAACACCTGTCTACAAATCCCAGATACCTGTCTGTATCTCCAATAAATCTGCACCAGACCACTCATAGTCAATGGTTCAGCACATGACAGAGTGTGGTTGCGCTATTCAGCTTACTGGGCTATGCTATAAACAAAGATTCCTCCTATTCTTTTAGCTTATGATGGTTCTCATCATGAGTTGTAGGTACATTTTCTCTGTTTAGTTACTCACCGTATTCAGCCACAGTAAATGTTTTATAATTATGGTTAGGCATGTCAATCTTATATTCTCCAAGCGGTACTTCGTCTGCTAAATGGAAGCTGAGGTCTATAATCCCTTTAACAGGTGAGACGTCCTGCCACTGGGTAATTATATTTTCTCGAAAATCCTTTGGAAAAATAAGGGGATGTTAGAGTCACCTTAGTATCATGTAGTGTTGGGAAACAGTATGTATTATGTATAATTGTAAATAGCACCTTAGAAGGTGCTGTAACAATCTTTAATGGCCGCTGAAATATTTATGTCTAAAAGAAAGTGTCTCTCTTTGCTTCTCTGTTAATAAAAAAACTCTCTTACACAGTCACAGTCAATCTTCACAAATGTTTACATTTTTATTCTTATACTTAGTGTTCTGGTACCAATTATCTTGAGATTTTTTTTCTCACATTCTCCTGAGAATTTTATCTCACTATCTCCTGAAAATTTTAGCTCACAAAATCCTGAGAATTCTGTCTCTCATTCTCCCGAGAATTCTAGCTCACAATCTCCTGATAATTCTAGCTCACAATCTCCAGAGAATTCTAGCTCACAATCTCCTGAGAATTCTAGCTCACAATCTCCTGAGAATTCTATCCAGGAAGAACATACTGATATTTCTAATGTTTTCATGTATGTGCTGGGTAATATGAACAATCTATACGTATGTTTAGAAAATAAAAAATTTGAGTACATTCGTTGGCCCATTAAATTTGCGTAAATACGTTTTTTCTTAAAGGTTAATCCACATTTGAGAAGCTTTGTAAGTGAGAGCAGCTCGACCCATCTTCAAGCTAATGCATGTTTCCAATCAAATGTACCAATTAAATGTTTTTTCAGTTCCCCTTTGAAGACAGTTGCATATAATCAGGACAATACATTGAGGAGGTAATACCTTGAGGAGGTATTACTAGATATATTCAAGACATGGAAAATCAGAAGTTGTGTTCAAGGTTTGTACTGTTCTTACCTTGATTTTCACCACTGGTATCTAGAGGAAAAACAAAATAACCGGTCAAGAGGGCATTTATTTTGACCTGAAATATGACTGGGGCCTATTCACTAAAACTCAACAGACACATGAACTCCCTGATAGTTAACCGAGTCGGAAAAATGCTCATTAATGCTTATTGTTTGCACTTCACTTGTCAGATCAACACTGTCCACTTTTAAAGGACTAGACTCCATTGATAACTTGTTTTTCAATAAAAAAACTGATGTAAAAAGTGCTAAATATTAAGCAACTATCATAGAAACCAACAGAATGATGTGATGTCTTCTTCCAGATTTATTATTTGTCCCTTTTCCAACTTGGCCGCTATGTCTGCCAGCGGACATTGTTCAATTCTTCAGAGATATAGTGATGGATTGAGGCATCCCATCGACTGCTTGGCATTTCCCTAAAACTGCACCATACTACTAATCATAGATGTAATAATCTCTAGTTGTACAAGCTAATTGCCCCCTCTTTAAAACCATTTTCTTGTGACACTGAACATATCTGTGGCTGATCATATTGTGGCAATATCAGAACTAGGTATGTTTCATACTTCACAATATTTTGCAATGTGTGACTTTTTGGAAATATTTAGAAATTGGAACACAAGTTACTTTGGGGGTACGTTCTATTTGTGTTTAATAATGTTTCTACTGAAGGGGTCTTCCCATCACCGTTATCCCACCATAACTTTGTTTGTGTGTCCCAAAGACCTCTAACAGAAAACCAGTATCCAGTCCCATGCCAATCCCATTAAAAACAAAACAGCTATTCATGAAGGGTTTTCTGTCTCTGCTCCTCTGTGCTGAGCTGTGTTTAATGGTTGTCTAGCATTCAAATGCTCCATGTATAAAGTGAACATAGAGGCAAATGGCGATAAGTATTGACTGACTGACTGATGTTGATACCTGAATGAATTCAATGCACACTGGAGTCCAATCATTTAACAGTAAACCTGGATTAATTGTCAAGAGAGTAGCAAACGGATAGATCACATTTTCAACTTATTTTTTATTTCCCTTTTATTTTTTAATTCCCTTTTCATGTCCCCCAGGTTTACTGTTTAGTTTTTCTTAAATTTTTTTCTTTATTATTGTTTATTAAAATATAAAAATAACTTGTGACCCAATTTTTCAAATGTTTATAATTTAATCTCACCTTAGTATCCAGAGCATGTAAATTATTTTCAAGATTTACAATCCGGATATTCACTAAAAAATAATACAAAAACAGATATGGACAAGAGATTAAACATCTTGCAAGTTAACGTATGAAACCTGATTATCATCATCTATAGATAGACACACCTCTAGAATTTAGGGGATCGGGAGACCACCCTATAGGTAATTTCCTAGCACTTTATTTTGTGTGGGGTTTTTTTTGTTTTTTTTCCTTCTCCCTTTATGCGCTCATGTTTTTCTTTTTCACAGTCAGCACTAAGGGTAGAACTGGGATACTCTTTTGAGTCATAGGGTAGGGGGAGGTTTGATGAGGGGAAGAGGGGGTACAAGAGCTTTTACACGAAGAAGTAGCAGACGTGCTCCCCCTGTATATGGGGAAGCCCAGATTGCCAAGAGCAAGGTCTCTTGGGAAGTACGAATAGAGTTATAGTGTGAATGGTTGTAATGTATGTTTCTGTATGAGTTGTTGTTTTAGTTTATTCTTATTACTGGTTATAGTATATAAAGGTCGTTTTTTGTAGTTAAATGAGAGTTCTAGGCTGACTGCACTGTTAAAAATATTTGACATTAAGGATACAATAACCAGTAGTTAACTATGTATCTAGGGATGTATATCTTGTATGCATTTGTTTGTTTCTGTGTTTCTATGGCAAATAAATAGAGTATGTTAAAAAAGAAAAAAAAATGATTATCATCATTAGATATTAATATAAATACTCTGATATAACCTGACACTCTCCATTTTTCTTTATCCATTGATATTGAGATGGTCTCTGATATAACCTGACACTCTCCATTTTTCTTTATCCATTGATATTGAGATGGTCTCTGATATAACCTGACACTCTCCATTTCCTATTATCAATTGCTATTTAGACTTTCTCTGAGATAACCTGACACTCTCCATTCCTTATTATCCATTGCTTTAGAGACTGTTTTTCATATAACCTGACACTCTCCATTCCTTATTATCCATTGATATAGAGACTGTCTCTGATATAACCTGACACTCTCCATTCCTTTTTATCAATTGACTTGGAGACTGTCTATGATATAACCTGACACCCTACATTCCTTATTATCAAATGCTATGGTGACTGTCTCTCTCTGATGTAACCTGCCACTCTCCATTCCTTATTATCAATTGTTACGGAGACTGTCTCTCTCTTATATAACCTGCCACTTTTCTAATTATCCATTGATATAGAAAAGTTAGAAATTATAGAGCTTTAAAGATAAAACGTATGCACCTCAGAAGAGGAGAGACTTCAAACTGCTGGTAAGTCAAACAGATATCAAGGACAATGGCAGAGGCTATGAAGACTCTATGAAAATATTTACACGCATGCCACCATTTTGTAAACTATTAATAGGCATCAATGTATTTGAATAGGGAACATCTGTGTGCCAGCAATCTTCAAATTCAAAAAAGTGATTATGAAGTACAACTTAAGTATCCCTTATAATGGATACTTATGGATAACAGATCCTTTCAGCAGCACCAGCCCTAAAAATGATCTTCATCACCTAAATTCAATGTGAGCAACTTGCTCCCATTGTATTTAGGTGATATAGATAATTTCCAGCTGTGGAGCTGGTGAACTTACCTGCTCCATTCTGCCAAGATCATCTGTCATTGCGTGTAGTCCCTCCCTCCCGTCTCATCGCTCTGGGAACTACATTTACCATGAACACTGGCTTCGGTTCACCCGTCAAGAAGGTGAGTAACCCTTATTCGAACTGACTAACCTTCCAATTTTTTTTCACGGTTTTTGAGTAATTTCAGATTTCGGATCTTCTGATAATGGATACACAACCTGTATTCTTATTCCCGGAGGCTGCTATTAATAATCAACAAACACGTGAAGTTCTAACCCTATTGAGATTGTGCTTTGTTGTGGCCCATGAGATTAATTTTGCTTTGGCCAATTCATATGACCAAAACTTCTCAATGATAATATGTTTATACAATTGTTGCCAACTTTATTAGAGTAAGAAGCACTGCTAGTTCTTTGTTTACAATATAAAGCCAGCATCTGGTTCCTGAATGTTGACATACTATTTACTGAATATTTATTGTTTCATATTAACAGTGTGTACTGGTGAGAGTTTTACCTGTCTGTCCCGGTTTGTAGATATTTTTATCTGTTTGAATCATGGTTATACTGCCCATTTTATGTACTGAAATGCTCTTAGTCTGATTAATGTTGAGATTTTCTGCCTCAGCTAACACTCTGAAATGCGTGGTTCCAATTGCTTCTGCAAATTTTGGAACCTGTAGATGAAAAAAAGCTCAAGTCATTAAAGGGACTATGTTAGAATTTTAGGGTCTAATAGAACTCTAAACTCCTGAGTAAGGATGCTCACCTGGAAAGTGTAACAGTGGTCATGATCGGGGCCGTCTATATTGTCTTCAGCTAGCAGATACACATGATAAGGCTCATGTACGATAATTTCCAGTTTGAGGTGCAGCTTCCCCTTCAAGTGGTTAAAGACCACGCATGCTTTTTCTGTGGAAGGATATGTCATCCATCCTGGGACAGTGATCAGATAGTCGCTGGGAAGAGAAAATGGAAAAAAAATAAAAAGGGAACTTATTGTCAACTGAAGTGTGGACTGTAAACTTCAGGTACTGATAGACATTCAACAAATGACCAATGTTTCCAGTTCAGTTATTACTGTCTGCTTTTTACAGTTCAGTTCACCTCGAATATACTCCAATGGATAAAGCAAACTGATATTCTGGAAATTTCTTTGACACACCAAACTTGCTTGGCATTTTTCTCTATGAACTCGAATTATTTTACATTGTGTTTTGCTTTATTTTTTTAGATAACAATTTAGTATCAGTAGTAGTAGTGATATTTAAGTGTAACTAGTGCATAGTACCGTGCACAGTACCGTGATACATTTCTGCCTCCAATGGTAATTTTTGTACACAGTAAAATTGTAGGTAATACACCCAATCCACTATAGTCTGGGACTCAGGTCCCATGGAACCACAATGCAGTACGAGCTATGCGATTCACAAGATTTAATTAAACTCTGACTTAACCGCTGTTCTGCCTTTATTCATTCCCATTCTGTCTCTCGCTCCCCATGCACTGCTCTGAGGTTAGCTGTCAAGTGGCCTTCCACATGCAGACTTAAGTATAGAGTGGACAGCGTGAGCAGTAGAGGGGGAGTGTCTGTGCTGCAGTACAGACATTCCAGCTGCCTCCACTCAACACCAGGGAGTGGCTGCCCTGGGGTGCAGGGGTAAGTCTTGGATGTGCAATGTGGGTGATGGGGTATGTCCTAGGATGCAGTGGTAAGTTATAGATATGTAATGTGGAGAATGGGGCATGTCCTGGGGTGCAGGGGTAAGTCTTAGATGTACAATGTGGGTAAATGCCCCCTGAGCTCTGGAGACTGGCCAAATACTCTCAGACTCCATATAATTAAATAAATCTCACCAGCTAATGGTAGAGCTGAGGTAGGAAGTCTTCTGACTTTTTTACAATAGGTGGATTAATTTTATTTTTGGTTTGCCCCTTTCCCTGGGCTGAAGATGAGGATCGAGGGCATCGTGGATGGAATAGGACATTAACAAAGGTATCCATTTTTTGTAAGACACTCTTTGGGTACTAGGGGGGTGGGCAATGATTTTCACTGCCCATGTTTCTGGCATAAAAAGTGTGTTTTTTTTGTTTTGTTTTTACTATATTAAAGGTGACTTTTCACAACCTACTGCTAAGTAGGGGAAACTTTAGGGGAGATATTTATTTAATTATATTTTGATTTGGGGCCTTTGGCCAGCCCCCCAAACCTACAGAAGTATTTAAGTTATATGGGGGGGGGGCTGCCAAGTTCCTCCTGGATGCAAGGGGCAGTTTATTTAAAAATGTAAGAAAATCTAGAGGCTATTGACTAGTTTCCAGGACTCAGGGGTGTATTTATTTAATATGGGGGGGGGGGGGGGGTGCAGAGATACTTGGCAAGCCTCCAGAACCCAGGGAAAGGTTATTTAATTATATGCGGGAGGTCAGGGTTACTCGTACTTTCCCCCATCTAGTTAACAAGGGTCTGGAAGCCATTTTGGTGGCTACCAGCTCTTTCAGTGTAGAGGGCCTTGGAATTTTTTTTTTTTTTTAAATTTATATGGCAAATGGTGGTCCGCAGGCCCCAGGGCAACAATTTTGTTTTTCTAAATTATTTTTTTATGAAAAAAATAACAGAAAAAAACAAGATGTATGATATATATAGGAATTTGTATGTTAATAACAGGGAGATACTCATTTTCAGGGATTTTAGACTAGAGTATATATTTGGTGGAATCATGGAGGCTTATTCCACATATGAGGAGCTCTGAAAGAGAGTGGACCTCAACCTTCTTCATTTTTGAGGGACAGCTAGCAATGCTGCTTTCTAGCTTACAACTCTTCAAAAAATAAACAATAAAAGAATAAAAATAAATAACTAAAAGAAGATACAAAGTGGTGAGTAATATTAATGCTACATACACTTACTGTGCACTATTGTAATATACAGAATACATAGATGAGCAAGGTTCAGCTTTTCATTATTTTAGCTAATATCATTTAAATAAATTAGTACAATCTTACGGTTCTGGTTTTGGTTCTGAAGTTCCGTCTGAAGTCGAGCACCAAATGGTCAGACAGACAACCACCAGTAGGAGCTTCATGTTGATGGACACAGACACACTCTGTGCTCCCAACCTCATGACTGCTTCACCTTTATATATAATATAGGACACAAATGAGGTGTTTGGCCGTCCCTCTGTCCCTTGACCCAGTCACTCACACCTGAGGACATGACTGAGTAGGTTCACTGTACACTGAAAATTGGCTTTAGAGAAAGATTTCAGCACAGGCTTTTGACCTGTTATCAGTCAATACAGTTCTGCCTGTTGATGCCAATGCACAATTACCTTGATGATTTCAATAATGATTAAACAGACTAAAACTTAGTAACAAGGCTCAGCATTATGTAACTCGACTATTGGGAATAGTATAATATGTATTTATAACTAGATTATAGGATACACATTATAGCATGGTAGCTTAATTAACATAGAAAACAGTGTACAATAAAATAAATCTACAGCCCAAGCATCACTCAAGTACAGAAATATAACAGGCAGCAGAGTAGTTGGCTGCAATCTGTATTTAAAAGACTCAGTCCTGCCATGCAATGAATTATCATCCCAAATTCATTCTTATCTTTAACAGGCCAGTTTAGGTGTAGCAATGTCATATCTGGGCTTCTTGTTAATCTTATGTTAGTTGCTTTTTCAATCAGATTGTATACCCTATTCCAGATCTCCTCTATGCGTTAGCACCCCCTCCAACCATATATGTAAATATGTGCCCTCGGCTCGCATGTACCGCATCTCCAACATAACAATTATAACATAATACAACGTTATGTTGGAAAAATACAAAAATGTTATCAAAAAAGTAGACAATCTCAAATAATAGCTATTTAACAGATCTAACTGACTGCTCTGCGTGTTGCAAGACATGAGTGTTTGTTTTCCTGATTGTGATCAAGGCTACAGGTCAGTCTGTTAGATTTATTGCAGCATTGTCCTTTGAAAACATTAATTCTCTGCCCTAATACAGGTTAATTCAATTTGTTGCCTTAGCTGCAAATGTGTGGACCTTTTTTAGTGTTGAAGTATTATAAGAAAACTTATACATATTAACAATACGACAAAATACCAATTGTCTATCTGTGACTAAGTAATTTTTTTTTGCTAGTGAACAGCTTTCCTGTGTATGGGTCACAAACTGATGTAAATGACTCCATGTTATGCTGACACCAAATATTCTTTATTCCTATCAACTGCTACTGAATTGAGCCACCTAACAGCAAGAGCCACCTAACAGCAACTTTTTGCAACAAGTGTTTAAGAAATACCTTTTTTGATAACTGTTAAAAAAAAAAAACAATTGATTTAGTGCTGTGATTTTGTGTTGTCTGCAGAACTATATGTTTGTAGGATTGTCTCCTCAGTGTTACAACTATACTCACAGATTTTTTTAATTTAATATATATGTTTCATCTCATCACTTTCAATTCACAAATACACATGAATACACAGATTTCTTTAAAAAAATAAATATATATATATATATATATTTTATTTTTTTTTGATATCTCAAAAACCTGATGTGATAGCAAAAAAACTTTCAGCACCCCAAAATGACCTTAAAACCATTGGAAAACCCTATGCCATAAAAAAATGTGTTGACCAGGGATTATGAACATCCAAGTAAGATATATTGATAAAAAAACACTTTTCACACATACAAATCACAGAAGAATTGTAGCTGATATATTTAAATATTACAAAGCAAGTAGATTAACACAAACTACACAAAGGCACTTCAAAATTAATAGATCTGGTTGGGTGGAAATTGAAGAAGAACTTATGAAATTTTATTTCATCAATAAAATTTTATGGATACCAAAAAAAATTCTGATTTTTTTAAAATTGTATTTTTTTATTTTTTTATTTCTTGTTAATACATTATTTAATTAAGTCATTATTTAAATATAATATAATTATAACTTTATTTATAAACAAATATTTATTGGGAAAAAAAAGCAATGGATGGTATTCGGTTCTTTAGAATTTATACAAATGTTGGCAAATTAACCCCTTAGTGACAAGGGCTGTTTTTACATTTCTGGGGTGTTTGTGTTTAACTGCAATTTTCTTCTCTCTCACATACTGTACCCTCACAAATTATATGTTGTTTTTAATATCATAAGAAGGGCTTTCATTAGATACCATTATGTTCATCATATCTTATAATTTACTACAAAGAAAAATCCATAAAATATGATGACATTTTTTAAAAAAACCCTTTTATTAACTTTGACCTAAAATATAATTTACACAAAAACAATTATTATAAAAGACCCCGTCTAAATAGTTTCTAAATATTGGCCCGAGTTCCAAAAAATGCATGTTTCCTTTTTTTTCTACATTATTTTGCGAGTTATTGGGTAAAAAACAAAAATACTGGGGTTTTTTCCCTATATTGACCTTTTGACCCCAACCCTAACCCTAAATTTAACCCCAACTCTAACCCTTGTGCTATCCCTTAATATATTTTAATTTTAATTTAATTTTACCCTATCCCTTATGGTAACCATAATTTAATTTGAACCCTAACAGCTAATCTAAGCCTAATGCTAGAATAAAAACAAATTTAGAAAGAATGAATTTTACAAAATGCATTTTCCAATTCATTGGGGGTTTTTTGGTCTGGATTTTGCACCGAAGCTCTTAATTCATTATAATTCATGACCTTGTCATACAAAGGCATAACATAAAAGTACCATGTTTCAATGTGTCAGTTGTGTCTCTGTCTATGACATCACATACAAACGTAATTTATGTCATTTGCATATCATGTCCTAGTTGCTGTTATCTTCAGGAGACTTCACAGAAACATTTGGCTTAAATGTAAAAAAAAGTAGCATATGAAGGAAATGAATGCATTCATTTAAAGAATCTAATAATCAATACATCTATAAAGCTCACCTAAAACAAGTAAAAGATTGTATGATAATTAGCATTTTTTTTTAAGATTGATTTTTTGAAGTTGTTACAACGTCATGACCAGATTAAAAATGTATGTAACAATTTTTTTTAATTTCTAATTTCATTGCGACAAAAGATATGACATGTACAGCAAACAATACAGATAGCAATACTATCAAATTAATAATTGTCTTATAAGTCTGTATATCACCATATTGCCATTTACACTGTGTATGCTTATATTGAAATTACACAGCCCAATGTGTAATAATAAATAATTTCCAAAAGTGAATAATATCTATATTTAAAGTATATCTAGTATGACCTTTAAGTATCCCATTGTGCAGGAATGTGAAAAATGTACAAAATAATCATGGATCACTGGAACATCGATAAATAAATTGTGGATAACTGGAACTGTATAGTACTAGAAACTGAATAGAACAAATAATGAATAACTAACAGTGCCATCAATATTTGCATACAGGAGCAGCATATACAATTTCTAAAAAAATAAATAATTAACAAATGTCTGTTTCAAGCCTGTATCCACTGCAAAAGCATGTATATTAAAATATATACTAAATATATGCTGATAGTTGCTAAAGATGTTATATTAACCATGTAATAAAACAACCTGACACATTTTATCAAGAAAAAAAATATGATTTTAGTGTTGATTCTATTATTTTTGATTTGTGTCAACAGGTAAGAATATATAGATTTCCAGAATTCAGATATTATAGAGCCTGACAATAATCTAAAATACACATATTCGCATTATATGCTTTAACCATGTGACAACTAAGTGTATTTTTAAATTCATTCATTCTTTTAACCAACTAACATAGAAACATAGGATGTGTCAGCAGAAAAGAACACACTTATTTTGCCCAATTTCTGGATAAAAGTGAAAAAAATGAAAATGTGAATACATTAATTATTCTGTTGCCCTATTTTATATCTATGATAGTCTTATGACTATCCCATACATGCTTAAACGCCTTCACTGAATTAGCCTCTACCCCTTCCACTGGGAGTCTATTCCATGTATTCACTACTCTCTCAGTAAATTAATACTTCTTGATATAACGTTTAAATATTTGTCCCACTAATTTAAAACTCTGTTCTCTAGTTGTTGTAGTTTTTCTTTTTTTTAAATATACTCTCCTCCTTCACTGTGTTGATTCCCTTTATGTATTTAAATGTCTCTATCATATCCCCCCAGTTATGTCTTTTCTCCAAGCGATGCATGTTAATATCCTTTAACCTTTTCTGGTAAGTTTTATCCTACAATGCATTTGAATTAACATTTGAATTACTACCTCCACTTATGCTATAAAGTTTTTATTCTAATTTGATCATTCCAAAAGAGGAGCCATAAAACTTTGTTTTAAATCATTTCAAAATACTCACCTTCGATCGGCAATAACGTTTAAAAAAAATAATAGCGATTAAATTTTTTATTTTTTTTGCCACCTAGACACTGTATACAATAGATAGGTATGTGGGGAAGGTGCACGTTATCCCTGTCAGTTTTCAGACCTTAAATCCATCTTGTGTCCTACAATGAGCCTCTGACTACCAATTCCACATAGTTTACTGAGCCCTGAACTTGATATTGATATTGTCTTGTTGTATAACTCTTACTTTTAGCATGATTGGTCTAGATTCAATGCTCGCTTTTAAGGCCCGGAAATTTTTACATTGTGATACCGCACATTATTCTGATCGGAATAATGTGCAATTCAAAGGTAACGGGGACTACAAAAAATACTGCATGTTAAAGCATTCTGATTGGGGAAAGGGAAAAATTGAATTTTGTTCAAAACTAACAGAATTGTTACACTTTTCTATCCTACTAGCCTAAAAAGGGTCCATATTGTCCAAGTTCACATCTGTGGAAAGATAACCATTTTTAATTATCCTAGCTATAAGATAGGGAACTGGAGACTAATAAAAGTATTTAGAAGATTGGGAAGACCAGATGGACCAAATGGTTCTTTTCTGCTGACACATTCTATGTTTCTATGTTTCTTTGTCATTGCTATAACAATGTTGGTTTAGGGATGTAATCATACTTTTAACCCTTTCTCCCTATTTTGCTTTTATCGGGAGCTGGGGAAGACAAAAAACAAACCCTAAAACACACTTGAAGCGTTTCACTTTCTACTAACACTTACTTTAATATGAATATATGTTAGTAGAACGTGAAATGCGCCAAGTGTGTTTTAGAGTTTGTTTTTTGTCTTCCCCAGCTCCCGATAAAAGCAAAATAGGGAGAAAGGGTTAAAAGTATGATTACATCCCTAAACCAACATTGGTATAGCAATGACATAGAAACATAGAAACATAGAATGTGTCAGCAGATAAGAACCATTTGGTCCATCTGGTCTTCCCAATCTTCTAAATACTTTTATTAGTCTCCAGTTCCCTATCTTATAGCTAGGATAGCCTTGTGCTTATGCCACCTCTACCACTTCCGCTGGAAGGCTATTCCATACATCCACTACCCTCTCAGTAAATTAATACTCCCTGATATTACTTTTAAATCGTTTCTCCTCTAATTTTCACTATGTCCTCTAGTTATGGTAGTTTTTCTTCTTTTAAATATACTCTGTTCCTTTACTGTGTTGATTCCCTTTATGTATTTATGACAACAGAGTAGGGAAGCTCTTTTGAAATAGACTTAAATTCGACCAGACACAAATGGCAATCAAAAATATAATTTTGGCCAATGAAGTTTACCTTTTTACCTCAAACAAGATAATCATTTTCTCAGTACTAAGCCTCTCATTACAATATTGAGATAGATAAGTCTTCTGAGACAAAAGGTTTATTTTTATAAACTCTTTGAACCAATCATAACCCATCCCAAAGACTCAAATTATAAGCAATTATCTTAATCCAGCCTAATCCAGCCTTATTGAAGCCATATCCTACCTCGGAATTATTATTAATTTTGCTATTGAGAATTGAATTCATATAAATTATCTTAATCTGCTTCAGAAACTCAAGGCTCTAATTTTGAGATGGAGTAAAATGTATTTTAGTGACTAGGAAGAATAAACACCTTTAGAGCCTATATGCTGCCCAGGTTGGAATATCTATTCTGCACAATCCGTCTCTGAGTCCCGCACAAGATTTGGTATGTGTTTCATAAACTTTTTTATTCATACGTTTTGGATGGTAGTAGACCTCAGATAGCATTGGGAATTATTACAACCAAGTTATCGGAAGGGGGGTCTCTCTTGTTCTAGTGCTTTCTTTTTTCCATGATACTGCAACGTTTTTCGCACATTATGTTGGGGGGTAGTGTATATTCAAATAAGAAATTCTGGTGCATTTATGAAAAAAAAACTTGCAAAAATATTGAACCATCATATCTTTTTTTGGATCAATATCAATGGGAGTTCCACTGGTTAAAAAAAACGATTTTATGCTATTAATTGTATTTCTGTAAATATCCCCTTAATTGCTCTGAAGTTCATGATTTATGATCTGAACTTAAATCATTGGTCAGAAGCTGGGCTATTGAGAGTTGTTAATCTTTACACTAATTCTAGGATCTGTACTTTCCCCCAGCTTAATTTAATTCAATTTAAGAATAGCTGACTTTTTTGTATCAAATTTCTATAACAAAAGAGGACCCACTTGATAAGATTCTATATGGATGTTGAAATGTTCCTTGAAAATTAGAATTTTTTTAATTAATGCTAGAAAATCGGAGACATTAAGGTCCATTATAAAGTGGGAAGAAGACATCAGAAGGTCTTCCCCATTACAAGTTTGGTTCAAATCCTTCTAGAATGTTTGGAAATGTATACACTGTTTATTAATATTAAAGAGACTTTTGAGAAACGCCTTCACAGATGGCACATGGTTCCCATCAAACTATGTAGTTCCAAGAGGCGACTTCCAATCTTTGTTGGCGATGCAATAGGGAATTTTGTATTCGGTAGGACTGTGACAATCTAAATATTGTTGTCTATAATCAAATCTGGGGCATTTGGTTTAAGTATTTTGCAGATCAGAATTCTAATTAGATTAGAGTCCTGAGCACTGATGCTGTATGATGGTATTCTCCTATAGATTCAGAATAGTTTATTCCATATTTTAGAACAATGTCTTTAAGTAACTATGGTGGAATACACTGTCACAGTCATGGCTCTCTCGCCAATTCTCTTGATTTCTCTTGCACAGTGTGTTTGACTGATGTTGGAGACTACATAATTATAAAAACTTCTGTGATTGTATACGCTATATAGTCACACTCATCTACACATTTCCAGGACATGTACAATGACAATATAATGATAACTTGATTTATTTTGTATTTTTGTTTTAAATTTCAACTCTGTATAAAAGTTCTTAAAATGGAGCAGGCCCCCAGGAAACCATAAAAACGCTCCTACTGTTTAGACCATTTGTGTCACTTTGCCACATTTCTGAGTTTTATAAGCAATATCCTTTGAATGGCTAAATATTAGAAATACAGTATATATATATATATATATATATATATATATATATATATATATATATAATATGCATTATAAAGTTATGCATTTTGGGAGATATTTATTAAAAGTGAGTGCAGACGAGTTAACTGTGCACTGTGCAAGGGCAAACCTGGCCTGTTGCCCCTACTAGAAGAGCACAATTGGCCATGGATAAAGTACAATCTTTACATTTTAAAGAAATGTCAGTTTCACATGCAACCGACCTGCACTTTATATTTCGTGAATATTATAAAAACACCCCCCTCTATACAAAATCTCATGCTCGGGATGATAAAGCCTTGGAGTCTATTTCTTATAATTAAACTGTTAGTGAGCAGCAAATGTCAGGTATTACTAGCTGCGTTGGAAAGGTAGAAAAGGTGGATCATTTATTCAACTTAGATTGTAATGATTTACTTTTGCACTTCTCCTGTAAGTTTACTTTTATTGGGTATTAGGTTTACTGTCTGTGTCTAGTAATACAAAGGGGTCTGTTCTTTATTGACTTAAATTTAGGTGGCTCAGCTTGGAGGTCAAATTGAGAGGTCTAGTTGGACTTGGGGGGGGGGGGGGGGGGTTAAATAAAAGGTGAGCTACAGAAACATTGACATTTCATTTTACCAACTTAGCTACACGTCATGCATGGGCAAACCTGGTGAGTTTACCAGTGAATTAGTGAACAGCCCTCCTTCCCAAGTCTAACTCACCTCCTCTGAGGGTGATGAGAGCAATTATTTTCAATGGAGGGAATTAATGGAACTTATGGTTCTGTGGTTACGAGTCCGTGTCAACCTCCCAACTCAACTTCCTAATTTGACCTCCTCTCCCTTTCAATTTGAGCCGCTATACTTAATTGTGTACCCCCTCGACCTCTCACACTAAGTGTAGGCATGTTAATGAAAGAATACCAATATAGTACCTTATTGAGCAATCTTTACTCCATATAGCTCCACCGGGAGGCAGACATTTTGTTTAGTCCTTGGTCAGATGGGTCAAATCTTTCTTCATCTGATCCAAGATTCTAAACAATATGTCTCCCCCCTGAGAGAAATATATGGAGCAAAAAAGGCTTTATTTGTGTTCTTTAATTAAAGCTTTTCTTATAAATCATTTACACTTGCTACAATCTTTCAATAAAACAAAAGTTTTTTTTTTGCTACAGTTGTCCTTCAATAAACATCATTTATATCTTATCCTTGGCGCAGCGATTGCTGGCTCTGTCTCGGCACAACCCATGGATTAATGATCATGCGCTTTCCAGGGTTTGCCAGAGGTTCTAGTCCTACACACAGAAATGGTAGGGATGTATAAAAATGTTAGTGTGCAGGAAGATTTATACATAACCCCTGCTACAAACAAATGACAAACAAAAGAGGATAAATTCGATTAAAGCCAGTAGAACAAAATAAAATTGTAATTGGTTAAAAAAAAAGAGATGAAAAATACCGACACTAGTTTTTATTGTGACTTTGGTTTAAGATGCAGTACACACAGAGCCAACATGACCAGTTACCACAGTTAAAAGTGGTTAAAGGCAAGCAAATGTTATCCATTATCCAACTGCTTTCACTGATGGTCTTCAAGTGGTACATTGGTAACATACAGTAACTTCAGCTGTCATTGGTTACACAATACATGTCCAGTGTCTCATCTTCTTTCTGCGAAGGCAAAAGACCAAAGGTTTAAAAAAGCTTTACAAGGGATGTAAAAAAAAGTACACACAGGCTAGGAGTCTATTCACGTAACATGTCACCTCATTGCAAGAACAGAGTTGGCCCTCCATCATACATTAGAAAAATTGTGAATTCTTAAAGATTTAACTGCATTATCTGTGTCCAGCTGAGCTCTTTTTAAAGAACAAACCTACCAGCTTTGGTCCTGGACAATGCACAGTTAAGTAGCTGAGATTAAATTTTCATCTCACTGCAACTTACAATTTAGTGACTGGACACTATAGAGTTTAAAATATACTTAACATGCATCATAAAATGTGCCTGCATGCAAATTCAGTTTAGTGGATTTGTAAAAATTAGCTTTATAGTTTCCTTTTGCATGCTTGTACAGTGATAGAGACAGTACAGAAAGCAATACTTTTTGATCCTCTTTGGCACACTGAATGACTGACACAGGATTTTAAAATCTGAATTACATTCTTTATTTGTAAAAATGGGGCATTTGAGTGTGAAATTACCTACCAGGCAGTTATATATACATAACGTCCAACACAGATTTTTCTACTAGACCTCACATTTTTAGGGGACCAGGGGATGGACACACCTTTTAAGGGGACAAGTGGACATAAAATAGACTGACTACTTATATTACACCCTCTCCTCCAAATTCTTACTTTCGCTGTTTTTTGGTACGGACTTGAAAGAGATTGAGTCCAAAGGCTTCAGGGAGATCCAGGCCTAATTTTAATCAATTATACGTTCTCTTTGGAATACAAGAGAGTTAAAACATAACCAAATAGACCAACTAGAGACGTATGCTCCACGGGATTATGAAATGTCTCGGGGGCAGTGTAAGCAATCCAGGCAAAGTGTCAGCATGTATATTCCCTAAGCATTATTATTCTAGCAACACACTTGAACACAGAGGGGCTAACATTGTTGAAAGGAAAGAAAAGAGTTGCCTAGCATGGTGGATAGAGGATATCGCTCTATAATGGCTAAGAGCTACAAAGGTTAGAAATGGAGAGGGGTGTGTGAGACATTGATACGATTTGGAAAGCAATGGCATGATCACAAAAACTCTGGGCACTCCTTGAAATAGATCATTCTTAACAACAATGGAAATTAGTAGATAAGACAATAAAGGACAATGTATTATTGAGTGTTTTCCAATACCTTAATGGCAGGGAGAGTTATACTCCGCCACAGCACTTTCACCTGCAATAATAAGAGATAAATCATTATATGAAGACATTGGGAAGCTTTCAAGTTTAATATACTATAGCGATACACCAATATATTAATATGTCTCAAGGGGAATCCTGTTTAAAACATATTCTGTGTATATTCTCCCTGAAGAGCTTAGAGACTGATCTATTTTTTTCTGATCCTCATCATCATTATGCGCAGGAGGTACGAGGATCAGCACTGACAGAGCAGCCGCTGCCTGCTCCCTGCGTGGGGGCGCACTGGCATCTCTGCACCAGTCCATCCCCAAAACCCCTCCCCATTGCCCCACGCAAAAAAAAAATAATAATAATAATCTCGTAGCTGCCTGGTGGTTGGAAGAAGACGCCCCCACAAGACTGGCACCCTAGGGGAATGCCTAGTTCACGTATAGGAAGCGCCGGCCCGGCAAACAGAGTTAGATCAATAAGTGAACACAGGATGTTGTATATGGCTATATAAACAGCATGGTTTATTCAGTCAATTGCCAGGTTCCAGTAGAGTAACCACAAGTTTTATTTCAAACCACTGTGGTTTTTACAATCATTGCAGTTCCTTGTTTTAAATGTAACTTGTGCCATGTTTTATTTGATATGAATTTATATATGAAAAGTGAGTGGTACATTGCTCTTTATAAAGTGTGGAATGTATGACACTGTGTGAAGTTGGGGAATATATGGCACTAGGTAAAGTGGGAGATATATGGCACTGAGTAAAGAGACATAGATGATGGCTGAACTATGTAGGCTGCACCGCAATATGAGATTCAAGATACATGGAACAGACCACGGTGTGCGGATGTGCTGGTATACCAGCATACAGGTGATGTCTGTGTTCACATGTCCTTGATTTGGGACTGAATGTCTGCATTTCCATGTCTCTGTATAATAATTTGTAGACGACGACTGCTTTTTAGACTTTTTGGATTACTTACTTGGTTCATAATAATCATAAGCCAGCACAGTAGCAGGTTGACGGTTTTCCACATGTGTTTCTTCAATAACATTAAAAGAGATACTCATTTTTTCATGTTTGACCTGCAAAACATAAGAAAACCAGTCAAATCGGGGGAACATTAAAGGGTCTACACAATAAAGAGAGAATTGAAGGCAACTGAGACAGGAATTTCAAACTCTATGTTAGCTGAGTTGGAAAACTTCTCCAATGCAGCTGAATGGGAACATTTTTCCAAGTCACCTACTTCGATCTGAAAAGAGAACTGTGGCAAAAAAAAAAGTTTAATTGAAATATGGCATGAAGTGTAAGCATTGAATATAAAAATGCTTTAATGAAAGTGTGGTAACATTGGGTCATCAAACTAATGGTGACCAAAGGGTCATGTGACCACGCTCATGTATCCACTCAAAACTAGAGATTAAGTTAGGTGTGAGACTTAAATTGTAGAGATGGAATGTAGTTAAAGTGATTAAAATATAATGCTTTCTTTGGAACATTTTTTTTAAAAGGGGGAATGTTTTGCAATTGCACCCTCCTAAAAGTTAGAACTCTAATTAGATGTTAGTTTTCAAGTTATTATCTCATGGTGTTTTTTTCATTTACATTTAGTTTCATTAGCAACTTTTATTAGGGTGTTATTGCGAAACATTTCCCCTTTTTAATAAATGTTGTTCTAAATAAAGCATTTATTGTAATCAGAGATCGGGGCTAGTAGTTCTCCCATGGACTTGATCCCCTCGAGCCTGGCTGCCCATTCTGAGAATGGTGGGAAAACTGCTGATTTCCAATACTTGGGAATTAGGGCCTTTGCTGCCACTGGCAGGTACATGGAAATCGATTTTTTAAATTTGGCTAAAGCCATGATGTTTTTGGTAAAATCACATTTATGAGAAGGCTGACCCCCTTTGCTGGAGATGAAAACAAGAGATTGGTACGGACTTATACAGTATATATGGCGGTCATGCCCGATCATGCAATCCTACTGGGAAATAATCCATGGCGTAATCATCTCAATAACAAACCCCGACTATCCTTTTACTTTTGTCACCATTATGGAGTGCAGTATTTTGAGTGTGGACCCCGTAATTTATGGAACATGGATCCTGTACAATGAACAATAAATCATCGGCATATGCCGAGAATTTATGTTCAATGTTGTGGGTTAAGAAACCTTTAATGAGGTGATGATTGCATATTGTTTGGAGGAATGGCTCCAGAGTAAGGCCAAATAATAGGGGAGAAAGGGGCATCCATGCCTGGTTCCATTATGCATGGAAAATCGTTTACCTAGAAATCCGTTAACCCTCACTCTAGCACTGGAGTTCCTATACAGTGAGTCTATCCATAATCTCATGTGCGGGCCAAAGCCGTAGTGTGTAAGAGTCGCTCTCATGAAATCCCAACTTACTCTATCAAATGCTTTTTACGCATCTGTCGACAGAAAAAGCTTTTGTTCCTTCCTCCTCTTGGCTAGATACATAATATTCAGCATTATGTAGGTGTTATCCTTCGCCTCTCTATTGGGTATAAACCCAGTCTGGTCAGGGTGGATTAGGTTCGGGAAGATGTTTTGGGTGCGTGTGGATAGGATCTTGGCGAATAGCTTCAGATTTGAGTTTAAAAGGGAAATGGGTCTAAACTTCAGGCATTAGTCCACATCTTTACCAGGTTTAGGGTGTGAACCCCCCTTCTAGAATGGAATAAAAAGTTGTAACAAATTGGGGCGTTAAGATGTCTGTGTATTTTTTATAGTAACGGAGGGGAAAGCCATCAGGATCCAGCTTTTTTCTGGTCTTGGACTTTAAATTGCTAAGTGTACCTCTTCGACCTGGCTTTCCATTAAGTCCAGTTTGTTCCTGGGTAATTGGCTAGTGATGTGCTTTGCTAGGTAGTCTGCCATTCCACTATGTGACTGCCTTTGTGTACCTGGTGATGTGGACTAGAGGAGATTGTACAGGTCTGTGTAGTGATTAGTGAAGGATTCTAGTATTTCTGTTGGGAGATAACTATATGTGTTTCCTGTGGGTTCTTTGATTCTATGTATGTAGTGTGGTTTGTTGTCTGTTGTTTATTGTGTGTGCAGCAGGCATCCACATTTATTTCCATGTTCATAAAATAAAAGCTTTGTTATCTGGGCTTGTGTGTGGAGCCCTATGTTGAGAAGTTTAGTGAGTTGCCTGCGGTGTTGTATTAGAGTCTGATACGTGTCAGTTTGTGGGTCGGTTTTATGTGCTAGTTCAAATTCGGCTATTTGCCCCACCAGTTTCATGATTGAGTCTGTTACTTTTTATCAGCACATTTATGCATTTTCCAGATAGGAGTTTCCTCATTTATGTTCTTCGTGAAATAGTGTTTCAAGTGTATGGTTGTTTCTTTTACCATCTCGTGTTTGATAAACAAAGAATCATTGAGCCTGCAAGAGGCTTGTGTGGATCTGTATAGAGGTGTTTTTACTGTCACTATGACCAGAGCATGGTCCTACCATATAGTAATGTCTATAGAAACGTTTTCAATGAGTTCCAGTGTGTGGTGTTGCAAAAGTATTCTCCAGCAGTCTACCAGCCTGTTTTTGTTTAGGGTCCTGTGAGCTTGTCTAATGATATATTGGGGTACGCTTGTTATCCCTTTCGAGCTGTCTAGTTTTGGCTCCAGTGGCATATTGAGGTCACCTTCAATAATCAGGTTTCCCAGTTGGAATTTTGCTAAAGCTTCCATTATATGAGTTAGTGTCGTATGTTGATTTTTTTTAGGGAGGTATATACACGCAAAAGTGTACTGAGTGTCAGGTACAGTGGTCTTTGAAAATGTGAATCTGCTTTCCTCATTGTATAAAGTGATAGGGTCAGTGACCGGGATATGTTTGGAGACTAGTATAGTGGTACCTTTTGTTTTAGCACCCTTGGTAATACCACAAAATCAGTAAAGTGTCCATTTTTCAATGTGGGTGCATGATCTTTTTTTAAATGGGTTTCTTGGACAAAAACAATAGAAGCCTTTAGTGCTTTCCATTCTTGGAGGGCCCTAGACCATTTTTCAAGTATATTTAGGGGTTCAATTTGAATTGGGGTGATGTGCAAGATGCAAATTGTGGAGTATAGGGGGAAATACATAAGGGGGTAGAAGGGATTAGGGTATGAGGGGGTAGGGGTGGGGTGTAGAACTTTTATTTAAAAACAAATGTGGGAGGGGGAAATTCTCCACGTGAGGAGTTAAATAGGATATTTTGTGTCCTATGTGAAGACAGGACTGGCCGGAAATTCTGAGGAGGCTGTCTCTGTACTTCCGAGCGACACCTATCCGGTGGGGTAATGTGGTAAACCTAGGCACCAACATGGCCTAGAAGGTGTAGAAGGTGATGCAACTGTTATTTTGTGCATTAGTAACTAAATAAACTACGAGTCATCTAATTTACAAATGGGGATATTTATATAAACCCAACTGTTTGTGGGAAAGTTGAGAGACTGTGCCGGGCAGTGCTCGAATTGGGACCCATTGTCCCTCTATGTGGTAGTAGTGTCCTATGGTTTTGAAGCCTGTGCCCAGGTAAGTTAGTTCAGCAGTGTTAGAATAATCGTTAGTGTCGTGCTGTTTTTGTTGCTTGGCGTTAGGGGTCTCAGCGCCTTCATCTTTCCCAGAGTAATGATGGATAGGTCCTCATAAAATGCTAAATGTTGTCCCTCAAATGTCCAATCTCTCACCCTTTTAGCCTTTCTCAGCATTTCCTCTTTCAAGGTGAATTGGTGGAAGCAGCATATTATATCGCGTGATGGAGGTCCGGGGGGCCAAGAGCCCGCGGGGCTCTATGCGCCCTATCAAACATGACACTTGTGCCAGTTTCCTGTTCCAGAAGTGTATTGATCAGCCTGGTAAGTATTGGCAGTAGTTCCTCTGGAGTTTCCCCTTCTCAGAGTCCCCGAATGAAAGAATACCTTGAGAGGGCTAGTGGAGGGGGCAAGGAGGCAATGTACCTCTCTAACTGGACTCAATTGAGGGTATTCACTAATAGGTGAGATGAGGTGAGTAGTGGGTGAGTTGAAATGATTAGCAGGTGAGTAGAGGGGAGATGTGGTGAGTTGAGGTGAGATGAACATTTCCTCTCACCAATTTAGCTATACCTTGTGCAGGGAACAAACCTGGTTAGTTCCCCCGCTTAGTTAACTAATCAGGTTTGCTCCTGCACACTGTATAGCTGAATTGGTAAGTTGAAATGTTCATCTCACCTCAACTCACCTGCTATTCACTTCAACTCACTTGATACTCACCTCATCTCACCTTTTAGTGAATAGCCCCAAATGAGCAGGGCTTTTCTACTGTTCATGTCTAAATGTTCCAAAGTGTATCCCTTTCTATCTTTCTATTCAGTTGTCTTTTCTGTCTATCAATCTCTGTCCCATATCAGTCCACATTTATGTCTTACCTGATTTTTTGAGACTAGTTTTTTTGCTGCTCTCTAAAGCGGGATACTTCCAAAACAAACAAACAATGAGCCCTAAGGTTTAGAATTATTTATTGTTGTATATGTAATGCAATGTACAATCCACAACTAGAGGACATTGTCTTAAATTAGAGGGGCAACGATTTGGAAGTAATATTAGTAAGTGTTGCTTTGCTGAGAGGGTGTTGGATGTATGGAATGGCCTTCCGGCGGAGGTGGTAGAGGTAAGCACAGTCAAGGATTTTAGGCATGCATGTGATAGACACAAGGCTATCCTAGCTATAAGACTGGGAACTGGGGACTAATAAAATGTATTTAGAAAAATTGGGCAGACTAGATGGACCAAATGGTTCTTATCTGCCGACACATTCTATGTTTCTATGTTTCTATGTTAGTTGAGCAAATGGTAATAAAGAACCATGAAAATACTTAATGGTGAAAAAAATAAATCAGTTTCACGTCCCAGTAATTGATGATCTTACCTCATCCAAGTAAATGACAAGCTTGTCTTCATTGTGTTCTGTTCTTTTCACATGGGGATGCTTCATTAGCTGCCAACGATAATGACATGGGGTGACTAACATACACACACTGCCAAAGACATTTTCACCTAGTCATAAAACTGTGGCCATCCTATGACTGTGGAGGCTGGCAGTAAAAGAGACATCACAGCAAGAAGATGGTAGGATAGACGAGGAAGTATCATGAAGGGGAGGACAGAGGACCAGAGGAAGATATAAGTGTTCAGTAGCCAGATAACTTGCTTATTTATTTGCTTACTTATTGAGGTTTCAGGTTTTGATATAATAAACATATGATCATCAACATAAGCCACTAATTTATGATTAACAGTTTGTACCTGAAGGATCTTTATTAGTTTGTTACTATGTATAGCATTTGTTAGAGGCTTTAATGAAAAGGCAAATAGTAATGGAGAAAGCTGACAACCCTGCCTTATACCATGTGACAGTGTGAACAAGTCTCCATTTAATCTGATTCAAGTAAGAGGTTTACTATATAGTGCTTTTATCCAATATAGCATTTTGTTACCCAGACCTATTGTGTTTAGTGTTTTTGAAGAGAACAGGCCAGCTCACCCTGTCTAGTGACTGAGGGCTAAATAACTGCATATTCATTTTTATTAATAATGATGATACATGCATTCTTTGAGGAAGATGAGCACTCTGACTTGGTGACAGGATGTTAAAAATGTGGGTAAATGCATTTTATATCCACCTTTTCTTCTCCTAAGCTCTCTATTCAGAGTGTTTACTTTCCCCAGAGCACCCCCCACACCCCAATCAGAATTTTTGGCACACAATCTCTTTCCTTCTGCAGGCCTTATTTGCCCCATATCTATTTTTCTCTTTTTCAACCCCCTTGCTTAACCTCACTCTCTTATCCAAACAGTCATAGATAAGGTGTTTGTAAATGGACTCGGTGTCTGTCTCTGAAGCTCCATAGAACATCATGAAATGGTCTATCATAAAGTTTAGCAAATGTACACTGTAAACAATGTTAGATCCTACTCCCTATATCAGGTAATGGGAGCCCGAACTGTATAACTAATAACTATTTTATTATATTTCTATTTATAAACTCACTCTTACACAGCGCCCTAATGTACTGTGCAGTGAAGCTAAAAAGATTCATTATTCATCAAAGCTTTCTTTTCCATGACAAACACAAATAGCACCAGCACAAACGATATGGGAAAGTAGAGAAATAAGGAAAAAGACTTAATGGATAAAAAAAAGTCAGGCATCCCTTGAGATGCTATTGCCTACTCACCTCTATGACACTGTTCTTATTGGAGACAAATCCAGACAGAAGTTCTACCTCAATAATAGCCATGTTGGAAGAACCCCGTTTCCCAGTATAACTAGAAAAGAATAAGAAACCATTAATACTTTCATTGCCAGGGCTAAACACAAACCATCAAAGAATGAAAGTAAGTAGGAGATAGTTCAGTGTGATACATGCACCGGAGTCAGTGCACAGGGTGGTCTAGTGTGGGGTAGGAGGGGTATTTCTCCTCCTGCTCTCTTACTTGCCACACTTTAAATATGAGACCCAGATTTGATACCATATCTAGTATCTTTATTCTTTACAATGCACAGCAGGTAAGAGAGAGAAGATGTTGGCTTTTTCACCTTATAGTCAGTATCAGCCGCCACATCGTTAACAAAATTAAATTTTATGGAATTATTATTTTGATGTTGAACAATCCCCAGTCTTCTTGAAAGTATTGGATGTGAACCGGGACAACCAGGAATTTTACAAGTTAACCAATTTTAACTTGTAAAATAAAATAAAAAAAAATAAAAAAAATTGGGCAGACTAGATGGACTGAATGGTTCTTATCTGCCGACACATTCTATGTTTCTATGTTTATTAACAGTGCATTGCCCGCTCCATGTATTAAACATATTATACTGGTTGAATCTGTTACCAGTATTCTGTGAGGCTACTTGGGCACATTACCTCTTTCCCCCCATTTTGTTCCAGTTTATCTAGTGTATTGCCAACACTATTATTTGTTTATTTCTTTTCTCCCCTTTATAGAGATGTGAAGAATAATGGTGCTGTATAAGTAATAAGATCAATACTAATTTGTGTTCTTTTCACCTGATTTCCACAAAGACCTCAAAACCTGTTGGTGTTTGATATGTGCAGACTGCAGGCCGGGTGCTCACACTCAGGGAAAAATAGGTGTCAGCCTTGACAACGGGGATGTGATATACCAGATGTGCCTGCGAAGATAGGGAACATGGAACCAATCTGTAGAAGACACTCTTTATAAACCATAATACCAACAGCCCCAAAACCTACAACCCTGAATAGAGCAAATTAATGTGCAGTAATTCAATATGAACTGTGCTGACTTAATAACGGACAAGCATTAATAACTAAGCTTGAAAAAAATAATCCAACCTGTCTATTAATGTCTGTTGTATTTTATTACCCCCTTGTCATTTAGTAGTCAATACACCCCGAGCTATGTTTAAATCAGTTTGAGTAATACACTGGCCTTTATTCATAAAAGAGGGGATTTCAGGGAATTGACAAGGGATTTTCAAAAGTAAGGTCAAAGTAGTCGTGATGAGAACATTCTCCAGTTCCTTCAGCACAGCTACTTTGGCCTTACGCTTATCATTTCATGATCAAAGTCCACTGTGACTGCATTTGTGTAACAAGATGGGACAAGTAAACACATCCTCGATAGTCTGTAGGATTATATGGAGGGAGTATATTCAGTGCCCTCACCTACCTGCATGTAAGCACACCCATTCCCTACAGCAGTCACTGTGTACTCTCCAGGGATATCTGGCAGGGATGCTTTCTGCAGGAGGACGGCATGATTTTTATCCACCAAGAACTGTTTCTGAAACCCTGAGATTGACCGAACTGTCACTGACACGTCCCCTGCCCCAGTGAACGTGCGCGTTGCATATTTAACCAAAGCTTGAAGACCGATAGCAGTGTCCTGTGAAGGAGAGAAAAGTCACACAATAATTTCATGAGGCTTCACTCTCTCTTTAAAGGTATTATTTTTAATATTTTCAATAGATTTTCTTTTATTTACCTGACTTGAATAGAAGCCTCCACGACTGTTTTGCCTATTAACGATCCAATTCATAACTTGAGTTGCTTCCTCAAGATGTTTGGAGGCATCCTCCCCCGAGAGTAAGGTCAGGAGCATATATGCATTCACCTCAACGCTTCCACTATATGTGTCTTTTTGTTCCCAATGCTTGGTTGTTCCTAGAAAGCATAAATTCAGTATAATTATGTGTGTTTTTTTTTAATGCCAGTATATAAAAAAGCTGTCATCAATATTTTTATCAGTAGATATTTTTATACATTTTAAACACTGAGAAATAAAACTGTCACTGAAAATGAAAACCTTATTTATTTATTTGAGGTCTGTATATAAAGTCTCTACAATCGCAATATTGTAAAGTTAGTCTTCAAAAAACAGGGTGACCCTAAAATGTATGGAATTAAGAGGAGAGATGTTTGAAGTCTCTAATTGAGTAAAACTTAGCTTTTATTTCATATCGATAAAAATAAACATAAAACACGACTGTGCATGAGGGCAAAACGCGAAGAAGGACCTTTTTTATGACCCCGTTGGTATTGTCACAATAATGTATGAGCACTGTATCAGTGTCTAATATTTGAATATTGACTGCTGATGGATGAAGTCCAGAATCACCATACAAATTAAGGATCTTTCTGCATACTTGTTTTTGCAAAAAAATAAATAAAAATTGTTTCACAGAAAATGTATCTTTTAGTATGAGGATATTGCAATGTTGAAATAACACAGTTAGTTTTTCAACATCGACACATTCCCATCAAAAGTCATGCTGAAAAAAGAATGTGTTACCATTCAAATATAAAGTAGCTCATGATATAATTAAGACAGGATATTTGTGGTCAAGTTTACCAATCTCTTGCTGGGAAAAAGCCCACTAGTTAATAAAAGGGTGTATTAAATTGATACATCTAGTCTGAGCCAACACAAGTTTTTGCAAACCAGCCAATGGTAGGGCTAGGATTGGAAAGTTTATAATTGTCTTACACAGTTATCCAATCATTTTTTTTTTTCTACTAGCAGGGATTTCATTTGCATCCATCTTCTACTGAATAATAGGTGGATTATTTTTGTTATTTTATGATATCTCCCTACCCTAGGCTGAAGATGAGGTCTTGAGGGTGTCGTGGATCATCACTAGGGGAAATTCGGGGGCATAAACCCCCGTTTATTTAAAATATATTTACATGGTGGGCCAGGGCAAATAACTCTGCCCCCCAATGTATAGTAAAGGGGCTGGGGGCATTTGGCTGGCTGCCTGCCCTGGCTATTGTTAAGGGGGACCAGGGCAAATAACCAGTATCCCTGGCCCCCAGTGTATGATATAGGTTCTGGGAGCCATTTGGGTTGCTCTCAGTCCTGTTCATCATGGGGGGAGGCAGGGCAAATAGCATATTGATAAGATTGCCCAGATTCAAGCCCCATCTATTATATGGGTCAGGGCTAATTGCCTTTTACTGGCTCCCAGACCGATTTTTGATAATGGTATAGTCAAGGATACTTGCCCTGTTTCCCCAGTGTATATCATGGGGGCTATAAGACATTTTCCTAGCTACCAGCCTCATATATTATCAGAGGGAGTTATGTCTATTTTGGGCCTATTTTTTTATGTTTTTTATTTAAATTCTACAACTATTTATTTTATTCTGGAGAATTTAAATGCCCAAAACATGACTATCTTATCTGAATTTGGATACTGAGTAGTAGAAAAGCCTCCGATGTTTCTGTTTCCGTACCGCCCGAACTGCTAATTCCGACCCGAATTGACCTATATTGAGTAGCTTAGTTTCCGGGATTTTTGAAATTCAGTTGCCTGACCCTGCGCTATGACTTTATGTGGACTTCTACTGTGTGAATAAGTTGTTTGGGTACGTAAATGCTTCCACTTTCCAGTCTTCTAGTTGACTGTGGAAACTGGCAGGGATGACATTTCACAAACATACTTATTGCATAGGTGGAATCCTATCACAGTGCCAACAACTGAATTCCTTGAGCTCTTCAGAACAACCTTTTTTTTTTTTTTACAAATGTTTGTACATGCAGATTGGATGACTAGGTGCTTGATTCTATACACCTGTGGCATTGGGTCTGATAGAAACACCTGAATTCCATAATTAAGAGATGTGTCCCAATACTTCTGTCCATGTAATGTACTTTTCTTTAATTGTATGCATGTGTTTGCAATTCTACTAACACAATGTATATTAATATTATATTATATAGTAACACACTCTGCCAGAAAGCAATATAGTAAGAGCAGACACTTATGGCATTTTAATTCCATACCTTCATCAACAGCATGCTTTTCCATGTCATCCAGAAGTTGTTGCCTTAGGGCTGTGTCTCCTGATAGGGTCAAGGCATAGACTGTGAGGGCTTTAGTAAAGGTGCAGTTGACTTTAAGTGCTTCCTTTTTCAAACAGCTCAAGGCTTTCTCCACAGTGTTACACTAAATGAAGCAATGCAGAAAGAATAAGATGCAATACCTGTGTCCAGTAGCAGAGGGAGCTATTCAGTAAAAGTAAAGTGCCTGTCAGTGAAGGTGATCCACATCCATTACGTTGAGTAACTGCTACCCATTAATTTACCGCACAATGCACTTCTTACAATAATAGACCTCGTTGCATGGAGCACAGTATGCCTTCTCTAGAGAAGACCGTTGTCAATGCAGAACCCATTCATTCATCCATGTTGTACCTAGAAGTGCATGTGCTTTCATTTGTCTTGGCGCACCAGTTAATTGATAACCTTGTTATAGATCGTACATTTTACTCGTTATATTCTACAGTGGCCCAGTAACAGATTATAAAGGAGCAGATGTTTCTATGTTCTATGTTTAGATGAAAAGTGGTTAATTGTCACTGTGTAGGAGGTTAAGAGAGCTAGTTAGATTCACCTGGGGTTAATTCCTTAATCAATTATAAATATTGAGGAACTGGAAAAAATTGAGATATACATTTGGGAGTGAATCCCCTAGATAACCTGAGTTGAAGTTTTAGAGTCTTATACACATAGTGCACTCCATGAGTGTACAGAACTTTTTTTTATTGAGCAATTCTCATTGGTCGGTTTGAAATAAGTTTGCCATAATTCTATAAAGTGAACTTTTAAATGTTATGCTGTTTGTGTTTTTTATATATTTGATATTTCTATTGGACAGTATGAATAGTCGAACATATTTTTTTAATGAGTGGTCAAAATAGAGTATTTTTGTTTTTAAAAAAAAGTATGTAGAGATGTTGGAATAAGAAGTCAGCTCTCACTACAATGCTGCATTATGTGACCTGGGAGCAGGTCAGTTTGATGAATTAAAGAAATCAGTTTGTAGAAGACCTTTGATTGTTTTTCTGAAATTGTCAAAAGCAAAATCAAATATGGAAGAACATTTAACATTTTAACAGTAACAGTTAATTGAGCTTGCTGTCAGGCTATGGTCACTAAAACTGACATCAAGCTAAAATAATTAACTGTCACTGAACCATGAAACAGTTGAAACTTGCTGACATATTGTATAATTGTATTTTATAATCCCCTCCCGAGGAAATGGAGGTTATGGGGTTGAGTTGGCAAGACTTGCACCCAACTCAGAAGCGATAATTTCACACTAACACACAAGCTGCAAACTCAAAGAGTTAACTAACCTTCGATGTATTTTTATCTTCCAGGAGAGCAATGGCAGCATAAGCTGTAATCTGTAAGTTTTTAGTCTGCTTCTCCTCCTCCTCCTCCTCAGAGCCCTGGAGACAGTTAAAATGAAAAGTAGGAAACTTGAAACCCAGCGATGTAAATGAATGTGTGTTTTAATGTTCTGTAACATACTTTTATACTAATATAATATACAATTGACAAGTTACTGCACTTTAAATATTAACCAGTTGGGGACCAAAATGACCTTGTGTCATCCTCATGTTGTCTACATTAATGTCTAGTACAAAATCAATGTGTGGTGACCACAGCTACATATTACTGAGTAAAGCTCTGGAGTATACATTTTGAACAAGTGTCTCTGAATAAAAGAGTGATGTGCTAAGCCTAGTGATCTTTACTTGGGATAAACTTATGACGGGTTACCATATGCGAACAACCCTTGGTTCACAGCAGATCGGTGGCCATGAATAAATCCTTTCATCTTAAACAATGGCACCAACTACGGTAGAGTGAGAAATACGAGTACCTCAAAGATGTTGTTGTAATAGTTTTCATGACTGTGAAAGCAGCCATCGGTGTCCTGCATGCTGCTCAGCCACTTTGCGGCGCTCTGAATTTTTGACTCGTCAACGAATATGTTCCCCCGTGCGTGGCTCAATGATTTTATAGCAAAGGATGTGAGCCTGGAAGAAGTGCCCAGTTGAACATACATCAAAGAACACTCTCATGTATTATGGCTCCTCCCTCCTTGAGCTATGACATTACAGTGAAGTGTAGGATATAATTTATGTTATAAACAAAAATTGTGCATGGTTTAGTTTATGATGCCCCTACTCGGACGTGCCTATGAACTGTATTCATGAAAGACAGATTTGAAGGGAATTTCAAATGTAAGACCAAAGTAGCCGAGTGATTTACTGTCCACCCTCCCTGGCAAACAAAGAGTGTTTTTTAAAAAACAAAAAACAAGGTAGAGGAAGTATCTGGAATATTAATAGTATTTTAATTTCATTTATTTAAGGGGTCCCATTAGAGGCTTGGGGCTTCTGCTGGCCAATGGGGCCATACATTTTTTCATTTAAAAAAAAAAGAATAAATACTTTACAATATCAATAGGTACGTTAGCAGCAGTGGTGGCTAACACCAAATTTAGTATACATGTGCACAATTAAGTTATTATCTAGACCAAATATTCCATTCTTACTTTTAAGTGCATCTTCAATCATTTGTATTACAGAAGTCATAACCACTCTCCTAACGCCCTATCACCAACATAAATAAACAAACAAGACACACTAGATGGCACAGAAGAGCTCAGCCCCTCACATCAAATTATAGCTAATTCTGAACCAATGATTATTATATCTCATGATAGCGCGTCGGGTACTTTTGTATTAATTTGTCCCATATACCATAGAACTTTTCAGATACCAAATTTGCAGTAGAATTGCTCTGTTGCATCAAGTATTTATAGCGCATCTGGTTCACTACATTATTGATATTAATCCTATGCGTTTCACGCCATTTCCTAGCAATGACTTGTTTATTGCGAGAAGAGCGTGTAGAACAAGTGCCATATTATTAAATGGTAGCATATCTAACTACAGAAATAATAATAACTTTTCTGGGGATGGAGGTATAATAGTATTTAATGAATTTGAAAACAGGCTAGATAACTACACCCCATGCTTGTTACACACCCCACATGTCCACCCCACATGCAATTGTCCTGATTGACCCCACATCTCCAGCACAGGTTTGTTTTCTCAGGATTACATTTGGCCATTTCTCAGGATTCAAATTTGGCCATTTTAATTTAAGCTATTACGGGAAATCTTGTGAATTCCCCAGGCCAATTTCCAGCAACTTAATATGGTAAAAAATTGGCCCACAATCTGTGAAAACGGCTGATATTGAGTCTAAATTGCCTATACTGAGTAGCTGATTCACCTGCGAACCCCGGTCTGGCCTCATTTCGGTCCTGATATGTCTTTTATTACTATGTTGACAGAGGATTTAACCATAGTCTAAGATAATTTGGTCACATTTTGTAAGATTTATCAAGTATAGGATAAATTGAGTATAAGTAATGAATTATTTTACATACCAAACATTTCCCTTGTCTTCTGGAAAATAACTGTAAGAACCATTTTCATTTTGGAATTTTATGTGTTTTTGGTACCCTGTAGAGATAAGAGTATTCTTGTGATTTTCAGGCACTAATCTATACATGTACATTAACCCAAAGCTCTGGTTTATTGATAATTTTGGTTCAAACCAGTGCACTCCTGTTCTGCAACAAGTGTAGCAATGTAGAGACTATTTGGGTTCTCAATGTAAGGGTAACATCAAGTTCAAGTAGAAAACACTTTTACCCTTGGACATAGCTAATTTTTAAAGTATAAGTTTCAATTTACAGAGAAAAAAAATTACTGAATTATTTACTGGGTTTCTCTTTCCTCCATTCTGGCGGATTAGAGGAAAATGATACAAAACAATAGTGAATTGTGGAAAAAGGCGCTCTAATAAAATAAAGTGTGCAGATACCACTCAGAAGAAAATTATTTTTTGCAGACTCTCAATCAGGAAAAAAACAACAACTTCATTTTTCAGTGAATTCCATCTTTACTCACGTGTGTTTAGATTTTTTAGAATTTTACTTTCAACTTCCGGTGTTAGTTGCTTGGTGTCCTTTAGATAAACAAACAGGTGAACACTAGAAATGAAGTTTGCCATGTTCTGTTCACCACATCCATCAGGGAGATCACAAATGTTTTCGACATTAAGAATGGCATTGTTAAGCATGTCACCTGCCAAAAAATGAATGTAGGATGTTTTACAATGAAATCAGAAGACTTCATTTAACCCCAAGTTAAAAAGCCTCTTAGCCATATTGTATCTTAAATGTGTGTGAGGAGAATAAAAATAATTTACAGAATGTTTTAACAGAATTGGCAGAAAATACATAAAGATGCACACATACATGATTAAATTTGCATGCTCTGTCTTTTACAAATTAAATCACTGCAATTTTACTTTATAGTCTTCCTTGTGGCGCCAGCACTGGAACACTGTGGGCCAACAGAGCTGAAGAATTCTAGACCAGGTGAACAATAGTGTCATAGAATGGGGAGCATTATTTTTCCCCCCAAAAAAAGTAATTAAAATGGGCAAGAATCATAATCTTTTTTTTATGTTTTATTCATGCAGTCATTGGGGAAAAATAATTATAATAAATTCAACATTGACTGCACCCGATATAATGCACTGGAGAATATATTATGTCCTTTTCCTTATATATATTATATATCACTGCTATCTAATGTGATTCATGACACAGGGGAAAAATAGTCAGCATTATTGGACTGTGTGTAATAAGAAGATGCCAATTTTTATTTCTAAAATGCTTTTATCCTTCACTCGCATGTGCTCTTTCACGTACTGAAATCAAATTATTTAAACTTTAAACTGTATCCTCACCCATGACAAAAATATCTGCATGTTCAGAACCCGCCACCACATTGTCTGGGACGTGCAATTCTACATCCTGTCGCAAACTTCCATCTGCGGGAGTGAAAACAGTTATGATCAGAGCTTGATGGGGGCTATTCTCTTAAACAATGTATCAATCTACCATTCATAGCTATGTTAAGAAAGAAAAAAAGAAATGTGTCTATATTTTTTGATGTTCAACTGTTGACTGTTTAGTACGACTCTATCCTGTTTGTATAACTCTATGACTATGAGTCATCTACAAAGGGAGTCACATTTTCTTTTCATGTTATAATACGTATTCGTGGCATTATAGAGTCTTTGAAACAAAACATGAAAAATAAAGAATTGAGTTGCAGGATTTCCTATCCACATAAATCAGAACGTTTTTGCCGATTGCTACACACCATGTGTTGGGTTGACATCTGGCCAGACTACTGGTAAAATATATAGGCTAGGTAGTAACCCTACACATCTGTGGTGTCCGATAATAGGTTTAATAAACTTAATAAGTGATTCCCCAGTTGATCAAGACATAAGGATCCCACAATGATATGAATATGTTACAAAAGGTTCAGCTATGCAGCCGACTCAGCATGGTATAATCTTGAGGTGATGCATACTGCGTGTAGTCTTTCTATGTTTACAAATACTACAAGCTCAAGAAGAGAACTTTCAAACCGTTTAGGTAGTGATCATTTATTATGAATATATACAAGTCCAACAGACCACTTACTCATAATACGTGTCATGTGAGCTATGATGGAGTAAGTCTCCAAGTAAATGTAAGACCCTGCATGCCTTATTGGGATTCCTGGAAAACACTTTCTCCTCTAATTGTGGAGTGGCAGAAACATGTACATTAGCACATTGTGCTATCCAGAGATACCTGGCATGGTCTATTATATACCCCTGTGTTAATGTTCCTTACATTGTTAAGACCAGAAAATTCTCCAATGTATCCAATGCTAAATCTGAGTTAATTCATTGAATTTGTCCCCTTCCCTACTTGCCTGGTCCCATGCAGTATGTATAATTTACCTTTTGGGCAAAGGACGTAATTATGTGTCTTCTCCTCCTTTACTCCACTGGGCTGTAATAAAAGGTCAGACATTGAAGAATTTGAGACAATAAAACTTCCACCTGTAGACTGAACTCCTGAGATACATAATACTTTCACGGAAAGCCTATTCTGACAAATATTATCTTATTTAGCTTTATAATAATAGAGAGCTTCCTAGCATTTATCATAGCAAGTTCTCATGTCTGCTCTGCAATTACACATTCCAGTGGTGTCACAAGGGTGGATGCAGACTGCATCCTCTTCGCAGCACATAGCGGCTGCTGAAAGAAAAATAAAAAATAAATAAATAAAAATAAATCATTGCCACCGGATCTGACAGTATCTGTCCATATAAACTAATAATTCCCACACTACATTCACAGTAATACAATTGTTAATGTGCCACTGTCCTCTGCATTAATCAAACTGTAATGGCACGTCAATTCACATCATGCAAAAAGATGCACAAAGCTCTGCATGATAGGAGTTAATGAGCAACAACAGTTTAACTGGAACATGGAATACCATCAGTTTGTTGAGTTCAGTTTCAATGAGAGTTTGTACCCAGCACAATGCATTGTAGATGTGGGTAAATGACATGTCCACCTGCAAGTCACCTATAATTAATATACATCAATGTCAAAATAATCACCCTGTCCACAATGAGTTACCATATTAGCTGCCTCTTTAATTTGGTGGTTTTAGCGGTCTGCCTGCTGAATAGGGTACCACTGTACTTCACTATCTGCCGCAGTAGCTGCATGTTCTCCTCATAGGAGAACCAATGTTATATTTGTCTCTCTCCTTGTGGCTTCCTTCCTCTTCCTTCCTCTTCACTGCTGCTGTTCTCCTCTTCTGAAGTGTCAGTGGCTCTGTATTAAACTGGCCTAGTGGTGGGTGGACCCCCCACTGGCCACTCCAACCACCACTATATGTTTCTGCCGCCACCTCAGCAGTGTGACCCTGCCTCCTTGTGATGTGTGTAAATGTGTGTTGTGGAATGAATATGAAAAAAGGTGCACACTCACAGGCACTCACAGGCCATCACAGACAATCTAGTACAACACCACTAACTCACCATTCACTCGGCTTTTACTCTGCTTGCTCCTCTATCTCAATCCCAAAAACCTCCATCTCCTAGGCCATGTGTGGTGTCTTGTGAAAGTTCCAATCAAAGGCAAAGTGTAACATATTTCCTGGGCTTACATAGAGCATTTTTGTGTGTTCTGGGCATGTCTGTGACTTGTGATTGGCTAAGAGCTAAGAGCTAAGCAGAGGTAATTAGCTAGCTTGCATTCACTTAGATATGTTATTGTGCTCACTTTGTCACTTTCTTTAACAGAGAAATGTAGGTTTTCATACAAGCGTGGTTACATGGCTAATGGCTCCGTTAATGTTTAATTTGGCACTCATTGTTGCAGTTGAATCACACATTACTGAAATTCTAATAATCTGTGGTATGCTACATGTGATGGGAGCGGTAAATAATGTTGGCCATTAAATCTATCCCATTATGTTTCTTTTTGCTGCTCACCTTCACTTTGATGGTTTTTTCTAAGGCGTCTTCTACGTGTATTTGTGTTCCATCAATGTGGGAACTTGAGCATTCTCCCTCAATCTTCAGAGCTCCACTTTTCACCTCGAGTTTGATTTTACCTAACAGATGAGAACATAGATGTGTTAATACAGACTACACCTACACTTTGATTTTACCTGTAGTATATTTTACGTGACTAGTACTATTCTTACTAATAAACGTGAGAGCTTTATATCTTACCATAATGTGTAAATTCCCAATCTACAGAGGGAATAATTGTAATCCTAATGTGTAAAGTACCAATCTACACAGAGAATAATAGTAACTGCAATGTGTAAAGTTCCAATCTGCACAGGGAATAATAGTAATCCCAATGTGTAAAGTGTCATCCTAATGTGTGAAGTGCAAATCTACACAGGGAATAAAGTAACCCTTTTGTGTAACGTGTCAGTCAACACAGGGAATAATAGTAATCCTAATGTGTAAAGTACCAATGTGCACAGGGAATAATAGTAATCCTAATGAGTAAAGTCCCAATATGCACAGGGAATAATAGTAATCCTAATGTGTAAAGTACCAATCTACACAGGGAATAATAATAACTGCAATGTGTAAAGTTCCAATCTGCACAGGGAGTAATAGTAACTGCAATGTGTAAAGTTCCAATCTGCACAGGGAGTAATAGTAATCCCAATGTGTAAAGTGTCAGTCAACACAGGGAATAATAGTAATCCTAATGTGTAAAGTGCCAATCTACACAGGGAATAACAGTAATCCTAATGTTTAAAGTGCCAATCTACACAGGGAATAACAGTAATCCTAATGTGTAAAGGGCCAATCTACACAGGGAATAACAGTAATCCTAATGTGTAAAGTGCCAATCTACATAGGGAATAAAAGTAATCCTAATGTGTAAAGCGCCAATCTACACAGTGAATAACAGTAATCCTAATGTGTAAAGTGCCAATCTACATAGGGAATAACAGTAATCCTTATGTGTAAAGTGTCAATCTACACAGGGAATAATAGTAATCCTAATGTGTAAAATCCCAATGTGCTCAGGGAAAAATAGTAATCCTAATGTGTAAAATCCCAATGTGCTCAGGGAATAATAGTAACCCTAATGAGTAAAGTGTCAGTCAACACAGGGAATAATAGTAATCCTAATGAGTAAAGTCCCAATGTGCACAGGGAATAATAGTAATCCTAATGTGTAAAGTCCCAATGTGCACAGGGAATAATAGTAATCATCATCTGTAAAGTCCCAGCGTGCACAGGAAATAATAGTAATCCTAATGTATAAAGTCCCAATGTGCACAGGGAATAATAGTAATCCTAATGTGTAAAGTCCCAATGTGCACAGGGAATAATAGTAATCCTAATGAGTAAAGTCACAATGTGCACAAGGAATAATAGTAATCCTAATGTGTAAAGTGCCAATCTGCACAGGGAAAAATAGTAATCCCAATGTGTAAAGTGTCAATCTACACAGGGAATAATAGTAATCCTAATGTGTAAAGTCCCAATCTGCACAGGGAATAATAGTAATCCTAATGAGTAAAGTCACAATGTGCACAGGGAATAATAGTAATCCTAATGAGTAAAGTACCAATGTGCACAGGGAATAATAGTAATCCTAATGTGTAAAGTCCCAATGTGCACAGGGAATAATAGTAATCCTAATGAGTAAAGTCACAATGTGCACAGGGAATAATAGTAATCCTAATGTGTAAAGTCCCAATCTGCACAGGGAATAATAGTAATCCTAATGTGTAAAGTCCCAATGTGCACAGGGAATAATAGTAATCCTAATGAGTAAAGTCCCAATGTGCACAGGGAATAATAGTAATCCTAATGTGTAAAGTCACAATGTGCACAGGGAATAATAGTAATCCTAATGTGTAAAGTCCCAATGTGCACAGGGAATAATAGTAATCCTAATGAGTAAAGTCCCAATGTGCACAGGGAATAATAGTAATCCTAATGTGTAAAGTCACAATGTGCACAGGGAATAATAGTAATCCTAATGAGTAAAGTCCGAATGTGCACAGGGAATAATAGTAATCCTAATGAGTAAAGTCACAATGTGCACAGGAAATAATAGTAATCCTAATGAGTAAAGTCCCAATGTGCACAGGAAATAATAGTAATCCTAATGAGTAAAGTCACAATGTGCACAGGGAATAATAGTAATCCTAATGTGTAAAGTCCCAATGTGCACAGGGAATAATAGTAATCCTAATGAGTAAAGTCCGAATGTGCACAGGGAATAATAGTAATCCTAATGTGTAAAGTCCCAATGTGCACAAGGAATAATAGTAATCTCAATTTGTAAAGTCCCAATATGCACAGGGAATAATCGTAATACAAGTTTGTAAAGTCCCAATGTGCCCAGGAAATAATAATAGTGATGACGATGTAATAGCAAATTTAATGTGTGAAGTGCAAATCTACACAGGGAATAAAGTAACCCTTTTGTGTAACGTGTCAGTCAACACAGGGAATAATAGTAATCATCATCTGTAAAGTCCCAGCGTGCACAGGAAATAATAGTAATCCTAATGTATAAAGTCCCAATGTGCACAGGGAATAATAGTAATCCTAATGTGTAAAGTCCCAATGTGCACAGGGAATAATAGTAATCCTAATGAGTAAAGTCACAATGTGCACAAGGAATAATAGTAATCCTAATGTGTAAAGTGCCAATCTGCACAGGGAAAAATAGTAATCCCAATGTGTAAAGTGTCAATCTACACAGGGAATAATAGTAATCCTAATGTGTAAAGTCCCAATCTGCACAGGGAATAATAGTAATCTAAATTTGTAAAGTCCCAATATGCACAAGGAATAATAGTAATCTCAATTTGTAAAGTCCCAATATGCACAGGGAATAATCGTAATACAAGTTTGTAAAGTCCCAATGTGCCCAGGAAATAATAATAGTGATGACGATGTAATAGCAAATTTAAGACAAAAAGACATTTATCAAATTAGATCTAAATAGTCATAACAATGATATGCTACTAAAAAAAAGTCCCACTCTATGCAGGTGCTTAGTGTGCCTTCTGTGATATACCTCAGGAAGCCTTTCTTGGAATGTGCATTACATTACATGTCCAGATGGTAGTTTATCAAGTTTCTTTAATCTATACAGTAATAAAGTATACGTTGTGGCTCTAGTTTCATACAGGGCTCTTCAGGTCTTTTTGAAAGCGTGTGAGATTCTATACGGTTTTGGTTTGAGATGTGGGAATTTTGTTGGCTATTTGGAAACAAGTACAGATCAGGTCCCTTTAACAGGATATTTAGCTCTGTTGATCACTCTGGGACTAAATGGTATCTCACAGGGTGGCACATTGGTGTTATAGTCTCCAGGGCATTGTTTTACCTATTTTTGTAGCGGTGACATTCCAAATAAAGATGGTGGACTGGTCTGCACCTACGCAGTGAACTCGTTCCTTGTTTGTGTCGACAGCAGTGAAATCAGTACATTCGGACAACGTTGCCTCCACCTGTATTAATGACATAGATAGGATGAGACAGTGATATAGAATGAAAAGTGGTACAAGAGCTGAAAAAGAAGGAAAGACTGTAAACACTTTAAAGAAAGTATACTACATCATGTTAATCAATGAGTACACATTAATATTAAAAACACATATTCATATAAAGGTTACACTGGGTGGAATGTTGTAGTAGAACCATGTTGGCAAAAACTGGAGCCCTGATGCGTTTCACCATCAGGATTCCTCAGAAGGTTCCAATTTACAATGGTGAAAACACCTTACATATGAAATAAGAGAGAGAAGGAGAAAAGAGGAGATGGTACTGATGAGAGCCGTGGGAATGATGCAGTAGGGGTTGTAAATGTATACATATAAATAAATAAAAAAAATGAACCAAAAAATACATATACAAATGTGAGTGATATGTAAACGGGGAAATCAGAATAGTAAAATTGTATTGTTCCCCTGAAAACACCATGTATTAAATGAATGGCCCGCCAGGGGCCAAGGACAGATGCAATGACTTTGGTACCTAATGAAGTAAAAATAAATAGGCATGCTAACCCCAGGGGGCTATTTATTTTTATAAGTGTGGTTAGCGGGGTAGCCCACTAACCACAGCAGTGGCACATTTATTGTTATACATGGTGCTAACGGGGCAGCCTGTTTTTTTAATCTTTTACTTGTTATTTTAAGTTTTTATATCAGGAGAAGTCCTCCCGACATAAGTTTACATCCTCCCCGTAGAAGTCTACTTGGAGGTCCAAGGTTACTACTTTGTTTCGGGTCTATTTTAGCTTATTTAGGTGTCGGATAGATATATTTGGAGGCATATCGGGGCACATTTTGTGGCTTAAAATTTGGATCCCAATGTGCCCTGAATCTGTCTGCAATTCAGAGGCTCACTTCCGGGGCTAAAAATCAGTGGATATTGAGTTTACCGTTTAGTCTGTGGAAACTAGTTTTTTTTGTAACTGGTATTGTTTTATGAAACTCTCAGACATGAAGACACATTGTACACATTGTAAACTTTCCCTCTTTTCCAAAACTTCCCAGTCTTGGATTCCACAAAATATCCAATCCATTAACACACAAGGCAATCAGATAACACGTTTCAGTAGGAAATCTTCCAGCCAGCAGGATCTTTCCATGCACATTCCAGAATCTGAGTTGATCGTCAGAATGAAATTCTGGAAGGTGGGCAGGCCATGCACATTTAGAATGTCGCAGACATGATGTGTCACCATATTGACCTAACCAGTGAAAACAATTACTTATATTCAGCTGGCAGATCAATGGGACATTGTGATCTTTATTCGTAAAAGAGAGAATTGCAGGGTATTGAGAAGGGAATTTCAAACGGAAGGCCAAATTAGCCAAGTTGAAAAAATGATCTTATGTTTGAAATGCCCATCTCAATTCTCTGCAATTCTCTCTTCTATGAAGAAAGTCCTTACATTTATCTCATGGAGATCATATTTTATCAGCTAACTATAATTTACAATAAGGGTTTATTGATGATTGATCATCAACTGCATTAGGTAAAACAGTAAAAAAACCTCACAAATTCTACTGATATCAACCATTAATGATTATCGCAAAACAGGTGTTAGGCAAGAGACCCCTTTCTTACCATCACAGGACTGCTTAAATAATTGAAAACCAGGACAGTGAGTGGAAAAATCTCCCCTTGAACCACTGATTCGGGGAGGATCATGTCAACATAATACGGCTTGAATGTGGTGATCTCAACATTCTGAGCTTCTGCGTAACCAGACTGGCTCAAGCAAAATGCGTCGGTCACCCATCCAGTGATGGAATCTGGGGCAGTCAGGTGAAGCTGTTCATGACCATCCTCTCTGCAAACAGAAAAAAATGTCACAAGAAATTGTAATGTGGATAATGTTCTAATAACTATATAATTGCACAATAATAGGACTAGGGCTCTTGCTGCATTATGTGACATGTATTGTAAGAAATAGTGGAGATAGGTGTGGCTTCAAGACATGATTCCACTTGAAACTTCTCCTTCGCTGTACCTAATTATTCCTACTTATAAGTCAGTTTTGACAAAACGCGACAGGTGGCGTTCATGCACCAAAAGATCTGTTTATATTTGTATGCTCCTGCATACTTGCTTTTTGAAGATACAATAAAGATATTTTTTACATTGAGCACAAATTGGAGTCTTCCTTCATGTATGGTGAGCAACCAAGTTTTTGTTTTGTCTCTTCTATACCTAAGCATAAACTAGCTAACATCAACATAAAAGGAGCCCAATTTCAGAAGGAATTCAAACAACAGTGGCTCAAAAAGCACACTCAGCAGAAAGGAAAAGTGCAGCCTGACAAAATGATGACTCTGTCTCGTTCCTCACGACCTCCATCAACTAGACAAGCTCTTAAGGTCATATTCAACAAACTTCATCCCTAATTAAAGAAGTGATAGAAACATAGACCCTTACAAACTCAGGTTAGCTCTAACACTGAGCAAATACAAACTCTCTCAGCAGACTATGACCTGATAGCCAATGACTCCATTGACCTGCACAACAGATCAAGGCACTAGATCTTGCTGAAATAACATTCACATTTGGGGCATGACTGAAACTGTAGGTATAGAGGCCTTACCTGCAACCTTGAACCAAATGCTCAACAAGTTTCTTCCAGAGTTGCCCCCTGAAAGACTGTTGCTGAATTGGGACCACAAAGCTTTAAGGGCACCATGCACAGAATCTCATCCGTGCAATGTGGTATTGCGGTTCCACTGATACAAAACTATAGAAGCAGTCATTACTGAAACCGTTCGCAACCCATTGATATATATGTCTGAGTTCAAGACATGATACCATTCATTCTCTATCATAGAAGGCAATGGTGTCCATTTGCAGATCAACTCAGAGCCACCAGATAATCCTCAAAATAGCAACTCTTCTGTTGTCCTATCCTGGTCCAAACGGCATTGTGAACATGAGCTCCCAGACATTGCCACTTTAGCAGGTACTCTCATTTATAGCTACCAAAACCAATAAGTTATGGCCTTAGTTCTCAGAGGCTGCATTCGACTGCTCATTGAGACCAAACGTCTCTCAGCCCTAAACTGTATACTTTGACTTACAGGACCAATTGTAGAACAATCAATGTTAATAATTCAATTCTATGGTTATGGTGGTAGACGAAAAAGGCATTTGATTGGGTGAATTGGAGGTTTATGATTAAGTGGCTGGAGAAGTTGGGTTTAGGTGATAATTTCATAAAGTGGATAAGGGCATTGACTTAGACCAACTCTTTGCCTATGTCCATTACTTTCCAGACAGATTGCAAATCTTATAAATAGAGAATGAAAAGAAAGAAATCTCATGGTGTAAATGATAAATCCGGTAATATTTTATATCCACCTCAGATTCAAGCATTTGATGTGCATGCTTTACTAAAACGCTGACCCAAAAAAGGCTACCCATTTTAGGCTATTTTCCTGGCACAGTGGACAGACAAGTGCCTAATTCTATTATACTTTGCTAAACGTGTTTGATTCATTTTGGGTGTAGGCACTCCTTACATTTTATAAGCCTGGTAATACTTTTGTTTATTAAAAAATAACAAATCTGTCACTTCAAAAAAAATACCTAAAAAGCGTAGTAAATCCAATCCTATTTTTTTAGGTGGCTCAGTTTGCCCAATTTTGTTTATTTCTAGACATATTTCATCACCCTGATTCTTGTATTCCACCTCATTGGGCACACGATGAAGACTGAGACAAGGTTAGTGCATGCATTTTTCTTCAAACCACCACATTCTATGCCAAATACATCACACAAAGTTTGTACGGGCCAGTCAGTTATAGGTGTAAACTTTACATATTATACCGTACTAGAATACTGTTCCTTCAATAGTACATACACAATACATAGAACTATCAACGCACAACCAAAAATTGATATATTTTTCTCAAATCAATTTTAAAAACAATCATTGATTAGAAAGTAGAGATTTCATCATTCCATATGGCCATATTATGTTTAGCCCTATTTGGCATCAGAGTACTCCACTATTGTTCAGTCCTAACTATATATTGACTACACGAAACTCAGTCTCTTACACTATGCCACTTGGATACAAAGGTCTGCACAATTTATTTGATTTCACTGCAATAGATGAAGCACCTATGGATTGGCTGTGATTGCTACACCAACAAGCTTGTTCAGGCTTCAAATAAGGGAATGGGGAGCACTGCTCTAAACCGGCCTATTTAATCTTGTGTTCTGATAAACGTATCAACATTTTGGTTATGTCTACTTATCACCCATTTTAAACATGTTGTTTTAGGGTAGTGCTCCCCATTACCTTTTTTCCTTTAGTAGGTATTTTAGCTTAGACACAGCGTGGAGCATATGTATTTGGCTCTGGAGAAAAATATTTACCCAAGAGATACAAGATCAAACAACCATGTCTCAGGGAAGTGTTTTCGTATGACTGGCTTCCTTGGTTTTGGTCTCGTGGGGGAATCTGTGAAATAATGAAAAATAAAAAAAATTATAAGAGAAAATTTAAACAGGACAGGTCCAATGAAGAAAGAAAATAAGCTGCGTTACTGGTTGGCAGGTCGATTTGGCTAATGGGAGGCATATTATCCCTATAGCCCAGTACTTTTAGTAGTAGTTCCCCTGAGAGCAGGGACTTTAAACATAGATGTGATCCATCTCACAGAAAGGTATAGCCCAACTGATATAGCTCATCATATTCTCATTATCCCTACGGCTACGTCAATTTGTTTTGGCAAAACTAAGTAAAACTTATTATGTTCCCCAAATTAAGAAACATTACTTAGTGGGGTACAAGGAGGTCTCCCTGACGTTTATGTAAACCCCCCTCACAGGTTAACTGACTTCTTTTTTCTTTTTAAATATCAATACCTTGGTCAACCACAGTCGATAGATATGTCTTGTTGTTATGTAAGTTTCAATTGTTTAATATTTACATCATTATCACTGAGAACTGTAATTGTGTTGTAATGTTTGTGTTGTAATGGTATTTCAAAAACTTTTTATAATAAGTAATAAATATAAAAAATTTGTTTTATGTCACTTTCTATTTTACTTCTTAAAGGATCTCTCACCCTAAACAAGGGGTGGCCAAATGACAGCTTTGGAGCCACATTGAGACCCTTTGACATATGAATTGCGGCTTACAGATTTATGTTGGATGAGCTTTTTTTTGCCTTAAAATTCATAAAAACTTTATTATTTTTGAGTTTTATAAATATTTTACTCTGTATAAACATAGTCCGCTGGTTTGAAACGTAAGTTTAATACTGTGAAGTCGAAGCATGCAATCCTCACGGAGCTAATTTGTACAGCCTTGCTAACATATCTGCGGGAATTTAAACTACTTACAGCCAAGATGAAGATTAACATGACCACTTATAGTTATATTGAAATGATAGAATGGCAAGTCGAGAAAGGAAAAAAAGAGATGGGAGATTGGAACAGCTTGATTGTTAGAGGTTAAAATAAAGGCCAGAGTGCTCAAAAAGACATTTTACGTTGCATCATACACATTGTGGAAATGATTTGACAATGCTTACGGCTGGCGGGATGCTTGTCCTTCATATCCTGAGTTTGTCCACCGGATGATCGGACAGCGAATTCTAAATCTGGGCAATGCACTGGTTTGTATACCTTAGTGTTGGTAAAAATCTGAAGAAGGCTGAACTGTCAGATTATAAAAACATGGAAGTAAAATTTTAATGAATGGCGTTTTGACGTAATAAATGCTAGCCCATTTCATTATTTCTTTCTTTCCCTATAATTAAAATCTAAACAAACATTGTATTTTTTCTGGAAGTTAGGCTTTCCTAATTCTTTCTTTTTTTGTTTGCACTTACCTGAAATAAATGTCCAACATCTGCTTCCCGTGAAATAGGTTTATACAATTCTGCACTTCCTGAGCAGGGAGTTCTCTCTGGCTCATCTTCAATGGCTTGGCTCCAGTACATTGTGTCCTGAAAATGCATTTCCATTCTCTCGTAGCTTTCTTCCTATATAAATATTGGAAAACCCAGAATAAGTATGTTTCCATCATTTAACAGAATTCAGTTAAACAGTTTAGAGAGAAAATTTGCAATGCACACAGGAAACTTTGAATAGGAGAATCCTAGAAGCTATACTAGCTCCTTGAGTCAAGATTTAACCCAGCAAGTACTAGCATGCAATCCTAATACAATGGCTAGGTAAGGAAAAAGAAAAAAATAAAGATGGGCCAGGGTCCACACAGCATCTGAGAAATATCACAGAGAACGTGGGAAAAAAAGAGAAAATCAATCCATGATTCAGTTTTCCCAATTTAAACAAAATACTTTAAATGAAATCAAAACCTACTCAGCTGCTTACATTCCAGCACTTACTGTTGACTCAGAGCATTGTTCCGGTGCTTTGAATCATTACCAGTGCATTTAAGCATGCACTGACTGAGGTCTGACTTAGCCTTCATATTGTGGGGAAAATACTAATACAGTTGACCTTGAAATTACTCTGCTCTCCCAAAATTTTTGGACTCTGGTTTAGTTATTTATGGCTATGGCACTTTTGAGTCTATTCACAATTCGTCACCCGAGTTTGACTTAGAAAAAAACACAAAAAACCCAATTTGAATCTTCCCCATTGAAAGTAATGGGAGGCAAAATTACTGAAGCTATTTTTGAGACTAAGTCAAACTTGGGTGCTTAGAATTTGAGTTGAATTTAGTGAATAGACCCAATTGTGTCACATTTCCCCATGCTACTTACTTAGTTGCGTTAGTTGTTAGAGAAGATATTTCCACTGTCAATTATTATATGTAAAGAACAACTTAACTAAAATATTAACCTATGTGAGAGGGACTCCATCACCATAATATTGTTTTTATTGTGAATTAAAAAAAAATCTAAAACAATCTGTACATTGTGTTAGCAGAATTGCAAGCAAATGCATAAATTAGTAGACAAATGTGTTTTAAATCATGGTTGATTTAGAGTTTTAAAGATAACATTGAAATGTTAGGCACAATGCTTAGTGATTTATGTGACCTGGGGGAATTATCTCTGGTTGAGTTTGTCTTAGGCAGGTTTTAATCTCTCTTACATCTGGAAATTGATCCATAAACCTTTCATTAGTCCTGATAAGAAGGAGTCCTTTATCCACAGAACGGACAGAACACATGGACCCAGATTCTGCTGTGATGTCCAGGTTCACTTTTCCCCTGGGCTGAACCTCTTTTTCTGAGTATTGAAGTTTCACCTGTTCGCAAGGAGACAGAAGCAAATGATATAGAAGAAATGGAGACATTTGGAGTTGATTGAATTAGGTTAAATCTTCAAAAACTCTTTTTAACAGCAAAAAAACGTTTTAAACAATGCATTATACAGGACCAACTGCAGAAGGAAATTGTGTGCTGGCTGGTAGGGTGATGTGGGCACATCTGGTGCTCAGCATAGTTATGTGGGCACATCTGATGCTGGGTAAAGTGATGTGGGCACATCTGGTGCTCAGCATAGTTATGCAGGCACATCTGATACTGGGTAAAGTGATATGGGCACAAGTGGTGTGCATCATAGTTATATGGGCACATCTGATGCTGGGTAAAGTGATGTGGGCACATCTGGTGCTCAGCATAGTTATGCAGGCACATCTGATGCTGGGTAAAGTGATGTGGGCACATCTGGTGCTCAGCATAGTTATGCAGGCACATCTGATACTGGGTAAAGTGATATGGGCACAAGTGGTGTGCATCATAGTTATATGGGCACATCTGATGCTGGGTAAAGTGATGTGGGCACATCTGGTGCTCAGCATAGTTATGCAGGCACATCTGATGCTGGGTAAAGTGATATGGGCACATCTGGTGCTCAGCATAGTTATGGGGGCACATCTGATGCTGGGTAAAGTGATGTGGGCACACCTGATGGTGGGTAAAGTAATGTGGGCACATCTGATGGTGGGTAAAGTGATGTGGGCACATCTGATGCTGGGTAAAGTGATGTGGGCACATCTGATGGTGGGTAAAGTGATGTGGGCACATCTGATGCTGGTAAAGTGATGTGGGCACATCTGATGGTGGGTAAAGTGATGTGGGCACATCTGATGCCGGATAAAGTGTTGTGGGCACATCTGGTGCGGTGTAAAGTGATGTGGGCACATCTGGTGCAGTGTAAAGTTATCTAGTGCTGGGCAAATTAATGTGGGCAAATCTGGTGCTGGGAAGAGTTATGTGGATAAATCTGGTGCTGGGCAAAGTGATGCACATATGCAGTGACATCACACAGTTGTTCTGCTCCTCCAATTACTGCAGTGATCCCCCCCAAAGGCAGTGGCCACCTTCTGAATAAAGTTGCCACTGCACAAAGGTCTCTATTCGTCTGCATTGATCGCAGGGGTGACGCTACCATATGAGCAAACTTTAGGGACTTTTTCACCTGGACGATTGTACTGTGAATGTAAAGAATAAACATGATTTAAAAAAAAAATGACCTATATATATATGTCTGTTGTGTCCCATGTTTATGAAATCCCCTTTTGGCTTGATTTGCAAATTGCATATTAACCCATTGAAAGTAATTTATTTGCATATCAAGCCACATGATGATGTCATAAGCAGGCGACACCACAGACTTTTTAAACCTAATTTTCTCTTAACGTATGCTTTTGATTATAATTGTGATAAAACTTTGTAAAGATAATTTTTCAGATTTTTTTAATTATCCACCTTCACTTTTAAACAATGTTAGGTGACAAAGTCACTTTAAGCAGCTTCTTAAAAGTCCACCACAGCATCTAACTTAGGGGAGACATGTATTGACTGATTGGAATCACTGATATGGGGGGCCACCCTCTTATTTTGTTATTTATGCCACCCAGAAACCTAGAATACCCGAATCAGCCTCTTGCAAGTAACCAAAAGTAGGGAGGGAGAAGCTAGAGTGGAAAGGGATACCCAGTATTCAATGCATCCTTTTTTTGTGTGAAGGAAAACATGGACAGTGAGTAAGTTTGATGCTGGAGAATACCTTAATATTCTGCGTCTGATATTTCCATACCTTGTTCTTGAAGCATGATGGTATTCTGTAGCGTCCTCTATCTGCCGGTATAGCCCCACCCCGTAATATAGTGAAAACCATGATTATGGCTTCAGGAAACATATCTGAGCGTACGTCCAGTTGTGCATTAAAGGAACCCTTCAAATCTATGAGAAACAGGATGAGAGAGAAGCACGGAAATTATTTAAAGCTCCTAATATATAATATAATACATTAGTTTGAAGCAGAAATGTAGGCCTTGTATATACAGAGTTATAAAGAGAAGTGAAGTAGTTCTTGATACCTTCACAGATGCCGGTTTAAAGCAGTTGCTTTGAAACCGTCTCTGCCTGAAATTCAAATAAAGTTCAATCTCCTTGTGGGTAGGATGGGTTTGTTAAACCATTAGTAACAGACTCAGTTGCTACAGGGTTTATTATTTACTTCAATGTTTTCAATCGACATGTACAGAGGATTAGTGAGCAAGTCAATGATACATTTATTGTCAGTCCCAAAAAAAAAAAGCTTAAAGAGACTGTCTGGTGCCCAAAATGCATCTTCCAAATATTAATGCATATTAATGTTAATGTAATACTTACAGCTAGAAGAAATTGTGAAATTACAGCAGTTTGCAAGAAACAAAGACTGCCCACACTAGCTGAGTAAAAGTAATTTCCTTTGTTTGTTTGTTTTTGCTGCAGGGACCAATGAGAATAATGCCATTCAAATGAATGGAATATCCTGTCTCTCTAGTGATGTCATCAGACAATGTGTTGCACTGTTTAGAGATCCTACTTTGTACAAGAGCAAGTCACACCTAGGCCACTCAATAGACTCAATTTGAGGAGGACAAGAAGTGACTAAATGAAACAAAACTTTATATCCTCAGTGTCTATATAATCAGTGCTGCTGCACCTGCAGTAAACATGCAGAGTAATCACTGGGAGAGGGCTTGAGTCAAATATTAAAAATATGATTTATAGAGAATGCCTGCATCAAATCACACAGGGAGAAAAGCCCTATACAAGCAGTGATCTTCATCTTGCACCAAAGTGAGTTTGGGGACTAGACTGTCCCTTTAAAACTAAACCTGTGTGTAAGCAAATGTTAATTGGAAGTTATACAAGTTTAGGGTGTGTATCATTCTGCATTGTTCTTTGATAAGAAGAAGTTATGGTAATTCATGTGACTCCAATTCTCCAATTTAGCTGAATTGGAACCGCTTTTGAAATCAGCTTCATTTTCGAAACTCCCTTGTCAGGTGGCTGTACTTGTCTTTTTTCATGAATATAGCCCTAAGTCAAATGCATTATAATAACTCAATAACATATGATAGTTGACCAATATACAACTTGTGCTCATTTTTTATCTTCTTTATTTATCTTCTTTAGCTTTAAAGGGACTGTATCACCTGAACATTGTTATTACTGGGTGTGTAGAGCATAAAACACGCTTGAAACTGATCTATACATTGTGTTAGCAAAACTGCAAGGAAATGTCTAAATTAGGAGCAAAATGTGTTTTAAATGCGTCTGTGGAGTCGCCTGCTTATGACATCACTTGTGGCACGGTATGCAAATGAACTGCTTTTCAATAGGGAATGTGTAATTTGCATATCGTGCCTCGGGTGACGTCATAAGCTGGAGACACCACAAGTGTTTAAAACCATTTTTCTCCAATTTGGGGCATTTTCTTGCAATTTTGCTAACACAATGTATAGATCATTTTAAATCAATGTTTATGCTATACAGTCCCTTTAACCTCCTAAACTTTTATCACATCAAAAACAACATTTTTTTTGTTGAGCCTGATCCCAATTCTCTCCCTTGGTATTGACAGAGCAGTGTACATAGAAATATTAGGTTATGTCATATAGATTATAGTACATAAACTCACTTTCACCATCTGGGTGTCCTGCAATATCCAGTTTGTGTTTTGCAATATTTAGGATACTAGCTTTGCTCACAACCTGCATGAAAAAAAAAATGATCTGAATCATATACTTTTTTAAATTTTATTATGAAAATATCAAAATTACATAGAAGAACTATGTCGACACAACCACAAACACGTTATCAGTACACTGTCGAGGAAGTTAAACCAGCTGTTCCCACAATATCATCCTGCAATTTTCTGTACAACAAAATAACTACATAGATACATAATTTCAGCTATATTTACCTCATCATTATTATTGCTAAGGCAGTAATAAAACTAAGTGTAACAAAAAAGTTGACCAAAGTCATATACCGTATTTATCGGCGTATAACACGCACTTTTTCTCCCTGAAAATAGGGGGAAAATGATGTGTGCGTTTTATACGTCGAAAAAAAAAAAAATCTAAAACTTACCTTGTTCCTGCTCTGTCCCCCGGTGCTCTGAAGGTGCGTGCCTGTTGGGGAAGCGTTGTGAGCTTCCCTCCAGCCGCGCGGTCAACAAAGTGTGTTTTTTTTAAAAGTTCACAACGCTTCCCTCACAGCCACGCAGCTTCAGAGCACCGGGGGACAGAGCAGCAAAGAGGTAAGTACTGGGGTCTGGGGAAGGGGGGGGGGGGGGGACGGTGGCATAACGAGCATACTAAGGGGCAATATCCTGGCATATTGGGGGCAATATCATGGCATATTAAATGGCATATTGGGGGCAATATCCTGGCATAATAAATGGCATATTGGGAGCAATATCCTGGCATATTAAAATGGCATATTGGGGGCAATATCCTGCATATTAAATGGCATATTGGGGGCAATATCCTGCATATTAAATGGCATATTGGGGGCAATATCCTGCATATTAAATGGCATATTGGGGGCAATATCTGGCATATTAAAATGGCATATTGGGGGCAATATCCTGCATATTAAATGGCATATTGGGGGCAATATCCTGCATATTAAAATGGCATATTGGGGGCAATATCCTGCATATTAAATGGCATATTGGGGGCAATATCCTGCATATTAAATAGCATATTGGGGGCAATATCCTGGCATATTAAAATGGCATATTGGGCTTCAAAGTTCTTAATTTAAGTTCTTAAGATTTTTTCCTGAAATTTCCTTCTTAAACTTAGGTGCGTGTTATACGCCGGTGCATGTTATACGCCGATAAATACGGTACTTAAAGGGACACTACCACTTACATTTTGTGAATATTTCCCATGATGCAACATAGTCCAAAATCTCACTTTACTACTGTGGCAAAAGCGTGCATGATGATGTCATACGATACACCCATGCTCTCTTACTGGCTCCTGTGTATCATAGTGGGCCCCTTGTGATGTAATAGTTACATTACAATCCCATTCAATGCAAGTCTATGATCAGAATTCTGACTTATAGACTGCATTGTGTGTCCCTAGCCCCAAAGTGAGATACTAGTGCTGTAAAGTCACTGGGGGGTGGCACCAAAAACACTATATTTCACAAAATGGTGGAGCCCAGTCACACTTGTTTAGTAAAATATTTCATAAAATAAACTCACAGAACAAAAACAAAAAACATATCTGAAATAAAACAATACAAAGTAAAAAAAATAAAACGTTTTCATTTTTTGGTGGGAGTGTTCCTTTAATCCTTTTTCTCAAGGAAACAAAAGACAACACATTAGAAAACAAGGGAACACATAGTGTAAAAGGAAAACTATTCAAATGAGTTTAAAACCTGAATGTTGAAGTTAAATATTTTATAATTGTGTCATGGAGATTAACACCACTCAATTAACCCCTTGCCGGGAAAAACTCCCTTAATGACAAAGGACGTGCCTAGCACGTCATGCGGTGAATCAAGCGGTTTTAGCGATCAACGATCGCGAATACCGCTTTAACGGTGCTGGTCTATTGCCTCGATGTCGGAGAGATCGTGGGAGCCATATTGACGGAGCAGCATGCTATGCCCTCTGGAGGTCTGAGCTTCGGAAGTGAAAGTAACTTCACTTCCGTCGCTCTGAATATGCTACTTGACTGCCCCTAGTGGTAGTTAAGTAGCATAGAAATGGAAAAATGTTAAAATAAATATTTAATTAATTAAAAACTGAATATATAGTTAGATTAGCCTATAGGGTTAAAATTAAATAATTTTTAGCATAAGGGATAGGGTTAAAATTAAATTAAAATGAAAATATATTAAGGGATAGCATAAGGGTTAGAGTTGGGGTTAAATTTAGTGTTAAGGTTAAATTTGGGTTCGGGTTGGGGTCAAAAGGTCAATATAGGAAAAAAAAACACTATTTTTGGCTTTTGCCCCATAACTTCCAAAAAAATACAGAAAATAATGGAAAAATGCATATTTATGAACTCGAGACAACATTTAGAAACTATTTAGACTGGGTATTTTGTAATGATTATAATTGTCTAAATTATATTTTAGGTCAAAGTTAGAAAAAGTGATTTTTTTTAAATTTTTCATCATATTTTATGATTTTTTGTAGTAAATTATAAGATATGATGAACATAATGGTATCTAATGAAAGCCCTTCTTATGATGATAAAAACAACATATAATTTGTGTGAGTACAGTATCTGAGGAAAAAGAAAATTGCAGCTAAACACAAACACACAAGAAATGTCAAAACAGCCATTGTCACCAAGGGAAAGTCAAGGTGAAAATGTCTTGTCACTAAGGGGTTAACCTATTATTTTGTAGCCACATTTTATGACATGTTGAATTATGCATAATGATAATAACAGCATATTTTACAATCCTGGGCACTACCATTGGGCACCCTGGGCATCCTGGAACTATTACCCAACTTAATGGGACTTATTTTATCGATCTTAGAATAATGAAAGGCTGAGGAGACGTCACCTGGCCTGATAAACACTAAGGATGGGATGGATTCTACTGCTGGCATGTTTGCCCACTGAACCATCTTAATCAGTTTCAAAGTAATGGTTTAAACTCATTCAAACCATTTCCTCGTCTTTGATACTTATTATTCAGACAGGCACTCTGTCACGAAAACGTTATCTATACGGTAACTGCAGAGAGTAAAACCATGATCAAAAATAATGCATACATTCTGTTTGCAGAATCACAGGCAAATACCTATATTAAGAGGCAAACGTGTTCTAGGAGTGTCTCCTGTTTATGACATCACGGGGGGCTTGATATAAATATACATTTCCCATCATTGAAAGCAGTCAATGATGTCATAAACGGGAGGGAAACTTTGCAAACAATTTTAATGCACATGATTCTCGTAGTTTATACATATGCATGGACTGCTTCTAACACACTGGGGGATATTTATTTATATGGTGCACACTGGAATAGTGTGTAACAAAGTTATTATATCTTTTGGCAAATGTTGGTTTTCTCTGCAGCATGTGTTCACCCTCAACTAGGGTTGACACCTTTTCTACCAAAAAAAAAAAAAAATACCGTCCTTGCTGGTGCCTCCATAGATTTAACAGTGGCACCATGACATTTGTTTCTTACCGGTCTGCCAGTAAAATACCGGCTGGGTGTCAAACCGACCCTGAACTTACAGATTTCTCCACTGCTCTGTGCAATACATGGGTAGCACAACCCATGAATAAACAATAAGATACTGAAAGGCAGAGTGACTTTTCCAAACATTTTATATCCCTGCTCACTGAAGGGTCTGGATGTATAGAAAAGGTGCAATCTCCATGATACATAACATTATAATGCTCTACATACAGATCATTTCTGAACATGTTTCATTTGCTACCTTCATAGCATAAACAATGTTTAGATGACAGATATGTTTCTCTCTGTGTAACAATGCGTTTAGTGGATTTACATTAAAGTGTTTGCTTTTATCATTGGACCAACCTGTAATGTATTTACTATTGGAGGAGGTGTGCTATTTCTTTGCTAGTAATTGTTCTTCTGATCTATTTCACAGTGAAGGGATGCCGTGGCTGTATTCCTACCTTCGTTGGTTATGTTTCTATCTGGAAGTGGGGGTACTCCAGAGGACTTATCTAGCAGACTTTGCATTAAGGGGTCCCTAGAAGTCCCTCTCTTCTGCATTTCAGATGAATGGAGAATTTTTCCAACTTGGTTATTTTGACCTCAACTTGGAAATTCCCTTTCTAGTTCTGTGTAATTCACATTTTCATGAATAATCCCTAATTGTTAGCCTATTTAATAGTGCTCAAGAAAAAGATTCATGTATCCCATTGTAATGACATGTTCTTTCACCTTCTTGCACCATACCAGAGCTTGCAACCTTTTATTTCTGAATATTGTACTTTGAAAAGAGTTTTGAGTTCATAACAGTCATATAGAGATTTTTCCTCTGATTGGGGGCACCAAATACTCACCATGTAGAAAATGTCAAGATGGTCTGATCCATGATGCAAATCATTCTTTTCGAAAAAGTATTCAACTGTCACTGATTCCTTGGTGTCACAATTCCACTTTCTTTTAGTTTTGTCTAGTTTTATAAAACTATTGCTCCCAGAATAAAAAGGTGAAAGCCATTTGTACGCAGGTTTTGTATAGACTTCATTCTCTTCGCCTAAATGAAAAGTTCCCTGGAATGTATAATGTTAAAAGAAAGATAAAAATAGTGTTTTTTAGGGTAGTAGAGTGTTTTGAAAATATCTTGTGAGCAGAAAGTTGTACAGTGTATTAGCATTTACTTTAAGAAGATAATCTATATGTGTAAAAATACAGTTAAAGGAAAAACATACCCTCACAGAGCTACTGGATCTACCAGTCAATTTTTAACATGTGGCTAGACCCCAATCGCTCATTTGGTTTATATAATGATAAATAATTATCATCCACATTGTTTCCTGGAAGTAACGCTATGTAAATAAACTATTCTTGCCTAGATTCCTCTAATTGTGCCTTCACTGCTTCACTGCCTTTTAAAAGTGAAATGAAGAAGTATTCAGTGGAGGACTTTATGATACACACAATCATTGGAATCTGGGCAAGACTGATTTCTATACAAATATGTATATATATATATATATATATATATATATATATTAATGCACGAGAGAGCGTCACTCAAGCTCTAATATCAAAGAAAAGAAATCCAGGGACTCAGCACACCGTGTTCAAAGGAGTTTTATTTTGCACAAATGTGACGTTTCAGTTTTGTGAAGTCTCTTGAAAAAAGCTCATCACAGAGCTGAAACGTTGCATTTGTGTGAAATAAAACTCCTTTGAACATAGTGTGCTGAGTCCCTGGATTTCTTTTCTATGCTTCCTAGTGATGGCTAGGAAGCCTTTCAATCAGAGAATAAGCTGGTATGTACTGTTTAAAGTGCACAAGTGAAAGAGTCCCTTTAAAGACAGCATGATGTGTGGTGTTGTCAGGTTATTCTTTAATCACCGAACACGCTCCGTGAGCAACTCACCGTCACAGAAACTCTGTCTTTCCATTCCGATGTATCCAATGTAAAGCGAGCAAGTCCATTCTCATCGGTCACCACTGAGATATTAGTCTTCACATCATCATTGTCCACGATCAGGTAAACCGTTTCTTTAGCTTTGGGCTGTTTGTCCCTGCCCACAACAGATACCTGAAGAATGGAGAGAACAATACCAATCACAACATTAGCCCGCACATTACAAGGGCTTTTCACTAAATCAGAAGAATCCAAAGAAAAACGGACTCAAACCTTGCAAATTACAAACGTCTCTGTTGCCTCCAAACAGGGGTGCCAGGACCACTAATGATGGTTTCACCTCACTCCGCCAATGTTGTTAACAGGAAAACTATTTAAAAAATGATCAGCGACTCCTGAAGGGAGACGCATTTTACAAGAAGTTGCTTAGTCAATAGAGTGGCTAGTGTCTCCTCTGATTCAGATATCCCTCAATCCCAACACTCTATTGGCTAAGCATCTTTGTGCAAAAAGAGGCTGGCGTTAAACTCTTTCTCTCATGGCTCCACTTTGACACTGTGTGGTTTGTTTTTAAGTAGTTTGTGTACGATATAAAATACATTTTATAATACTATCTGATATTAAGCTAACTTCAGAAGCAACCCATCACTTTTTTTTCTACCTTTGTCCTATTCACTAAATCTGAGCTGGCAAGTGCACTGCAAGAACGAGGCATTATTAGCTAAATTGAAAAGATAGTAAAGTTGGAGAATTTTTCCTACTTTGCTATTAATGCCGGATTATTTAAAAAACTAATTCTCAGTTCACCTTTTTAGTAAATCACCCCTACTGAGATGAATGAAGCTGTACATTCCTATTTTCTTTCCAACGCATTTTCCTTTGATTTGTTCTGCTCTTTTTCTTTCTCCTGTTGTACTTTCCCATGTAGCTATATTATCTAATTCATGGAAAACATGCTTCTCTTTAAACAGAGTCCACAATAGTAGTAAATTACTTTTTCTCTGTAGTATTACTAACTACTCTCTATTAGATTTACATGATTTATTCATGTGGTTACTTTTTACTCGCACATATACCACTTGCTCACCGTGCCAGTGTAGCTGATTCCTTTTCTGTAGAAGTATTCAGTGTCCTTAAAAAATATCATCTGTATTGTTCCAACGTGTAAGTTCTTCTCTGCCTTTTCCTCCACACCTAACAGAAGATGAATTAGGGTCAGTTTACTAACATTCTAGAACTAATTTAAATTGATGACGTAAAACATGTGTAGATACATTGCATAGAAACATAGATGCAAAAACTTGTACCTCACCTACTGGCCTATAATTGAAAACGCTAGGTGTATGAGTAATCTTAGGGCTGTATTGAGGAAAAAGTGAATTGCAGGGGATTTCAAACGTAAGGGTCCCTGGCTTGCTGCACCTAGATACTAGATTAGGTACATCATTTTAGTATTTATATGTTTCATGTAGACCAATGTATTTAATCTACTTTTATATTTTTTGTATGTATATTTTAATAGTATCATATTCTATATATTAAAAACCTTTGGACATATTCCAATGTTCCATTTGTGCCACGCTACTCTTGATTATTTTCCTCTAAGAGCTTGCGCCCACAACAGTCTCCATATAATACTTGCTAATCCTCTTCTGAACCATTTGTGGAACCATGTGCATAGCAGCAGCTCAAACAATATATCTGCTTTCCCAATAATCTTTTTATTTACTATCTTTTTAAAATTGCCACTAACTTATAGTTTTTTTTTTTATGCAGGTTTATAGCAAGTTTGTTCCACACTCCCTCTCGTCTTATTTGTGTGTGACTTGTCCATATGTGTTGGGCTAATGGGCCTGTGTTAGTCTTGTATTTAGTATTGCCTTTTATAATATAATATGAAGATCTTATATTAATCATCACATTTTGTCTGGCACTTTACGTGATAATATGACGATCTTATATTAATTATCATATTTTGTCTGGAACGTTACGTGATAATATGATCAATCTGCATTGGATATGTCTATGGGTTACATTATGTATTGTAATATATGTTTTTGATACATTTAAAAAGAAAACAATGACAATTTTCTCAGACATTAGGCCTTTGCTTGCAATTCTGCTAACACAGAGTATCAATTATTTTCATCATTTTTTATTCTCCACATTCACGGTATAAGTAATGTTTAGGTCCCGTTAAAGACAACAGTGGTCTTTATAAAATACATAGATGGATCGAACAATGCATTTATTGAATGCCTCTTAAAACAGATAATACATTTTTGTGTGTTTGCCTTGGACACAAATTGTTTCTGAAAGGCAGCCTTGTCACGATTTTTAGCTCAGCGATGCTAATGATACTGATGTTTTTCTTGAGACGGAGTCATTAAAACTAATTGCTAGTTCAAATGCCTTCAATTGCCCATGAACTTTAGTCTGTTACACTTTCGATCGCCCTTGTTGAACTGCTATTTGCTATGGCTGTGTTAAGAATTTTCCCCTTCACATAATTAATAATTTAGCATTTTTTCTAGTGATCAATGTATCTTCAATTCAGATACTAAGTACCATTTGGTCTCTTTTAGAACTATGCGGCTATATCTACCTTTGGAACTCTGTGAGTTGCAACATGTTGCTTTGAAAACCCACAAATGAAAGTGCTAGTTTTCAGTCTTCTTTCATCTGGCACATCTATTGCTAACTGACAATACACCTACACAAGGGACTTACCTTTGCAGCTACATTTTTGTTTGTGTTTTTACTTGACTTCCACATAGTGGTGATATTCCTAATTTAAACAACCTCTATGTCTAGTTTATATAGTCCAATTATCTGATCTTAGAGAATTACCTGCTGATAAAAATTCTGGCTAATGTTTATCCATGGGTTCATCTCAGTTCAAAACAACCCATTAGCAGACCCTAGAATGTCTAGAAAGCTCTAATCATCCGGTGTAAAGAGACACTCATACAGTCTTACCTAAGACGTGTTCTTTGAGTGAAGAGGAAACTGTTAAAGTATTAATATAATTATCTGTTAAGTTGAAAAAATGAAGGTCGACCTCCTTAGTGAAACAGCCTTTGCTATCAGTCTGCAAATAGAAAAAACAAGTTAAATACAAATCAAGTGAGGAGAGGATAATGATTATAGCAGACCATTACTAGCCTATGAGACAATGACAGGCCTACTTCACATTTTTGCATACTGTGGCACTGTGGTAATGGATTTGGGTTAGATTGAACTCCAATGTAAGAACACAGAACTTAAATAGACCACTGCACACAGCGTTAGCAGCACACAGTAAATTTGTATAGCCGTGGCCAGCTCTTACCAGTATGTTAAGGAATTTTTGACAAGCAGGATTGAATCCATAATCAACATTATCCAATGGATTAAAATAACCATCACAGACATAGATATTAAGCAAGCCTTGAACTGGCTTCCCGTGGGTATACCTGGCGAGAACAAATGTAAACGTAAGAAAGAGATTGTCACAAATATGTGCAGCAACTCGGCTCTGCCGGTGGTCTTTCACACTCGATTTATTTTCTTATCTCTCATCTCCATTCTTTTTTTCTACTTTCAATAGCTCTTTTATGTTATTTTAATGTTGTCCTTCTCTTTAAGCTGGCTATACCTTCTGCACTCACATTTCTTGCTTCACCATATAAATAGGTAAGCTAACTTTGGGAATATGCTACCTTGTTACCTTATTCTCCCTTGTTACTTACTTTCTTATGTTCTCTTCCTTTTCTACCTTATTTAATTTCTGTTGATTTTTTAAAGTTTACTTCTGTTATTACCTAAAATAGGAGTTAGTTCCACTATGATAGTAAATCTGTATTTCACTTAATGCAGTACTCAATGTAACCTATTACCTGACAATATCTGTGTTGTATTGTATACCATATTACTCAATAAAAAAATAAATACAGAGATTGGTATAAACATAAGAAACATAGAAGGTGTCACTGGCAGATAAGAACCATTCGGTCCATCTAGTCTGCCCAATTTTCTAAATACTTTTATTAATCCCCAGTTCCCTATCTTTTAGCTAGGATAGCCTTGTGTCTATCCCACGCATGTTTAAACTCCTTCACTGTGTTTAACTCTACCTCTAACGCTGGAAGGCTATTCCATACATCCACTACCCTCTCAGTAAAGTAATACTTCCTGATATTACTTTTAAATTGTTGCCCCTCTAAATTGCCTTAATAGAGAAGACATGTATTTGCCGATATGCAATTTAGTAATTTCCACAGTAATTGGTCATTTAGTCATGCGTTTGTGTAGCTTTATTACTCTTAATGAAAATAACGGCTTGTAATTAGTCTTTCATTTGATTTATGACGTGCCGTTCAGCAGTACAATTGCTTTAGAAAAAAGTTATCTGTAAGATGGCTTAGGGATATGGTAAACAGCAACTTGCTATACAATGCTTTGATACTAATTTTATAAGCCACATACAAAGACATAGCTGTAAGCTATAGAGCGCTTTGATGTATCTCTCTTCCCTCGTAATAAAGATGGTTTAACTCAAAAAGGAAAAAGTTAAGGACATGTACACCTGTACCAGCATCACAAACATTTATACTGACAAATAACCCTCATCGCATGTATGGAGTATGTTTGGATTGGATGTTTGGGTCTGATTGTATTGCGCTATGAAGGGAAAGTGTAAAGGGTGCAAAGGTGAGCTGTTTCCGATCTTACCTTCCACAAACTTCTAGATTGAATAGGTCATCTTTTGGAGCCACCATTTCTGGCGCATTAATTAAGACTTCAAATCTTTTAAGTTCTGAAAAAGATAGACCTGATTTAACAAATATGAACTTAGATCCCCAGTATTCTCACTCTTTAAAACCCCTCCAATAAAGGTTATTTCTCAGGCTTGGGTCTTTATGATTATGCTTCTTCAGTCCCCCTTCAGTAACCTACTCATGTGTTTCAAATAAGCTGATAGCTGCCTTTTTCCACATGAAGTTGGGTTTTCCTTAACACCTGTCTACAAATCCCAGATACCTGTCTGTATCTCCAAGAAATCTGCACCAGACCACTCATAGTCAATGGTTCAGCACATGACAGAGTGTGGTTGCGCTATTCAGCTTACTGGGCTATGCTATAAACAAAGATTCCTCCTATTCTTTTAGCTTATGATGTTTCACATCATGAGTTTTAGGTACATTTTCTCTGTTTAGTTACTCACCGTATTCAGCCACAGTAAATGTTTGGTAATTATGGTTAGACATGTCAATCTTATATTCTCCAAGCGGTACTTCGTCTGCTAAATGGAAGCTAAGGTCTATAATCCCTTTAACAGGTGAGACGTCCTGCCACTGGGTAATAATATTTTCTCGAAAATCCTTTGGAAAAATAAGGGGATGTTAGAGTCACCTTAGTATCATGTAGTGTTGGGAAACAGCATGTATTATGTATAATTGTAAATATCACCTTAGAAGGTGCTGTAACAATCTTTAATGGCCTCTGAAATATTTATGTCTAAAAGAAAGTGTCTCTCTTTGCTTCTCTGTTAATAAAAAAAACTCTCTTAAACAGTCACAGTCATTCTTTACAAATGTTTACATTTTTATTCTTATACTTAGTGTTCTGGTTCCAATTATCTTGAGAGTTTTTGCTCACATTCTCCTGAGAATTCTGTCTCACATTCTCCCGAGAATTCTAGCTCACAATCTCCTGAGAATTCGGTCTCTCATTCTCCTGAGAATTCTAGCTCACAATTTCCTGAGAATTCATTCTCACACTCTCCCAAGAATTCTATCTCACAATCCGCTGAGAATTATGTCTCCTGAGCACTATGGTTCACATTCTCCTAAGCATTGTGTCTCACATTCACTTGAGTATTCTGACATCCATTCTCCATAGACTGCTAGTTACTATCCCTTTTCACAGTTCTATTCTCAATTACTTTCCTTCCTCCTATGAGCATCCAGGAAGAACATCCTGATATTTCTAATGTTTTCATGTATGTGCTGGGTAACATGTACAATCTATATGTATATTTAGAAAATACATAAACAAAGCAGATAGTGTCAGAAATGTCAAACTAGTGGAAGATGTAATTACCGTATTTACTTGAATCTAATTCCTTTTTTTGCGAAAGGTTGTCTCCAAAATATGAGTGCTCATTAGAATTGATGGCGCATTAGATTTGTGTATGTTTTATTTTGCAACTTATTCCATAACCCCCCAAATGTTGCTATTATCAAAAAGGAAATCACAACGCAATAAAGACAAACTGCGCATGCATACTACCCTCTCTTACTTATAGAAATTCCATAATATTGTTGTATAGCAGTGTAATTTACAACAAAACTATCATAAGTTGGCAGCATAAACTGGTTGTTATAAAACAATACTTCTTGTACAAATTCACATTACATTCGCCGGCGAAAACATTGTTTGCCTTCAAGGTGTCAAAATTTGAAGTGCGCATTTCATTCGATGGCGCATTAGATTCGCGTAAATACGTTTTTTCTTAAAGGTTAATCCACATTTGAGAAGCTTTGTAAGTAAGAGCAGCTCGACCCATCTTCAAGCTAATGCATGTTTCTTATCAAATGTACCAATAAGTCTATTACATGTTTTTTCAGTACCCCTTTGAAGACAGTTGCATATAATCAGGACAGGAGTCAAAAACAATACATTATTTAGGGGAGGAGGTATTACTAGATATATTCAAGGAAAATCAGAAGTTCAAGGTTTATACTATTCTTACCTTGATTTTCACCACTGGTATCTAGAGGAAAAACAAAATAACCGGTCAAGAGGACATTTATTTTGACCTGAAATACGACTGGGGCCTATTCACTAAAACTCAACAGACAAATGAACTCACTGATAGTTAACGTCGGAAAAATGCTCCACAATGTCTATCTTACCAAATTGACTCATTAATAGACATGTGCAAAACTAAAATTTTCGTTTTCGTCCATTCGGACAAAAATGTTATTTATTTCTTCCAAAATGAAAAAAAATGCATTCCATGCATTACATAAACCGAAAGTTTATAAACCGAAAGAGAGTCGGTTTATAGACTTTCGGTTTATGGAATGTATGTAATGCTATTGGCTTTCTATAAACCGATATAGAGTCGGTTTATAGAATACAAATAGCATTACATACATTCCATAAACCGAAAGTCGTTCATTATGTCGGTTTATGGAATGTATATAATGCTATTGGTATTCTATAAACCGACTCTATTTCGGTTTATAGAATGCCAATAGCACGAATGGATGAATGGACGAATGATTTTCGTTTATTAACCATTCGTTCATTTGGCTTTCGTTAGTTTAGCATTTCCGTTATTTGTTTTTCGGACGAATGAACGAAAATGCTATTTTCGGACTAAAATGCATTAGTCCGAAAACTAATTCACATGTCTACTCTTTAATGCTTATTGTTTGCACTTCACTTGTCAGATTAACACTATCCACTTTTAAAGGACTAGACTTCATTGATAACTTGTTTTTCAATAAAAAACTGACGTAAAAAGTTCTAAATATTGAGCAACTATCATAGAAACCAACAGAATGATGTGATGTCTTCTTCCAGATTTATTATTTGTCCTTTTTCCAACTTGGCCGCTATGTCTGCCAGCTTACATTGTTCAATTCTTCAGAGATATTGTGACGGATTGGCTTTCTATAAACCGAAATAGAGTCGGTTTATAGAATACCAATAGCATTACATGCATTCCATAAACCGAAAGTCTATAAACCGACTCTCTTTCGGTTTATAGACTTCCGGTTTATGGAATGCATGTAATGCTATTGGTATTCTATCAACCGACTTTATTCCGGCTTATAGAAAGCTAATAGCATTACATACATTCCATAAACCGAAAGTCTATAAACTGAAAGAGAGTCGGTTTATAGACTTTCGGTTTATGGAATGCATGTAATGCTATTGGTATTCTATAAACCGACTCTATTTCGGTTTATAGAAAGCCAATAGCATTACATACATTCCAACTTGGCCGCTATATATGTCAGCTTACATTGTTCAATTCTTCAGAGATATTGTGACGGATTGAGGCATCACATCGACTGCTTGGAATTTCAGTAAAACTGCATCATACCACTGATCACTGATGTCTCTAGTTGTACAAGCTAATTGCCCCCTCTTCAAACCATTGTCCTTGATTTCTTGTGATACTGAACATATCTGTGGCTGATCATATTGTGGCAATATCAGAACTAGGTATGTTTCATACTTCACAATGTTTTACAATTTGTGACTTTATGGAAATATTTAGAAATTGGAACACATGTTACTTTGGGGGTATGTGCTATTTGTGTTTAATACTGTCTCTATTGAAGGGGTTTTCCCATCACCGTTATCCCACCATAACTTATAACTTATTTTGTGTGTGCTTTTTGTGTGTCCCAAAGACCTCTAACAGAAAACCAGTATCCAGTCCCATGCCAATACCATTAAAAACAAAACAGCTATTCATGAAGGGTTTCCTGTCTCTCCCCCTCTGTGCTGAGCTGTGTTGTGGTTGTCTAGCATTCAAATGCTCCATGTATAAAGTGAACATAGAGGCAATGGCAATAATTATTGACTGACTGACTGATGTTGATACCTGAATGAATTTAATGCACACTGGAGTCCAATCATTTAACAGTAAACCTGGATTAATTGTCAAGAGAGTAGCAAACGGATAGATCACATTTTGAACTTATTTTTTATTTCATTTCTGAAATTCCCTTTTCATGTCCCCCAGGTTTCCTGTTTAGTTTTTCTTTATTTTTTTCTTTATTATTGTTCAATAAAATATACAAATAACTTGTGACCCAATTTTTCAAATGTTTATAATTTAATCTCACCTTCGTATCCAGAGCATGTAAATTCTTTTCAAGATTTACAATCCGGATATTCACTAAAAATAATACAAAAACAGATAGGAACAAGAGGTTAAACATCTTGCATGTTAACGTATTAAACCTGATTATCCATCATTATACATTAATATAGAGACTGTCTCTGATATAACCTGACACTCTCCATTCCTTATTATTCATTGATTTGGAGACTGTCTCTGATATAAACTGACACTCTCCATTCTTCTTTATACATTGATATTGAGACTGTCTCTGATATAACCTGACACTCTCCATTCTTCTTTATACATTGATATTGAGACTGTCTCTGATATAACCTGACACTCTCCATTCTTCTTTATACATTGATATAGAGACTGTCTCTGATAGAACCTGACACTGTCCATTACTTATTATCCATTGATTTGGAGACTGTCTCTGATATAACCTGACAATCTCCATTCCTTATTATCCATTGATATAGAGACTGTCTCTGATATAACCTGACACTCTCCATTCCTTATTATCCATTGATATATAGACTGTCTCTGATATAACCTGACACTCTCCATTCCTTATTATCCATTGATTTGGAGACTGTCTCTGATATAACCTGACACTCTCCATTCCTTATTATCCATTGATATAGAGACTGTCTCTGATATAACCTGACACTCTCCATTCCTTATTATTCATTGATTTGGAGACTGTCTCTGATATAACCTGACACTCTCCATTCTTCTTTATACATTGATATTGAGACTGTCTCTGATATAACCTGACACTCTCCATTCCTTATTATCCATTGCTATATAGAGACTGTCTCTGATATAACCTGACACTCTCCATTCCTTATTATCCATTGATATAGAGACTGTCTCTGATATAACCTGACACTCTCCATTCCTTATTATCCATTGATATAGAGACTGTCTCTGATATAACCTGACACTCTACATTCCTTATTATCCATTGTTATGGCGACTGCCTCTCTCTGATGTAAGCTGCCACTTTTCTAATTATCCATTGATATAGAAAAGTTAGAAATTATAGAGCTTTAAAGATAAAATGTATACACCTCAGAAGAGCAGAGACTTCAAACTGCTGGTAAGTCAAACAGATATCAAGGACAATGGCAGAGGCTATGAAGTCTCTATGAAAATATTTACACACATGCCACCAATTTGTAAACTATTAATAGGCATCAATGTATTTGAATAGGGAACATCTGTGTGCCAACAACCTTCAAATTCAAAAAAGTGATTATGAAGTACAACTTGAGTATCCCTTATAACGGATACTTACGGATAACAGATCATTTCAGCAGCACCAGCCCTAAAAATGATCTGCCTTACCTAAATTCAGTGTGAGCAACTTGCTCCCATTGTATTTAGGTGATATAGATAATTTCCAGCTGTGGAGCTGGTGAACTTACCTGCTCCATGCTGCCGAGATCATCTGTCATTGCATGTAGTCCCTCCCTCCCGTCGCATCGCTCTGGGAACTACATTTACCATGAACGCTGGCTTCGGTTCACCAGTCAGGAAGGTGAGTATCCCTTATTCGAATTGACCCACCTCCCAATTTTTTTCCCAGGTTTTTGAGAAATTTCAGCTTTCGGATCTTCTGATAAGGGATACTCAACCTGTATTCTTATTCCGGGAGGCTGCTATTTATAATCAACAAACTCGTGAGGTTCTAACCCTATTGAGAGTGTGCTTCGATGTGGCCCATGAGATTAATTTTGCTTTGGCCAATTCATATGACCAAAACTTCTCAATTATAATATGTTTATACAATTGTTGCCAACTTTATTAGTGAGAGAAGCACTGCTATTTCTTTGTTTACAATATAAACCCAGGATCTGGTTCCTGAATGTTGACAGTTGCATGATATACTATGTACTGAATATTTATTGTTTAATTTTATGTATTGGTGAGAATCTTACCTGTCTGTCCAGGTTTGTAGATATTTTTATCTGTTTGAATCATGGTTATACTACCCATTCTATATACTGAAATGCTCTTAGTCTGATTAATGTTGAGATTTTCTGCCTCAGCTAACACTCTGAAATGCGTGGTTCTAATTGGTCGTGCAAATTTTGGAACCTGTAGATGAAAAAAAGCTCGTCATTAAAGGGACTATGTTAGAATTCTAGGGTGTAGTAAAACTCTAAACTCCTGAGTAAGGATGCTCACCTGGAAAGTGTAACAGTGGTCATGATCGGGGCCGTCTATATTGTCTTCAGCTAGCAGATACACATGATAAGGCTCATGTACGATAATTTCCAGTTTGAGGTGCAGCTTCCCCTTCAAGTGGTTAAAGACCACGCATGCTTTTTCTGTGGAAGGATATGTCATCAATCCTGGGACAGTGATCAGATAGTCGCTGGGAAGAGATAATGGAAAAAAAATAAAAAGGGAACTTATTGTCAACTGAAGTGTGGACTGTAAACTTCAGGTACTGATAGACATTCAACAAATGACCAATGTTTCCCGCTCAGTTATTACAGTTCAGGTCATCTTTCGCGAATATACTCCAATGGATAAAGCAAACTGATATTCTGGAAATTTCTTTGACACACCAAACTTACTTTGCACTTTTCTCCATGAACTCTAATTATTTTACATTGTGTATTGCTTTATTTTTTAGATAACAATTTAGTATCAGTAGTAGTAGTTATATTTAAGTGTAACTAGTGCATAGTACCGTGATACATTTGTTCTGCTTGAGTTTCAATCAGTTTTGTACACAGTAGTCTGGGACTCAGTCCCGCGGAACCACAATGCAGTACGAGCTATGCGATTCAAGAGATTTAATTAAACCTCTGCCTTAACCGTTGTTCTGCCTTTAGTCATTCCCATTCTGTCTCTCACTCCCCATGCACTGCTCTGAGGTTAGCTGTCAAGTGGCCTTCCACATGCAGACTTAAGTATAGAGTGGACAGCATGAAAGGTAGAGGGGGAGTGTCTGTGCTACTGTACAGACATTCCAGCTGCCTCCACTCAACACCAGGGAGTGGCTGTCCTGCGGTGCCGGGGTAAGTTTTGGATGTACAATGTGGGTGATAGGGTATGTCCTGGGTTGCAGGTGTAAGTCAATGTGGGTGAAGGGGTAAGTCCTGGATGTGCAATGTGGGTAAATGTCCCCTGAGCTCTGGAGGCTGGCCAAATAGACTCAGGCTCCATATAATTAAAGTAGGGGTCACTTTAGGGGAGTTATTTATTTAATAATATTTTGATTTGAGGCCTTTGGCCAGCGCCCAGAACCTATGGGAGTATTTAAGTTATATGGGGGGGGGGGGGGCTGTCAAGTTCCTCCTGGATGCCAGGAGCAGTTTATTTAAATATATAAGGAAATCTAGAGGCTATTGACTTGTTTCCAGAACCCAGGGGTGTATTTATTTAATATGGGGGGGGGGGTGCAGAGATACTTGGCCAGCCTCCAGAATCCAAGTAAAGGTTATTTAATTATATGCGGGAGGTCAGGGTTACTCGTACTGGCCCCCATCTAGTTAACAAGGGTCTGGAAGCCATTTTGGTGGCTACCAGCTCTTTCATTGTGGGGGGCCTTGGAATTTTTTTTTTTTAAATTTATATGGCAAATGGTGGTCCGCTGGCCCAAGGGCGACAATTTTGTTTTTCTAAATTATTTTTTAACGAAAAAAATAACAGAAAAAAAACAATATGTATGGTATAAATAGGATTTTTTTAAGTTGATAACAGGGAGATACTAATTTTCAGGGATTTTAGACTAGAGGATATATTTGGTGGAATCATGGAGGCTTATTCCACATATGAGGAGCTCTGAAAGAGAGTGGACCTCAACCTTCTTTATTTTTGAGGGACAGCTAGCAATGCTGCTTTCTAGCTTACAACTCTTCAAAAAATAAACAATAAAAGAATAAAAATAAATGACTGAAAGAAGATACAAAGTGGTGAGTAATATTAATGCTACATACACTTACTGTGCACTATTGTAATATACAGAATACATAGATGAGCATGGTTCAGCTTTACATTATTTTAGCTAATATCATTTAAATAAATTAGTACAATCTTACGGTTCTGGTTTTGGTTCTGAAGTTCCGTCAGAAGTCGAGTACCAGATCGTCAGACAGACAACCACCAGTAGGAGCTTCATGTTGATAGACACAGACACACTCTGTGCTCCCAACCTCATGACTGCTTCACCTTTATATAGAATCTAGGACACAAAAGAGGTGTTTGGCCATCCCTCTGTCCCATGACCAGTCACTCAAACCCGAGGACATGACTGAGTAGGTTCACTGTACACTGAAAATTGGCTTTAGAGAAAGATTTCAGCACAGGCTTTTGACCTGTTATCAGTTAATACAGATCTGCCTGTTGATGCCAATGCACAATTACCTTGATGATTTCAATAATAATTAAACAGACTAAAACTTAGTAACAAGGCTCAGCATTAGGTAACTCCACTATTGGGAATAGTATAATTTGTATTTATAACTAGATTATAGGATACACATTATAGTATGGTAGCTTAATTAACATAGAAAACAGTGTACAATAAAATGAATGAACAGCCCAATCATCACTCACATACAGAAATATAACAGGCAGCAGAGTTGTTGGCTGTAATCTGTATATAAAATACTTTTTTAAAGAGCGCTCCTAATTAAAAATAAATACAAATGTGGATTCTAAATATATGGTAATAACAATACATTATTTAATTATTATTTTATCAAACGGATACAAAAATAGTAATTACATACATTACAAATGGACAGTTACCGGACTAGATATCAAATAGACTTACAATTTTTTTTTTGCCAAGTATTTTAGGGTATTCAGCGTTTTATCTAACCCTCTAATTTAGCTAGCCAGCAATTTCATCTATCTACATTTCCTTTACAATATTCTTTATATGCACTAATGCCTTTTTCCATTCTAATTTGCCATCTTATTTGATTCTTAACTAGGAGCCATAGATTGGTCTCTGTTATTTTCCAGACCCTAGAGATATAGCACTTTTACTGCACCCATGCAATGAATTATCATCCCATATTCTTTCTTATACTTAACAGGCCAGTTTAGGTGTAGCAATGTAATATCTGGGCTTCTTGTTAATCTTATGTCACTTTTTCAATCAGATTGTATACCCTATTCCAGATCTCCTCTATGGGTTTGCACCCCCTCCAACCATATATGTAAATATGTTCCCTCGAATGAACCACATCTCCAACATAACAATTATAACATAACACAATGTTATGTTGGAAAAATACAAAATTTTAATCAAAAAAGTAAGTAACATTTTTTTTTTTTTTACTAGTGAACAGCTTTCCTGTGTATGGGTCACTTAAACTGATTTAAATGACTCCATGTTTTGTTGAAACCAAATATTCTTTATTCCTATCAACTGCTACTGAATAGAGCCACCTTACAGCAATTTTATTGCAACACATTTTTAAGAAATACCTTTTGTGATAACTATTAAGAAAAAAAATTGATCTTAGTGTTGTGATTTTGTGTTTTCTGCAGAACAATGCGTTTGTAGGATTGTCTCCTCAGTGATACAACGATATGTACAGGTTTTGTTTATTTAATATACCGTATTTGCTCGAATATAAGATTATAAGATGACCTCCCAAACTTTGGATATTCCTTTAGGAAAAAAAACTAAAAGCCTGAATATAAGACTACCCAATAGGAGAAAAAAAAACTTGTATATATTCACATGTAAATTGCTTTTTCAAATGTAATTAAAAAAAATGATATAAAAATGATTACCTTATTTCCTTTTATGTGCCAACGCTGCCTCTTTCCCCCTCCTTCCCCCAACGTTGTCTCTCTCTTTCCCCCAACCTTGTCTCTGTCTCTCTCCCCCTCCCACCCCAAACATTATCTCTATCTCTCTCTCCCCCTCCCTCCCCTCAACGTTGTCTCTCTCCCCCGTCCCCCAACATTGTCTCTCTCTCTCCCCCAACATTGTCTCTCTCTCTCCCCCAATGTTGTCTCTCTCTCGCCACCTCCTCCAACATTGTCTCTGTTTCTCGCCCTCCCCAATGTTGTCTTTGTCTCGCTTCCCCCTCCCCCCATTGTTGACTTTGTCTTGCTCCCTCTCCCTACCCCCAATGTTGACTTTCTCTCCCCTCTCCCTGGTTGCTAGTATGGGCAGCCGGAGGATGTCTGCATGATACGAGCAGACATCCTCCGCTGCTGTGGATGTATAGAATAACCTTCCAGCGGCAGTAGTAGAAATAAGCACGATGAAGGAGTTTAAGCATGCATGGGATAGGCACAAGGCTATCCTAGATATAAGATAAGGCCAGGGACTAATGAAAGTATTACTTTACTGAGAGGGTAGTGGATGCATGGAATAGCCTTCCAGCCGAAGTGGTAGAGGTAAACACAGTGAAGGAGTTTAAGCATGCATGGGATAAGCACAAGGCTATCCTAGATATAAGATAGGGAACTGGGGACTATAAAAGTAATTTAGAAAATTAAGCAGAAAATTAAGCAGACTAGAAGCACCGATGGTTCTTATCTGCCAACACAGTCTATATCAGGCTAATGAACAGTTAATACATAACCTTGGTATCTCATGACAATGAAGACTAAATGCATAAACTTGATACATCATGCCAATGAGCAATAAATCTATTAATTTAGAATATTATGCCAATGAACAGTACATGCATACGGATCTATTCAATAAAAGGAGAATTGCAGACATCTGAGATGGGAATTTGAAACTTAAGGCCAAAGTCGCTGAGTAGGAAAAAGTCTTCCATTCAGCTGCATTGGAGAATTTTTCGAACTTGGCAACATTATCCTAAAGTTTAAAATTCCCACCTCAATTCCCTGCTATTCTCTCTTTGTTAAGAAGGCCCTCTAAAATATCTATATCATGGCAAAAAGCGGTACATACAGGAACATGATATATGATTTCACATAACAGTAAAAGCATAGCCTTGGTAAATCATGCCAATAGCAGTAAATGCAAATAGAATGCATGGTTTAGCATTCCATGTTCTCGACAAGGTTTTCAAGCAGGGGATTATTGGGAAATTTATCTTGCTGAATAAATCTAGTTATTTGCTTCTGAGTGGAACTTGAATCCTGGAATAGATCCTAGTTAAATAAGTAAATTCAACAGTAAAGGTCATCAGATATAATACAAACAGAACAAGATTTTTTTGGACATCAGCTAATGTTTATTGTACAGGTGGGGGCAAAATGTAGTCATCCTATAACCATAGTACAAAATGTGCATTGAAATGTCAGTATATAACGCAGATATATAAAGTGTGCAGCACAAATCCAGCTATGTATCTAAATACTAATTTCTGCATCTAAGAGCATGCTTCATCCTTTCCAGCATCATATTTATATTACGTCGCTATACTGAAGGCATAGATATTAAGGCATATACTGGGGGTCCTTTCACTGAAAAACAAACAACTGATTATTGATTTATTTCCAACTCATTTAGTAATGCCTGGTTTTTGCAGTTATGTTAAGGGGTCTACACAATAAATTGAGAATTGTAGGGAATTGAAATGGGAATTTCAGAGTTAAGGACGAAATATTTTTCAAACTCAGTTGTATTGGCCTAAAGTTTGAAATGCCCATCTCCAAGACTTGCCTGTTTGTTATTCCTAGTTAAATCTACCCTAGCAAGCTCTATCTCTCTCCCCCTTAAGTGTCTCTCTCTCTACCCCCTTCAGTATGTCTTGCTCTTTCTCTCTCCCCCCCTTCGGTATCTCTTTCTCTCCCTCGCTCCCATGTCTCTCTCCCCCTTGAAGGTCACTCTCCCCCTTCAGTGTCCATATCTCCCCCCTCCAGTGTCCCTCCATTGTCCCCCTCTCTCCCTCCTTCAGTGTTTCTCTCTCTCCACTTTCAGTGCCTCTCTCCAATCAGTGTCTCTCACCCCCTTAAGTGTGTGTCTCTCTCTCTCTCTCTCTACCCCAATCATTCTCTCTCTCTCTCTCTCCAACTTCAGTGTCTCTCTCTCTCTTTCCCCGGTAAGTGTGTCTCTCTCTTCCCCCTTCAGTCTCTATCCCCTTCAGTGTCTATCTCTCCCTCTCCCCTTTCAGTGTATCTCTCCCTTCAATGACTCTCTCCCCCTTTAGTGTCTCTCTCACTCTCACTGTCAGTGTATCTTTCGCTCTCTCTCCCACTTCAGTGTCTCTCTCTTTCCCCTGTCAGTGTCTCTCTCTCCCCTTCAGTATCTCTCTCTCTCCCCATTCAGCATCTCTCTCTCTCTCTCTCTCTCTCTCTCTCTCTCTCTCCCCATTCAGCATCTCTCTCTCTCTCTCTCTCTCTCTCTCTCTCTCTCTCTCTCTCTCTCTCTCACCTTCAGTGTCTCTCTCTCCCCTTCAGTATCTCTCTCTCTCTCTCTCTCTACCATTCCGCGCCTCTTCCCCCCCGGCAGTGTCAATCTGTCCCCCTTTCAGTGTCTCTCTCTGTTCCATTCAGTGTCTCTCTTTTCCTCTAGCTGTTGTCACCACAAGAAAAGCTCTGCTCTGCTCTGCTCATTTGGTCTTCTCCCATTAACATCTTGTGGCGGCAGCTGCCAAATGTTTTAAAGGGGAGGCTTTACCTCTAGCTGATACCACCTAGCTGGAACACGCACATCCACACTACTGTTATTACAACTTCAATCCCTCTCACCTCTTCAATCCCTTATGTGTCTTATGGACCCCATTCCCTCTAGATTGCAAGCAGGGTTCTCTATGTACCAGTCTGTTCTAGTTTCTCTAACTTAGTATGTAGTTCCCTTCTATGCTCTGTGAAGACTTTGACCTACGTACATTTTTGGCGCTATATAAATAAATGTTAATGTAATGTAATGTAATATACCCCCCCCCCCCCGGCCATAGCTTCCACAAAATGTACTCCTCATGTACATATATAGTCCACATGTAACACACCGCAGCAGCACAGACCTGGGGGGAAAACAGAGATTTAAAAAACACAATAGTGTAATACTGTATAAATATAAAATCAAATATGCTGAGGTTGATATGCACTCACAAAACTTGCTTTATTTATAGGCCCATCAAAGATTCCATAAGGTTAGATTCAGAAGATACATCTTGTTTTAATCTATCTGTCTTTAAACATCACAATGCACATCAATACATTTTAAGTGTAAAATAATCCATGAATTAAATAATTTTATTTCTATGGGATCTAATACCTTAATATCTTAACACCTTTTATTGGTAGATGCTAAGATGCCTTCTTTTCTAATATGCATTCCTTAAGATGCTAGATGTTAATACACACAAGATGTGAGGGGTTCAGGTTTCTTATATCACAGTGTGGAATAGCTACACAGAATGAAGGGTCCTACTTAATAACATTCTATGGTATATTGTATTCAAGGAGCCTGATATACATGGTAACAATCAAGCTAGGTCCACTGTGAAATAGGAGGGCTTAATTTTTTTTACATTACAAAACTATACTTTTGTATTTGTTATAACACATGGCTTTAATCCTAGAAGGAATACTGTGCCTCTTTTTATGAAGATCAAGTAATTTTTGTATACTCCTCCTAGTTATTTGAACCTCCTTTTTTAATCCATACCATCCATAAAAACGTTGAAGTTATTTTTGGATGGTTATTTTCTGCATGATAATCTGATCTGTTACTAGAACTCGGATGGACAAAACACTCTTCTTAGAAGAACAAAATCCAACATTGTGCAAAAATACTTTAGTATGTAACAACCAGACGCTCCAATGAACAATGTGCAACCCCCACTCCTTTGGGCCAGCAAGGTCTCAAACACGTTTCACCAGTCGTGGCCGGCTTTTGGAGAAAAATACATGTGCAAGTGTGTCTGTGGTATTCCGTACTAAAGTGCTGGTGATCCAACTGCTGAACATCCTTTTTTCCTAAACTGTGCAGTGACTCTGCCCAAAAGGTGTGGCTATGACTCCGGAAATTCTCATATTATTCATTGGGTGAATGAAGATCTTTATGAGGCATCTACTATTCACACCTCCCGAAAGCGTGATTTAAAAAAAAATTCATGTCACTGTAGCAGTAGTCATAGTAACCGTATTTAAACAGAATGCCATAAAGTCCTGATATGCAGGCTAAAATACTGCAAATTTACAAACAATTCAAACAAATTTATACAAATTATTATTAAAGAACTCAAAGGACTTACAGTCTTGTTGGGAAAGAAGATGGAGAGCAAACCTCCAATAAATGACTGATTATATGTAGATGAGAGAAGCCATATAGCCTGTGTATATTTAGATATGAGATAAAACACAAAATTTACTTAAATTGCCCTTGAGTCCAAGGAGAAGGAGAGGCATGCAATGTTGTCCCTTTGGGATGCTGTAGAGAGCTGCAACAGTGCAGTGATTTTATGGTATGTTCGGTTGTGTCAGTAGTAGAGCGGAGCTGTTAAGCTTAACTAGCCAGCAATATTGCTCAATAGGCAACATGATAAGCATTTCAGTAAAAAAATACTTGAGCCCGGAAATCTCTATTTGGGGCTATGGAGCTGAGATTCGGGGTTTCACCTCCACATAGTTTAGTTATCAAATAAATCCAGTTTATGCTCAATACAGCAACCTACTATATGTATGTTTAACAACGAACTATGTTTTATTTGAAATAACAAGATATCTTTGCTGCAGCTTCATTAAAGCAGATTTAAACGCCTTGTTCTTCAGAGTGTAGATAATGGGGTTCAACAATGGAAACAAGACAATGTACAGGAGGGAAAAAAACTTGTCCCTCTGTGGAGAGTAACTTGACGTAGGTCAGATGTACAAACAGAAAAGTGTCCCATAGAAGATTATCACACTACTCATGTGGGAGCCGCAGGTAGAGAAGGCTTTATGGCGCCTCTCGGAAGACATTTTCAGGATGGTGGATATGATAAAAATGTATGAAGTTACAGTAAGTAGGAATAAGTTAAAGGTGAATAGCACTCCTTGAATATAGATCAGCAGCTCTATATTAGATGTATCACTGCAGGACAGCATGAGCAATGGCGAAAAATCACAGAAATAATGGTCAATTACGTGGGATCCACAAAAGGACAATTTAGGAATAAGGAGAATAAACCCTGCAGGGTCCAAGAATCCTGTGCACCATGTAGCAAATGATAAAATAGTACAGTGCTTTAAGCTCATCTTTAGAACATAATGAAGGGGGTGACAGATGGCAACATATCGATCATACGCCATGACTGTCAGGATTGTGTACTCAATGCTTGATAAGGACCCGAAAAAGTACATCTGAACCATGCACCCTATAAAGGAAATGTACTTGTGTTGTGTTAAGAGTCCATGTAAGAGATTGGGTAGGATGGTCGAAGTAAAAGCTATGTCAACTAACGAAAGGTTCATTAAGAAGATATACATGGGAGTGTGCAAGTGAGGAGACAGGGAAATCACAGTGAAGATGGTTAGATTCCCCAGAACAATGGTGAGATAAATAATCAACAAAATTACAAAAAGAGAATTCTGCAGTCCGGGAATATCTGAGAAGCCCTGGATAATAAATCCTGTCTTGTTGTCATCACTGTCTAAAGCCATTCTATCATTCTGTGTCCTGGATGTACAAGCATACATGAAATTATAAGAGAAACAGTAATACATATTGGACATGGAGGGGATGAGGTGCTAGCTCAAGATTGTATGAGTCAGTTGCTAAGTCTGCTAACCATGGGACTATTACTTGTGTTTTAGTATTGGTTTGGCCATATTTTCATTTCAGATAGGGGTTCCAGATTTTAACAAAGCTGGCCCTATTTGTGTTCTGCAAAAGAGTATATGTTTCATGAAGTTTGGTTTGATTTATTAATTTGATATTATTCATTTCATAATGATCTGAGGTGTCTGTGGGATGGCCTTCTTCCAATGCCTGGCCATTTGAATTGTGGTTTTGTAGTAATGTGAGAAATAGGTTTATTTGTATGAGATGATGCACTGTTTGGTGGAGTGCATCATATCTGGATCCATTCCCTTTCTGTTGGCAGTTGGAAGTGGGATGCTGTTCATCACACCAGAACTGATATATAATACGCAGATTGCATGTTTAGTGTGCTTTAGTTTTGTAAGTGCATTTGTTAGCACTGATCAATAATTTTGGATTAAAACCAGAATATTTTATTTTGCAGAGCCTGATTTACTCCTCTGTCTGTGAGGGTGACATCTCATGTCCGGAGTAAGCTTCTAACTCTTACTACAACCTTCTCACCACAGCCCTTGACAACTGTGCCCCTGTTGCTGCCAAACATGCCAGCAGAGCCAACCAACAACCATGGCACAAAAAGCAAACATGGTACCTACAAAAATGTACTTGCACAGCTAAGTGACATTTAAGGAATTCATGCTACAAAGAGGATTTTCTTCACTAAAATTTCATGTTGTGCGACTACAACTCCTCTCTCTCTCTCAGTCCAAACAACGATACTTCTCTACTAACGCCCTCCTCTGGCTCCCCATCTGATCTAGGATAACGTTTAAAATTCTATCTTTCACCTACAATGCCCTCCACTTCTCGGTTCCTCCATACATTGCCTTCCTCATCAACCAATACCTCCCTGCACAACCTCTGCTCTCCCCAATGGGACTAAAGATCCCCTCCAACCTATTCCCCTTTTCCCACTCACACCTGCAAGACTTTGCCTGAGTTGCCCTCTTTCTGGAACTTCCTCCCAAAGAGCATCCAGCCCTCTCCATCCTTATCATACTTCAAAAAGACCCTCAAAACTCATCTCTTTAAAGAAGCTTACTACCCATCCCACTAAAATACCTATTAACTAAACCTCTAGCTAATCCCACCTATATCTAGCTGTCCTCAACCACTGTTAGCTTCATATAAATTACAACTCATGCAGCTAGAACACACACAATTAATATTTGGCCAAACCTACCTAGCACCAACCATCCACATTACTACTGTTGTTACCACTACCTTGCTTTTGACCTCTTCAATCACGTATGTGTCTCGTGTCCCCCACTCCCTCTAGATTGTAAGCTTCATGTATCAATCTGTTCTAGTTTGTCTAACTTAGTATATAGTTACCTTCTATGCCCTGTACCTAGCGCCACGCAAATTGTTGGTGCTGTATAAATAAATGTTAATGTAATGAATGCATTACTTACTATTGATTTTTTTTCTCCTTACATGTTCCTCTGATTAGGGAATTGTTTATGTTTAAATGATTTGTTACTCTCCTTTTCCCATTGTGTCATGAAAGATAGCTTAGGATGTTTTTTTTACCCTTTAGTGATTTTGTAGTACGAGATAGATAAGGTTTTGGCAGTCTTTTGTATTTGGGAGCAGACTTTGACAAAATATGTTTTGGATGGTTGACATTTTAGTGCTGTATTTAGAGTTGAGTTTGACTCTGATGTATTTAAATAACTCTGGGAAGAGAGTACATGGATAATACAACACCTTTAGTAGAAATTGATATCTACTTTTTGAATCTGACCATAACTTTGTAACACCTACTTAACAATAAATATTAATTTAAAAAATGCTGATGTTAATATGATATTTCACTTGGAATGGGTATCATTTGTAGGTCTATTGATTAGTTGATTGTCTCTACTTATATACTAATATCCTACAGTGGATACTTTTTTTATTTAAAACATCCAACATTATATGATTGCTATGGGAAGCACAAACCTGAGATGTCTATCTTTTTCTCCCGTTGATGTATTTATAACATTTGTTAAACATTGTTCTATAATTAACTCTGTAATAATTCAGCTATATTTACTCTCTTACTTTAATAATAATATGCTGTAAATGACAGTTTGATTCACTGCTTGTATGTGTGAAATTGGTATCATTTGAAAAGTTTACTTTAGTACACTTTTTTTCTGTCTCTGCCCTTGACCTATGGAAGCTCTGCATGGTGTGCAATTAATTGGCATCTGGATCACCCATCCTACACACTCTGACTGCTGACCTTTTCCCCCACTGGTCAAGATCACATATTAAACTGAGTAATGCACTTTCAGTGTTTGTCTGTGATCAAGCCTGTGTAGGTGTATTATTTTTACTATGATAGGGTGATAAAGAAAAAAATAAATATTTCTACAATTCAGTGTATGCATTTAGCTAAAGTATATTGTACAACAATACTATTTTACTAGAGAGCTTACTCACAACTTGATATATGATGTTTTTCTATTAAGCATTAAAATGTTTGTAAAGATCATGAATTCTGATGAACTGAGAGCTGAGATGCAAAATCTAGACCAAGAAAAACACAATAAGGTGGAAAAATACTGTTTTAAGATTTTCTGGTTATTAGACATAAACATTAGAACTTACATTTTCCTGAGCTAAATAAGTGGTGTGCGGTGTTATTCTAGCCAATGAGTAACACTTACTGTGAATTAAGGAGAGTGACCTGTATCTGTGCAGTCTTGGGATGGAATCTGCTGCCCTTCAGCTGATATGAAGACAGTAGAACAGGAGCCTCAGTCACTGTGTAACATTTATACAGGATAAGACTTCTCACAATAAACCCACACCTATTAATATACTGTGTGTGCAAGATTAGGACATAATGAGTGTTGTCTCTGGACACTTGGCTCACAAAGATTAATCACCTCTGTACTTTGGGAGGTTACATGTAATGGGGATACTATGAAATTCCCTTGTTTGTGGAGTTAGTACAAGAATCCCAAGTGGAAGAAAAGTTTATCAAACAAAGTATCATCTTAACGCTGCCTTGTTAGACAGAAAATACAATACTGTACTATTGTGTAAAGAATTATGCTTTGATTCCATGATGTTGCTGAACACTATGACCTCATTGTAATATCTGTCTATTCCATCTTATTATATAATGGTATTCACCATATGAATCTATGATGTGTTACCCATTTTCTTAACTTAATATTCTACTTTTCTTAAAACCATTGGCATCATGTTAGTTTGAGTATGTTTCACATTGCAGTTAACACACTATATTACTGGTGCATGTATCTGTGTTTTATAACAAAATACAAAGATGTCCAGAGGACCAGAGGCATGCTCATCCTTCAGTCTCCAAAAGTTGACCTCCATGCCACAAAGCCTAGCATGACGCATAGCATGACCCCTCCTCACTAGCAGCTTTGTGTGATTATGGTATTAACAGTGGTGTGATTCAGAAATTGTAGTAACCAGTTCTGACTTTCAATCATGGTGTACTATTTGTTCTCTAATGTCAAACAAAGTAAAATAAAAACTACTTGATTTTTGCTAAACAGCAAAACATTTTCTACAAATGTATATAATGTGGTTTATTTAAAGTGATTTCAAAGTGATTTTAAATTTAAGGCCAAAGTAGACAAGCTGGAGGAATTCTCTGAGCAAGCTATGCTTCCTTTTTTGATACTCTGGTCTTAAATTTCAAATTCCAGTCCACTAAAGAGAGAGACACACACACACACACACACAGACTCCCACTTACACAGACTCCCATTTACACACACACACACACACACACACACACACACACACACACACAGACTCCCACTTACACAGACTCCCATTTACACATGCACAGACTCCCACTTACACACACACACTCCCACTTAGACACACACACACTCCAAATTAGACATGTACACACACAGAATCCCACTTACACACACACAGACTCCCCCTTACACATACACACTACCCCACTTAGACAAACACACACTCCCACTTACACACACACACTCCCACTTAGACACACACACACTCCAAATTAGACATGTACACACACAGAATCCCACTTACACACACACAGACTCCCCCTTACACATACACACACACACTACCCCACTTAGACAAACACACACTCCCACTTACACACACACACACACACTCCCACCTATAAACACACACATGCCCACTTACACACACACACACACACTCCCACTTACACACACATTTTCACTTATGCCACTGATAATTAGCTGCTTAATATGCCACTAATAATTTGCTGCTTAATATGCCACTGATAATTTCCTGCTTAATTTGCCACTGATAATTTGCTCATTATTATGTCACAGTCAATCCCCCCTCCTCCCTAGTACTTACATGGAGACTGCTCGTCGGCCTTCTCCTCTGCAGTGCTTCCTGCACACACGCTTCACAGTTTTAATCTGTGAAAGGTTTGGCCTGTCCCATATTATTCCATTTATTTCCTTAATAAGCAGTAACTGTTGCATAACTACGTTAATTAAGTAAGTTGAATTCATGTTCAAATATTTTATTTCGGGAATGCATATCTATTTCCCTGCAGCAGAACAAAGTTACTTTCTGCTTAATTACTGTGACACATAAATCCAGTTTATATTCTATACAGCAGCACACTATGGGGGTCATGCACTGAACAACTGCAGTGGGGAAAAGGTGAGTAAAACATGAGTAAAGAGCAATTTGTGAATATTTGTAACATTTTGCGCTTTTGTTTCTCGTTTTGTGACTCTTCCGTTGAAAAATAATTCCTATTTTGCGTGAGAAAATTAAACCAGCTTTTAGCAACTGCTAATAAAAATGGGCAGAAAAAAATATTCTCAAATGTGCCTGTTTTTTATTTGCAAATATGCCCATTTTTATTCACAATTTGCTCATATTTACTATTTGAGTGTTTTGCACATTGCAAAATGAGCAAATAGCAAAAACAGTTTTGCACATAAAATAACAACAAACTATGTTTTATTTGCAATATCAAGATAACTTTGCTTCAGCTTTAATAAGGCTGATTTAAAGTCTTTGTTCTTCAGAGTGTAGATAATGGGGTTCAACATAGGGATCAAGACAATGTACAGGAGGGAAAAAAACTTGTCCCTCTTTGGAGAGTAACTTGATGTGGGTCGGATGTACAAACAGAAGACTGTCCCATAGAAGATTATCACACTAGTCATGTGGGAGCCACAGGTAGAGAAGGCTTTCTGGCGCCCCTCGGAAGACATTTTCAGGATGGTGGATATGATAAAAATGTATGAAGTCACAGTAAGTAGGAATAAGTTAAAGGTAAACAGCATTCCTATAATATAGATCATCAGCACTATATTAGATGTATCACTGCAGGACAGCTTGAGTAATGGTGAAAAATCACAGAAATAATGGTCAATAACATGGGATCCACAAAAGGACAATTTAGGAATAAGGACCATAAACCCTGTAGGATCCAAGAATCCCAAGCACCATGCAGCAGATGTTAAAATAGTACAGAGTTTTAAGCTCATCTTTAGAACATAATGAAGGGGGTGACAGATTGCAACATATCGGTCATAGGCCATGACTGTCAAAATAAGGAATTCGGTGCAGGTTAAGGACCCGAAAAAATACATCTGAACCATGCACCCTATAAATGAAATGTACTTGTGTTGAGTTAAGAGCCCATGTAGCAGATTGGGTAGAATGTTCGAAGTAAAAGCTATGTCAACTAACGAAAGGTTCATTAAGAAGATATACATGGGTGTGTGCAAGGGAGGAGACAGTGAAATCACAGTGAAGATGGTTATGTTCCCCAATAAAATGGTCATATAAATAATTAATAAAATCACAAAAAGAGATTCCTGTAGCTCTGGAACGTCAGTGAAGCCCTGGATAGTAAATCCTGTCTTGTTGTCATCACTGTCTAGAGCCATTAAATCAATCGGATTCCTGGTGATAAAAGCAAATCAAATTACAAGATAAGTCAGCAAACTATTAGTAAATTAGTTTGAGTGTTGAGTGCTTCAGAACATGTAAAATGTATGACTCAATGATGCTAAAAGTAAATATGTATACAAATTAGGACACCAGAAGGACTGAAGGTCGGAAAATTGGGAGGATAACAGAATTTTTTTTTTTGTAATCCCTGTTTAAACATTATTTGAAATTAAAGGTGAATGTTTTGAAATTCTTAAAACTTTTTTTTAATGTTTTGTACTATTATATTTCTGAGTTTTGATGGTGATAATTTATTCAATCTTTCTAAATTGTATAGTTCAGTATATTGTGATGACAGATCTGCACCTCTTGTCTTATTAGCCATTATTCCCATTTTAATTATGTGTTCCCGAACAACACTTTTGTATGGACACCACAATAATGAAGGGGAAATTTCATTGTTATCATTCTCCTGATAATAATAATCTCTTATTGTTTGTACAAACTCTACGTTGTTTTTATTATCCAATACATGGTTATTTATTCTCCATTCTCTATTTATTTTCTTGTTTTTATTATCTTCCGTCTGCCAGAGGACTACATCTATTTGGGAATAGGAGCAGTGGGGGGCAATTAAGTGTGTGTAGTCCTTACTACTAGGTTAAAATGTTCTCCAGATGTCAAAGAATTGTTTTTTTTTTTCATAACGTTCGTAAATTGTTTTTCGGTCCTGATTACGTTTTTGTCCATCCCTTTTCCTCGACTCAACATTTTATCCATTTTAGCATCCAACACACGGTTAAAGTCTCCCGTTAGTATAATAATTCCTTTAAACATTTTTTTCATATTTCTTGACAACATTTTCAATAAACTTAAGTGGTGTTTTATGTGGGGCATATATTAATGAGGGTGTATATTTCTTCTTTTATTTTAGAAATCAGGTATCTGACTTCTAGATCCTGTTCCTGGAATATAATCTCTATATCAATTTTAAATGAGAGCAAAATAGCTACACCTCTCGATTTCTTTTTTTTCTAGTAATGCAGCTATTCCGTTCCGTTTTTATTTTCTTTTAACCAATGGGATTCTTGTACGAAACATACATCTATGTTTTTCTTTTTTATCAATTTGTAGAGAGCAGATCTTTCGTATGGGTTATTTAGGCCCTGAGTAACAAGCGAGAGAAATCTTGGGTTTTCTATAGTATTAAGTACACAACTATGACGACCGGATTTACAGACTTAACAGACAATACTAAAATGTTAATGGTCCTTTCGGGAACTCCTAATCTTGCCCCTTTTTTTTGTTAGTGGGGTATCCCTATAACCACATCTAACCTCACATGTTCCTCCGCTAAACCTGAACATGAGCTTAATTTACCCACACCCCAAATTATTTGTGTGGTTTGTTTCCCAGAAGAGGAAGTCTGAAGCTCGTGAAGAAACAATTAATCCAGATCAATGTCTTCTACACATCCATCAATCTAATCACTAAGTTCAAGGAATGGAGGGATACAGAGAGAGAAAGAAGAAAAAAGAAGAAGAAAATAATAATAACAATAATATATATCTATATCTATATATATATATATATATATATATATATATATATATATATACATTTTACATCTTTAACAATTGCTTAACAATCTTACATTACATTTTTCCCTATTACCTTTCCTTTCTTTCTCCCTCCTCATATCTTTAGTGTGTCTGTTCTATGCTTTAGCAATCTTTCTCAAACATTGTGCATGGAAAAGAGGAAAATGGGGGAAAGAGAAAGGGAACAAAAAAACATGTTTCATCTTTAACCATTACTTTGAATCTTTAAATTGCATTCTTCTTATATTTTTAGTGTACATATTCTAAGCTTTTACAACCTTTATCAAACAGAGTGCAGGAATAAAAAGACATGTTACATCTGCATTACCTTGAATCTTTGCTTTGCAATAATCTAAGCTTCTCCAACCCTTATCAAATATTGTGCAGGAAAAAAAGACATGTTACATTTTTAACCATTAGTTTGAATCTTTACATTGCATTCTTCTTATATTTTTGGTGTGTATAATCTAAGCTTTTACAACCTTTATACAATAGTGTGCAAAAACTCAAAAAATAATAAAAATAAGTGAAGAGAATGAGAAAATCCCAATAATTATGAAATATAAAAAACTACTACTACCATAGACTGGCTGAAAGCAATACAAACCACTACTAAAATAATTCATAATATATCAGTAATAGAAAACCAATTCAAAGTTATGAACCAATGATACTTGGTCCCAGCTAGATTGAAAAAAATGCACGTAGCAAGAAAGGTAACTTTTTACATATATGATGGGGATGTGAGGAACTAAGTAACCTTTGGAAAATGTTATATAAAGTATGTAAGTTCCTTAAGATCCCAGATGTTAAAATCCAACCTGAGATCATCTTATTACATCTGCTCCAGAAAAAAATGGAGCTAGACTATAGACCATTAGTAATACGTCTGTGCACAGCAACAACATTTTTATTAGCGAGAAACTGGAAACAGTCAAAACAAATCTCATGGGACAGAACTAAAAAAATCTAATTGTGTACCAACTGAAAATGGAACAAGGATTAAAATGGACAAGTAAAAACACCATAAAAAAGACCGCTTCATATGGGAAATAGATCACTGACATAAAAAAAATTGGATTTAATTTTGAATAAATCAAGACTCATGGCTATGACGTCCTGCTTAAATGTGTGTTTGTACTAACAATAAATCATTGAAATTTACTGATGAAGGAAAATGGAGCATTAAGAGAAAATATAAAATGTTGTATCCCAAAAAAATGTCCTAAAATCCACTTTATGTTATATGTATGTAATTAATGTTTTTAATGTTGTATGTCTTCTTTTCTGTGCTAAAAAAGCAAAATAAATGAATGTTTTTATTTTTTTTAAAGTATTAAAACATGTAATATTTCCTCAGGTTCAGGAATTCAAATGTTATTATTCTAAGCTGCCCAGTGCCCCCCACCCCGCCCCATTTATCATGAACACCAGAAAGGGAACAAAAAATTAAAAAAAAATCTGAAAAACAGAATGATAAAAGAATGATTAAAAAACAATGTACAATGTCAGGTTCAGAGGACGGTTACATAATTGGGATTGATTAATAATCAACAGCCCATAGTGACACAAAAGAGGTTTAAAGTCAGAACTGTGTTCGGGATAACACATATCTTCCCCAAATACCAATCTAGTGTATACACTCTCTTTGGGGTGAGAGTATGAAAAAAAATCCCTGTTTCCAATCTTTTAACATTATTGCAAATGTTTTGAAATAATCAAAACAGAATCAAACTGTATAGTTTAAGTGGGGGGGGGGGGGGCAGAAATAAAATGTTAGCTCAAGTGTTCATTTCAAATGGATGGCAGGATTAAATTTACCAGGAAAGGTTAAAGGATCTTAACATATGTAGCTTGGAAAAAAGACGAGGCAGAGGATATATGATTTAAACATTTACATTTAAGAAAACCTTTTTTTTTTTTAATTCTTAAATTAAAGGGGCAAAGGTTTAAACATAAGGATACGGATATCCTAAATATAAGATAAGGCCAGGGACTAATGAAAGTGTTCCGATTTTTTTTTTTTTACTTTTAGGAAGAAATTGGGCATATTACAGGGTCTGAATGGTTCTTATCTCCCAACATGTTCAATGTTTCTATGCTAGTTAAAAAATGAATTTTTAAAATACACCTAGCTCACATAGTTATAGTATACAATCCTCATATGTGTAACACATGGAGTGCAGTCATATATTAAATTATTATCAAGCTCTATACTATGTGAATTCCTCTATGTTAGAAATCAGTATATATTTATCTATTGCTACAAATATAAAAAAAAAAAAAAAAATGTTTTTCTTTTGTTAATATGTGACAAGCAGCTTTTTATCGGGTCATTATATTCAACACATTAAGCAGCTGATTCCTGACTCCAAATTAGATTTAAACAAGCATGAAAATAATATTTAGGATGATTTTAGAACTTAAATTTCCTTGAGGTACACAAGTGGTGTGCAGTGTTATTCTACCCAATGAGTAACACTTACTGTGAATTAAGGAATTTTCTGTGCAGTCTTAGGATGGAATCTGCTGCCCTTCAGCTTATGAGAAGACAATAGAACAGGAGCCTCAGTCACTGTGTAACATTTATACAGGATAAGACTTCTCACAATAAACCCACACCTATTAATATACTGTGTGTGCAAGATTAGGACGTAATGAGTGTTGTCTCTGGACACTTGGCTCACAAAGATTAATCACCTCTGTACTTTGGGAGGTTACATGTAATGGGGATACTATGAAATTCCCTTGTTTGTGGAGTTAGTACAAGAAACCCACGTGGAAGAAAAGCTTATCAAACAAAGTTTCATATTGAGCTATAATGTAACACAGATGTAACATTTTGTACAGCCCAACGATATCAATATCAAGTTCAGGGCTGAGTTAAATATATGCAAAAAACAGTTGTGGCCAACTACACTGCTCCCCTCACCACTCAATATAACATAGATTCTTTAAAACTGCACCCTATACAAACATAGAATAACAGAAATAATAGAGCACTATGTGTATTAACCCCTTAAGGACAGATTCTCTGACACATTTTTGGTCATTCTGGACAATAGCTTTTTTAACATTTCTGTGCTGTTTGTGTTTAGATGTAATTGTTTTCTTTGTCATTTGCTGTACCCACACAAATTAAATATTATTTTTATCAGGGCAGAAATGGCTTTCTTTAGAAGCCATAATTTTGATCATATCCTATACTATACTATATATAAAAAAAATATGGCGAAAGATTGAAAGAAAAACATATTTTATGACTTTTATGTGAAAAATCTTTTAGTCATTTACAAAGGCTAATAAAAAAAACCTGCTAAATAGATTCTACTATTCGTCTTGAGTACAGGGATACCACCCATGCATATGTTTGTTGGGTTTTGTGGGGGCTAAAAGGTCACATTTGGGAGGTGCAGTTTTTGGTGTTCCAACTTGGAATTTTGACATGCAGACAACCGGCTCCCATATTTGGGACATTTTTGAAGCCAAACAGAGTATTTTACCCCATCAAACCATATATCTTTTAAAAGTAGACACCCTAGGCTATTTCAAATGGTGGTATTTTAACACTTTCCATGCACTAATTCTACCACCAGCCTCTGTCAAAGTTTTTGGTAGTATTTTTTGTGGGTTTTTTTCCACATACAATGTACTTCAGACATGAATTAAAATATTTTGTTATGTGTCACTGTACTGCAATTTATTACAGTTCTACAAAGACTCTTATAAGTGCTATTAACAACTTCTTTGCTCTACATGTCAAAATTCCAAGTTGAAAAATCAAAAAGCACACCTCTCAAATGTGGCCTTTTAACCCCCAAACAAGCTGACAAACCTATGCATGGATGGTATCCCTGGAGATGTTGCTGAAAACATATTGAGGTATTTTTTGGCAGTGACACAAAAAGATACAATGCATCTGGAAGCAAAAACATAAACAAATCACTAACCAAAACTTTGACACAAGCTGGTGGTAGAATTAGTGCATGGAGAGTGTAAACATACCACTATTTCAAATAACCTTGGGTGTCTAGTTTTCAAAAATATATGGTTTTGTGGGGCAAAATACTCTGACCAGCTTACAAAATGTCTCAAATGGGACATGGCCCAGGTGGAGTGCATTTTAATATTCCAAGTCGGAAATGTGCACCTCCCAAAGGTGGCCCTTTAGCCCACAAGCAAACCAACAAACCTATGCATAGGTGGTGTCCCTGTACTCAGGAGATGTTACTGAATACATATTGAGTTGTTGTTTGGCAGTGACATGTAACAGGATCTGTAAATTCTAGCCTGAAGTACATAGTACATGAAAAAAAAAATATATACTACCGATAAAATTTTCAAAGGATGGTGGTAGAATAAGTCCATGGTAAGTTTTAAATTGCCACAATTTGAAAGACCCTAAGGTGTCTAATTTTCAAAAAATATAAGGTTTTATGGGGGTAAAATACCTTGGCTGGCTTCAAAAATGTCCCAAATGGAAGACAAGAGCAAGCTGACTACATGTCAAAACTCCAAGTTGGAAATGTGAAACATAAACCTCCCAAATGTGGCTTTTTAACTCCTAAATAATCCAACAAACCTGTGCATGGGTGGTATCACTGTCCTCAGGAGATGTTGCTGAACACAAATTTAGATGTTGTTAGGAATTACACAGTATATGAAAAAACACACATAAAATACTACCTAATACTTTGACAAAGGCTGGTTGTATAATTAGTGCATAACAAGTGTTAAAACCCCACCATTTGAAATTCTCTAGGCTGCATATTTGCTAAAGATATATAATTTTATGGGGGTAAAATACATTGGCTGGCTTAAAAAAATGCCCAAATGGAACATTAGAGCAGGCTGACTACATGTCAAAATTCCAAGTTGTAAATCCTAAATGCGCATGTTCTAAATGTGCCTTTTAACCCCTTAGTGACCGAGTGCTATGTTGCATTTGATGTGCCTTGAAGACCAGAATTCCATTATTTTTGTCATACGTTAACTGAACTGTGAATTTATTTCTTTGTGTTCAGTCCACCCACACAAATTATATATCATTTTTTAAAGGACGAATAGGGTTTTAATTTGATACTATTATTTTCATCTTATGATATCATTTACTATTAAAAAAAATAAAATATGATGAAAATATGCCATAAAAAACACTTTTTCCAACTTTGACCTGATTTTTTTTTTTACACAATTACAAATGGTAAAAAAGACCCCGTCTATATATTTCTACTATTTGTCCTGAGTTTATAAATACCAATGTTTCCTTGTTTTTCTATGTTTTATTTCACATAATAGGGCAATACCAACTTTCTAACCATTTTCTTCTACAGTGATTTTTTTAACCCGAACCCTAAATTTACCCCAACTCTAAATTTAATCTAACCCTAAATTGACCCCCACCCCTTAATCTAACCCTTGTAATCATCCGAACCCCGGTGTAACCCTAATTATGACCCTAACCCTAGATCTAGGTTCAGTAGATCAAGGGTTAGCTTTTTCCATTTATTTATTTATTTAATTTGTTTATTTATTTCATTTTCTATTTTTTTAACTGTAATACCGTCTAACTGCCTGTAGGGGCAGTCAAGTAGCAGTTTCAGAGCGACGGAAGAGATTTTTTTTTCTGCAACACTTTAACACACATAGGCAGTGATCAGCTTTCACTGCCTATGTGTGTTAGCGCGCATACGATCACATTCGCGGTGATCGTATGCGCGCGGGGGGGGGGTCGAGGGGGGGCTGAAAGCCCTCTCAGAGGCTGCTTCGGATCCGAAGCAGCCTCTGAGAGTAGCTACAGACATGTAGTGTTGCGCTAATGAGCGCAACACTACATGAAAACGGAGTACGTATATATACGTCCTCATGGTCCTTAAGGACCATGCTTTTCAGGACGTATATATACGTCCATATGCGTTAAGGGGTTAAACCCCCTAAGAATCCAACAAACCTATGCATAGGTGGTGTCCCAATACTCGTGAGTTGTTGCTGAACATATATTGTGGTGTTGTTTGGCAGTACCCCTTTACATTTTCAGTATTTTTATACCTGAATTGTATCGGTGTGTAAAAATCATCAATTTCTATCTCTTCAAATTTTGGCAAAGGTTGGTGGTAAAATGGCTACATGAAAAGTGTCAAAATACACGGTGTTGTCTACTTTTGAAAAATATGTGCATGTGGGGGGTGATTCAGGGATTTATGACCGAGATCAGTGTTCAAATATCACTATCACTAATTTGGAAAAACAATGTTTTCAAATAGCATTGCCCTACTTTTACTTATTGCCCTATAACTTGAACATAAAAGTCAAAAACATAAAACATGGGTTATTTCTTAACTCAGGACAACTATTGAGGTTTTTTAATTACCTTTTGTAGATGAGTATACAATTTTAAAATAAAATTCAGAAAAAATTTCTTTTTTTAAAAAAAGTTCACCATATTTTATTATGTTTTTATATAAAAAATGACATAATATGATCAAAATAATGGTATCAACAGCAATCCCTTCTTACACTGATAAAACCAATATATAATTTGAGTGGGTACGCTAAAGGAGAAAAAAAATAGTGAAACACAAACACCACAGAAATGTTAAAACAGCCCATGTCACCAAGAGTAAGACAAGGCCAAAAAGTCATGTCACTAAGGGGTTAAATATTTTTTTATTTATATCTTCTTTTTTATGCATGTAGGTACTCACACATTAATTCTGTAAGTTTCTGTATTTTTAATTTTCTAATTTTTTTATTAAAAATAGATTTTTAATCTGACTGTTGTGCTGCACTGAGACCAGTACTCACTGAGCCTGGATATATGAGCATATTTTACTCTAAATATCGTTAAGTGTGCGTGCAGTAATATTGTATGAGTAGTATACAGGTTGCACTATGTTTAATTGTCTGGGTTTCATCATCATACAATGAGTCCTTTGATACAATGAGGAATTACACTATAGCAAAAGTGTTATATGTTCTACACTCACTGGATCAACATGGGAAAACTGATGAACTTGATGGACGCAAGTTTTTTTTCAACCCAAACTTTTATGTAACTATGTAACTACATCTGTTGAGTTGTTGTGTATAATTTCTCACCTTTGTTCTATACTTTGTAATGTGTGAGGTTTGCATTAAGTTATTTTAGCGCAACATTTTTCCTAATTGTGTACTATATTATTAATTTTAAAATGATTTATTGCACTGAAGATTTTTCATATATTATCTGCCGAGTTCCTGCCCTATGTAAATCCCGCCTGATATTGAGGAATTATACCAAGCATAACACAGCTCAAATTGTTTGCAAAAATGTTAGAAAATATTTTGATATCTAAATGAATCAGTGAAATTGGTCGATGGTTCGAGTGGCTGGGTCTTTCCCTGTTCCTGTTTTTTTTTTTTTTTCAAAGGGGTAATGATAGCTTGGAGCATTTCAGGAGGTATATAATTGTTTGTGATATTTCAATATAATACCTGTGGAATAGGGGAGACAGATTATCTGGGAAAGCCTGATAAAATCTGGCTGAAACAAACATCTGGTCTCAAAGCTTTTGCTTTTTTTTTTTTTTAAACCGATAATTACTTTCTGAATTTCCTCTAAGCTGAAACTCTGATTCAGAATATTTAATTTCTTGACTTTTACCTTTTGGAGATATGGCCTTCTCAAAAAAGTAATAATATTTGAATAGGATTGACAATTTCTCTGGAGATTATACAGAGAATTATAATATTCCTTAAAGGCATTCGTAATTTGCTTAGGGGATAGGTAGGTTTTATTTCCCACCACTATTTTCTTGATGTGTTATTTTTTTTATTTTTACTTTTTGTTTTAGGATAAGTATTGCTTTATTCATTTTTTCTCAAAGTTTTTTTTTTTTTTTTATCTTTTTAGATCTAACATTCTCTTTGAAATAGCTGGATTGGGAGCTAGCTTATTTACCATCATAAAAAAGGAAGATGTACCCAGTAGCACTACTGACACCTCAAATCATAAATTTGCATTAAACATAAGACCAAGATGTCTATTTTAACATGGATGAGCCATGATTAGACATATCCTGGAGCTATCATCTAGTTATAGATTCTGATTGCTATATTTATAGAAGACGTTACTCTAACTGCCGCTCCAGCGCTAATCTAAAAAAAAGGGGGACTGATATAAGGTTTCAAAGAAATTTTAATGTAGTGTTTTCTAAGTGTATCCCTTTCTCTTGTTTCTCCCTCTTCCCTCTCTTCCCCCCTTCCCCCCTTACCTTACATAAACATTAAGGGATTTAATTATTTTAAGTGGTAAGTTTGTCCTATTAATATGGGGTCAAAGTTTACCATTTGAGAGTTATACCTACCCAAACAAAAATTATAGTGTATTATTTCCCTTTTTTCCTCTTTTACTCTCCCCTTATCACTCTCTCATCCCTCATATCTCCCCTTATATCAAATGATTATTATTATAGATAATATCCTAAAGTCGGAGTAACAAATCATCGCAGTGTTTCTTTAAGTGAAGTTGAATATATGTTGTCTTAAATCCTAAGGTACTGGGAGGAGTACAAGAGAAAGATAATTGTGTATTGTTTAATGTATAAATTGTGTTAAGGTTTAAAGTCACAAGTATATTATGATATGGTTATTGTTCTTATATCTGGAAATGTATTATTTAATCTTTAATTTTCACTCTTTCTCTTGTCTCTCTTGCCCAAACAAATATAGGGAGATCTTCAATAAGTAAGACATTCTAAAGCAAGTCAATAACAACATTGTTAATTTTGAACTTATCAGTACTAAAAGAAAAGCAAAAAGAGCAAAATAAATAAATACAAACATGTTTCTCTCTCTTTCCTCGTTTTTCCTTTTTATTTCTCCTCTCCCAAAGAAAAGCATATTTCATTAGAAATTAAATTGTGAATAGTTCTCTTAAAGTTGAGAAGGTTCTATCAAAACATTGTCTTTGACCATCATGTTGTATAATAATTTTAATTGGGAAACCCCAGCTGTAATCGCTATTTTTTCTTTTTTGCCTCAAGATGGCTGTTTGTTCTTTGGCATAACAGGACATTTTAAATCAAATACAATGGCTTTATATACATTTCCACAAGCAAAATGTGTTGAATTAAACATAAACTCAGTCTGGTTCAAGGCAGGGATGTCCCCTAGCCCCAATCCTCTATTTGTTATCTATCGAACCACTTGCTGTATTCATTAGACAAAGCAAAACATTTCAAGGAATACATCTACTAATGATGCCAAAATCACACTCTTTGCTGGCGATATTTTATTTACACTTACCTATACACCTACTATCCACTTTTGGAGATGATTAAAAACTATAGTAAATACTCGTTATAAACTGAATATATATATATAAAACCCAGACATTGATGGCTAATTTGTCTGAACATCATAAATAAGAACTAAGATGTATTTGTAATTTGGACTGAGAGATGGACTATCTGAGAGTTAAGCTTTTGATGAACTTAGATTTAAGGCAATGGCTAATTATCAGTCTTCTTAAATCGTGTTAAACCACTTTAGAGAAAAATTCTGGACCTGAAAATGCTGGGATGCTTGAACTCAGTTCGATATAAAGAGGTACAAGAAGTTTGATACCAAAATTCTTGTACCTCTTTACATCTATTCCTTGAGTGTGCCTTACAAGACTCTAAAGGAGGCAGTTCAATGCCAAATCTTGAATCTTTACATGAGGTTTGCATGATATCTCATTTTATCAGGTAGAAAAAAGATTCTTCATTGAGTACATTTTGGTATCAATTGGAGACACAAGCATGTATAAATATACTAACTTTCAATCTATTTTGAAGAGACTTTGAATTAATTCAACATACCCCTATTCAAAACCTAATTATAAAAAGTATTATTTTCACCTTACTCAATTTTAAAAATTCCCTAAGATACCAAGTGGCATCATCCTTTATTCTCACATTAATTGATTGAAATGGTAAGTCGAGGATATTGATATTAAGAAATGGAAATTAATGGTATATTTACATTTTCTCAGATCTGTTTTCATGGTTGAATTCTCCAATCTACTAGTCTAATATCAACTTTTAGTCTTTCCCAATCTCTATAACCTTATTAGAAAAACCACTCATAGCTTGACCATACATGAAACATACTATAAAACATACCATAAATGATATTCAACAGCATTAAAATGAAGTACATTTTATCTCCCTATCTCAAAAAATTGTTGCAGGTGTTCATGTGAGGATGGAACAATGTTCCACATGTGGTGGTCCTGCTCGACTCTTCAACCACTTGTGTGTAAAATTAATACCATTATTAAGAATATATGCTCCTTTGATCTAGAACTGTCTCCTGAATTGTTTTTCACTTGGACTCTTCAAAATGTAATAAAAATTAAAAATATCTAATTATCCAAATAATTCTGGCTGCAGAATTCTGCATTGCTAGACAGTGTAAATCTAAAGAGTTAAGATATTTGCTAGAATAGGGCAGGGACTTCCCAGCAAAGTGATTATGAACTACACAACTACCCAAACTAAGGGAAAAGCTTGAGTAGTTGTGTAGTGTACTTGCATTGGAGGACAGAACAATATAGCAAATCAAACAATGTGTGGAATTTACCAAGGTGGGCTTGTGCTACAGATGCATGCATGAGAAAGACTTTATATCTGTACAAGACATCAAGTATAGGATACAACTTGGAGGCTAATATATGAAAATTGAGAACAAAGTTGAAGTTGAGGTCTAGCCACATTCTAAGACTTCTATATTATTTCAAGCAAGGTCAGTATTTACAGATAGCACATTGTTAGAGAGCCATAAAACGCTTTGTGTATATGTTTCAACTTGTGATAGATTTGGCTACTTCAATATTATTCCAATTCTTTCTACTATTAGATATACTCATTGTATGATCTTTATGTTTAATAACATACTAATTTTTATTTGAAATAACAAGATAACTTTGCTTCAGCTTTATTAAGGTAGATTTAAACTCTTTGTTCTTCAGAGTGTAGATAATGGGGTTCAACGTTGGGATCAAGACAATGTACAGGAGGGAAAAAAACTTGTCCCTTTGGGGAGAGTAACTCGATGTAGGTCGGATGTACACACCCAAAGCTGTCCCATAGAAGATTATAACACTAGTCATGTGGGAGCTGCAGGTAGAGAAAGCTTTATGGCGCCCCTCGGAAGACATTTTCAGGATGGTGGATATGATAAAAATGTATGAAGTTACAGTAAGTAGGAATAAATTAACGGTAATCAGCACTCCTTCCATATAGATAATTAGCTCTACACTAAATGTGTCGCTACAGGACAACTTGAGTAATGGGGAAATATCACAGTAAAAATGGTCAATAACGTGGGATCCACAAAAGGACAATTTAGGAATAAGGACCATAAACCCTGCAGCGTCCAAGAATCCCAAGCACCATGCAGCAGATGATAAAATAGTACAGTGCTTTAAGCTCATCTTTAGAACATAATGAAGGGGGTGACAGATTGCAACATATCGGTCATAGGCCATGACTGTCAGAATATGGAACTCACTGCTAATTAAAGCGATAAAAAAATACATCTGAACCATGCACCCTACAAAAGAAATGTACTTGTAATTATATAAGAGCCCATGTAGCAGATTGGGTAGGATGGTTGAAGTAAAAGCTATGTCAACTAATGAAAGGTTCATTAAGAAGATATACATGGGAGTGTGCAAGAGAGGAGACAGTGAAATCACAGTGAAGATGGTAAGATTCCCCAGCAAAATAGTCAGATAAATACTAAATAAAATCACAAAGAGAGAAACCTGCAGTCCGGGAACATCAGAGAAGCCCTGGATGATAAATCCAGTCTTGTTGTCATCACTGTCTAGAGCCATTCCATCATTCTGATTTATGGTGATAAACGCAAACCTGAAATCACAAGATAATAGAGCAATCTATTTGTAAATAAATTTGAGTGTCGACTTCTTCAGAACATGTATGACTCAGTGGGGGTTATGTGTAAAAACTCTGGCATTGCAAAGTGACGAACGTTTTATAAAAAGGTGCAATGGCAGTTTGTTATGTATAACGAAAATTGGGCCTTTTTTAAAAACTCCTGACACTTTTCAGTCCGCTGATTTTTTTTTACATTGTATGCGATGGCGCACTGAGTGCCCTCACAGCCCAGAGGTGCCTTTGTGGCGCAGGCGGGCACAGAATCTTGAAATTTGTCAGGAGTCTGCTATTTACATAGATGCACACGTCGATAGCACCACTATTTGGTGCTGTCGGCATGTGTACTGTTTTTATACATAATCCCCAATGACTCAATGATGCTAAAAGTAAGACTTGTCTTATATAACAATTTCAATGTCAAGTTCAGAGGCCATTTAAATATGTGGAACTGATAGTCAGAGGCACATAGTATGGCACAAGGACAAGGAGGTTTGAAGGGCAGAAAATATACAGGGAAAGCATGCACCTTCCCAAAATATCCATCTAATTTATACAGTGTCTACATGGTAATTAAAAAAAAAAACATTATTGCAGATTGATGGTAAATATTTAAAAATGTAAATCTTCCTTGGGTTCAGGAATTAAAATGTTATTATCAATTAGCTGTCTGGTCACCTCCCCTCATTTATCATGAATAAGAGAATAGAAACACAAAATTAAAAAACACAATCTGAAAAACAGAATGCTAAAAGGGACTTAAGGTCTGAAATATGTCCAGGATAACACATACCATCTTCAATTACCCATCTAGTTTATACAATCTCTATATGGTAAGTGCATGAAAACAAATCCCTGCCTAAAATATTTTAACATTATTGCAAATGTTTGGTAATGATCAAAACAGAATAAAACTTTATAGCCTAAGTGAATCAAATGTTAATTCAAATGGTTTGTAGGATAAACCAAAAAAAAAGTTATAGAAACATAGAAACATAGAATGTGTCGGCAGATAAGAACCATTCGGTCCATCTAGTCTGCCCAATTAAAGGTTGAAGGATCTTAACATATGTAGCTTGGAAGAAAGACAAGTGAAAGGGGAGGATCTGATAGAAACATTTAAATACATACCGGAAATCAACACAGTAAAGAGAGAAAATTGAAAAGAAGAAAAACTACCACAACTAGAGGGCATAGTCTTAAATTAGAGGGGCAAAAATGTATATGTAATATCAGTACTTTACTGAGAGGGTAGTGGGTGTATAAAATATCCTCCCAGCAGAAGTGGTAGAGGCTAATACAGTGAAGGAGATTAAGCATGCAAGGGTTAGACATAAGGCCATCCTAGATAAGGACTATGAAAAATTAAAGTATTAATATTTGTTGGGGGTCAGAAATTGGACAGATAGTTGGGTCAAAGGTTTCTTGGTTTAAAAAAAACTGAATATGGGGGGCATGTCCTGGAGCGCAAGCAAGATGGTCGCATGTTGAGCTGGCTCCGTCCCGTACCACACCAGAGGAAGCTTCCAGCCGAGCTTTTGAGCACTTACACACCACGCTAAATGTCCGCCCCACAGCAAGATCACATCAAGGGGTTGAAGAAGCAAAAAAAACAAAAAAAGACCTAAGGACAGGGATTACAAACCTACTTCCATCTAAATCGCGTAGCCTCCTCACAATCGAAGGCCGACAGAGACCACTCTCCCGCCAAATCCATACCCGAAATGGAGACGGATGAATCCGCACCTAGCACCAGGTCGGATATAATAAAACTTACCTCTCTACTAGAAGTGTGTAAAAAAGACCTACAAGAGGACTTTAAAAATAGCCTGGTTCCTCTAGCAAGTGATATTGCCAAGATCGGTTCACGTACTGATGCCCTAGAACAGAGGCAAAATGAAACAGTTGCGGCCATGTCGACCATAGAGGAAGAGATGGCGCACATGAGAGAAGACATCCACAACTTGCAAATGGCGCAAGAGGACCTCGATAACCGGTCACGGAGAAATAATCTCCGCATCAAAGACATACCTGAATCGGTGCAAGACCTTTCACAGTTCCTCACAGAGTACTTCCAAGTTCTACTACCGGAGACTTCCCCAGATACTCTTATTATGGACAGAGTCCACAGAGCCTTAAGGCCAAAACCTGGCCCAGGTGAGAAACCCAGAGACGTAGTTCTCCGCATGCACTACTACTCCGCTAAGGAAGCAATCCTACGGAAGGCGAGAGAGGGAATACAAGAGAAAAATGGTATCAAATGCAAAATCTTTGCGGACCTCTCACCTCTCACTCTGCAAAAGAGAAGCTCAATGAGACCCGTGACCACAATCTTGATTGCCCACCAAATCCGATATAGATGGGGATTCCCATTTAAACTCTCAGTCCAGAGAAATGGAGTGATCTATTCAATCTCTGACCCGGAAGACGGCCCCGACCTTCTTACCAAGCTAGGTATCACAGATAAAGCTTCCACGAGCCCCTCTTCTCGGGGTACCACCTCGTCTCCACATAAATTGAGAACCGAATGGACAGCGCTCCCACCGAGACCCAGACGGCTTCGAGGGGAAACCCCAGCATGTGATACCAACTAAGAAGCACGCGAAAGATAGCCTCCTTTTACATTTCAAGTTGTACCGGTTTGTATTCCTTTTTCACTCATCTCTCCGCTACGACCCCTCACCGGACAGAACCCTGTGGACACCGGTTTACCCTTCTCCTTTGAACCCAAGACTATACGAAACCACGATGAGCAGCCCCCCCAGGATACAGTTTTCTTATTTCTTCAATGGCATCAAGGACTCTATACTGGAACTTAGAACTACATTGGGACTTTATCTAACTGAGTACAAGACTTCACCTGCAAGGATAACGGCGTTCAAACTGCTCTCGTACAGGTTTATCCCTCTTGTTGTATGTTACATGTACATATTATCCCCAAAGCAATTGTCTTTTATGCCTCCGACCTCAAAACGTTAAATACATTAGCCCCTGATCAAACATCTTTACACATAATGAAGGTAACCTCATAGAGGTTACGCGAGACCCAGTTCAGTGTTAACGGCTGCAGTCACCGAAAATAAAGCCCCCCACTTTATATACGAGATCCGGAGGCATAAACTCTAGAACTAGCATCACTCCGGATGGGAGATTATGTCCAGAGGTGCATAGGGGATCGTTTGTATAAGAGATGAAATTAGGTTCAAAGGTTGTGATAATAATAATAATTAATAAGTGTAGCTCAATTTGTATTTTATACCCGGGATAATCCCGAACTAACACTCCTGCCTGGTGTGGTCGGGGACCATCTGACTTGTCCCACCACCCCCCGCCGAGTATTAGACTTGGCCTGAGTAGAAAGGTCTATCATAGCTCCGCCGTTTCTGGAGCTCGTGAGACACCCATACTCCCGGGCGTGCATGAATATAGCACCCACGAGAGTATGTTATGAGAACAAACTCTACATTTTCATCGCTAGTCCCCCTTTCATTTCCCCTTTGTGTCAGCTCCCTTATATGTTGATATTGTTATTTCACCTGTGTAATTATACTGGTTATGCTCATGGTCACAGCGGGCCTCCCCGGACTCACAGCCTTTCCACTCACCCTATAAATGACACTTAAGGTACTATCCCTCAATGTCAAGGGCCTTAATTCGCCAATCAAACGCCGCAAAGCGATCAGATACCTCATAAAATCAGGGGCAGACATCGCATTATTTCAAGAGACACACTTCAAACAAAATTCTCCTCCAAAATTTTGGGACCCGAGATTTTCATCACACTACCACGCCACAAATTCGACTAAAACCAATGGGGTTTCCATACTAATTAGAAATCATGTAGATTTTCACGTAGACAAACTCCACAAAGATAAAAAGGGGAGATATTTGATTTTACAGGGCACACTACAGGGTTCACCCATCGTAATAGCCAATGTATACGCCCCTAGCATAGTGGACCACGAATTCTACGACAAACTCACATCTACGTTAGGACAACTAAGCCACCACCACATGATAGTAGGAGGCGATTTCAACGCTATCCTAGACTCCTATCTAGATAAGTCAATATCTCATACTGCCCCTAGACCCCATCCCAATACTAACAATCTAAAATCCTTCCTATCGAATATGAACTTACTAGACGTGTGGAGAATTCTCCACCCCACAGTTCGTGACTATTCGTTTTATTCCCATCCTCATGACAGTTATGTCCGAATTGATTACATCTTTATCAGTCCTCCTCTCGTACCACAGTTAATCTCGTCAAAAATCCCCGAGATCACCTGGTCCGACCACGCACCCATTGCAGCAGTCTTCAAGAATCTCTCCTCTAGACCTAACTGTCCCACCTGGAGACTGAACGAAACACTACTGATGCGTCCTGACATAGTCACTGAGATTCAAACAGAGTTAGATAACTACTTTGACTCAAATTCCATCCCAGACATGCAGTTGGCCACGATTTGGCTTGCACACAAAGCCGTCATACGAGGACTATTGATTAGTAAAGCTACCTATCTGAAAAGACAAAGGGAAAAAAGAGTGAGGGAACTTACTAAACAGTTATCCCAGTATGAAATCCAACATAAAACCGGCAACTCTCCCCAAATCCTTCAAACTATCATAAAAACCCGAGGGGAAATAAATACACTCCTGACAGAAGAAGCTCTCAGAGCACTCCATAGAACAGGGCAGAAATTCTTTGAGAAAGGTAATAAACCTGACACCCTATTGGCACAACGACTGAGGGGCCTGGGGAGAAAATATAGAATACAAGCAATCTGTACCCCAAAGGGTCTTTTATCCCATAACCCATCTGACATCGTTGAATCCTTTGCCTCTTACTATGCAGACCTCTATGCAGGACATACAACTCATAAAACACAGTCCACCACTATTGCAGTCCAAAAATTCTTAGCCTCCATCAGTCTTCCCTCCCTAAATAAGGATCAAATAGCCCAATTAAATGGTCCGATCTCAACAGAAGAAGTGGCACAGGTCATTAAACACCTAAAGACCGCTAAGGCCCCTGGCCCAGATGGCATGTCAGCCGCATATTATAAAAAGTTCTCTGGGACTCTTTCCCCCCATCTCGCTGCACTTTTTTCCTCCTTCATAGAAGGAACTGCTCCCCCTAAGGAGATGCTCCAGGCAAGGATAGTAGTGATACATAAGGAAGGTAAAGATCCCACTCAGGTGCAAAACTACAGACCCATCTCCCTATTAAACTCCGACCTCAAGATTTACTCGAAGATCTTAGCAAACCGGCTATCAAATTATCTCCCACTCCTAATCCACCCTGACCAAGTGGGCTTCATTCCGCGTCGAGGTGCCCCTGATAATATCAGAAGAATTCTGAACCTGCTGGAGATTACCCGAAATTCGGCATCTCCATCAATGCTGCTGGCCCTCGACGTGGAGAAGGCCTTTGACAGGGTGGATTGGGACTATATGTGGAACACTCTAAACAAATTTGGGATAAAGGGCCCATTCCTCACAGGGATTAAAGCTTTGTACGCCAACCCCAGAGCCACAGTATTCACCCAGGGCATGGAATCCTCTAGCTTCCCCATCTTAAATGGGACCCGCCAGGGTTGTCCCCTATCCCCACTCCTATTTGCCATATGTATAGAACCACTAGCCCAAGCGATCAGGGAAGACTGCAACATCTCAGGCATCTTAGTTGGTCAGGAACCCTTTAAAGTAAGTCTCTTCGCCGATGATATTCTTTTGACCCTATCCAAACCCCTGATATCCCTTCCCAACCTATACCAGATCCTATCTAAATTGTCATCCCTATCAGGCTATAAAATCAATTCTTCCAAATGTGAGGCATTGAATCTCTCGCTGCCTCAGGCAACAGCAAAGTGCATCGAACTAAATTTCGAGTTCAAATGGAACAAATCCTACATAAGTTACTTAGGGGTTAATATTCCTAGACAACTCCACCAAACATATGCAGTGAACTACCCCCCTCTTATAACCCAGTTAAGGAAAGATCTCAGGATCTGGCAAAGATACCATATCTCCTGGATAGGGAGAGTCTATGCCACCAAAATGAACACGCTCCCTAAAATATTATTTTTATTTCGATCACTCCCCATTCCAATCATAACTAAAGATATGAGGACCCTACAATCCGATATACTAAATTTCATATGGAATGGTAAACGACATAGACTACCGAAAACTCTCCTATTCAGACAAAGATGGGAGGGAGGCTTAGCGGCCCCCAACATAGAAGCATATTACCGGGCAGCTAGGTACGCTCAAACCATACAATGGCAAACTACTCTGGGAAAAACAAGATGGGTAGATATAGAGAAACTTTGCTCCCCCAAGATCTCACTGGGTGCACTGTTATGGCTCCCGATTTCCCCCGCATCTTTACAATCATTACCATTACTTGTACAATATACATACAGAATGTGTAAAAAATCGTGAATTAAGGACGGTCTCATATCACAGCACTCATTACTTACGCCAGTACTATATAATCCAGACTTCTGTACTCAAACAGTTAGCAATCTCCGGCAATTCCACTGGTGGTTCTCCAAAAATGTAATGAGGGTTGAAGACTTCTTAACTAGAGGGAAACCTTGTACTTTTGAATACCTGAAGGACAGATATGAGATCCCGACTACAGAATTTTTCCGATATATGCAGATTCGTAGTTTTCTCATAACTTTCCTCAAACAACATCCAGATCCCCAAATCACGTTATATGAGAACATGTGTAAGATTGGTACAATAAAACCAGGCACCATATCAAGAATATACAGATTATTTGATGCTCCCCCTGAAGAATGTCTCCAAAAAATCAGATCCAGGTGGGAAACAGATCTAGGGGAGGAAATATCAGACGAGCAATGGAAGACAATCTATAACAATTCCCACAGTATTACCAGCTGCATTCTCATTAAAGAAAATGCTTATAAGTCAATTAGCAGGTGGTACCAAGACCCAATGACCCTTTCCAAGATCTTCCCCCAAGCATCAAACCTGTGTTTTCGTGGCTGTGGTTCACTGGGTACATATATCCATACGTGGTGGCAGTGCCCCCAGATCAAATCGACCTGGAATTTCGTAGAACAACTGATCTCACAAACCCTCCTGTATAATATAACACTAACCCCCATGATGGCCCTTCTCAACCACCCCCCATCTGAACCCCTCATATCTAAAAATGATTTTAAACTAGCGATGAGAATCTTTACCGCCGGGAGAATGTGCATAGATAAACAATGGAAACAGACCCCCCGCACCCAAACTCATATTTTGAATAAGATATGGTACATAATGGCCATGGAACGCCTTACCGCGTTACTACATGACAGACTAAAACATTTGAAAAAATATGGAACAAGTGGATAGACGCTCAGAGTCCGGGGGGGCAGATGGCTAGAATTTGCTCACACATACATCTGACTTAAAATCATTATTGGGGTCGGGCCCCTTTCCCTGTCACTGTATGATACTCCCCATACCAAGATCTACCAGTTAATCTAACTACATATCCCAAAGATATCAACATCCCCCACCATTCCTCACCCTTCCCTTCTCCCCTTTTTTTTTTTTTTTTAACCCCCTAAATATGGTTTTCTAGGATGTTAACATACACTATATATCATACCCATATGTTTACGTATTTTAGGTGACAGACCCCGGGACACAATGACAAAGAAAATTATGTTCCTTTTAGGTCACCCATTCCCGAACAACCAGATTTTAATGGGTTTTTTCTCTTATGTTCACTTTAGTATACACGATAAATATACGTTCAGGTACAAGTATATCAACAACTCGACAACAATAATTCATATACTGTTTTATTTTCTTGTGACAAAATTACTGTATTATGTTATCTCATATGTACCGTATTACAATATAAATGAAAAATCAATAAAATATCAATTATAAAAAAAAAAAACTGAATATAAAGATACACCTAAGTTCATATGGTAAAAATGTACAACTCATATGTCTAATGCATGGGATGCAGACGGCAAGTTTCCAAACTTACCTAACATCACAGCTACATCACAGTAACAATGATTTATTTGCTCTATAGAGTATTTGCATTGATACTACTGTATTTCATGAGTGTGGAGAGGCTTTAATAAATATTCACTGGTGAAAATTATACATTATATAAAATACTTGTCTCAAGCATTTTGGGATACTCAGCCTGCAAAATCTCGTGTTAGAGGTAATATTTGTAGGTTTATAGATTATTTGTATGGTATAAACGCATACCAATGCCCCACATTGACTACTTTTGTATTTAAGTTTGTATTTTAAAGTTACTATGTGTCTGTGACATCACCTGATTATGACATCACCCGTGGCATGATATGCAAGTGACATACATTACATTTGCATGTCAAACCATAGGTGATGTCATAAGCAGAGATATTTAAAACACATTTCTCTTACATTATGCATTGGCATGGAGTTCTGCTAATGTAGATATATTATTGTTATTTTTTCTTTCTCTAAATTCACACTGGTAATAATGTTTAGGTGACCGAGTCACTTTAAATAGTGATAAAGTAAAACAAACACATCTTCATATCAATTTGTATGCGTTAATTAAAATCATAGATCCGGTACCACAGTAATATTTTAAATTAATTTACAGTTCTAAGGTCAGTTTATATTTCACCATGATCCACATTAAGACCTTCAGGTTATATAACCATAAACATGGATTAGAACTTACATTTTCCTGAGCTAAACAAGTGGTGTGCAGTGTTATTCTACCCAATGAGTAACACTTACTGTGAATTAAGGACAGTGACCGCATTCTGTGCAGTCTTAGGATGGAATCTGCTGCCCTTCAGCTGATGTGAAGACAGTAGAACAGGAGCCTCAGTCACTGTGTAACATTTATACAGGATGAGACTTCTCACAATAAACCCACACCTATTAATATACTGTGTGTGCAAGATTAGGACATAATGAGTGTTGTCTCTGGACACTTGGCTCACAAAGATTAATCACCTCTGTACTTTGGGAGGTTACATGTAATGGGGATACTATGAAATTCCCTTGTTTGTGGAGTTAGTACAAGAATCCAAAGTGGAAGAAAAGTTTATCAAACAAAGTATCATCTTAACTGCCTTGTTAGACAGAAAATACAATACTGTACTATTGTGTAAAGAATAATGCTTTAAATCACTGATGTTGCTGATCATAATGTCCCAATTTTAATGTCTTTCTGTATCAGCTGGTTATATAATATTGTTCACTACATGAATCTACTAAAAACACAGATCACATGTATATATATATATATATATATATATATATATATATATATATTTATACATACATATTAATTGCAGAATTATTGCAATAAATTAATTTATGCTGACATCTGTGTCTTCAAAGAGACACGAGGTAGGGCAAACCTGAAGATTCAGGATGCCTTTCTAAATAAATTGCCACCTCATTTTCTCAAATAAGGTGAGGATGGAGAAGAAAAACAAAATATCAATGCTTGCAACCATTTTGGACAGAGCAGCATATTTTCCCTAAAACTCTAACTTCATTAACATTCTCTAATCTTCGCAAGGAATTGACTTGTTCAGATAGGTATTGAGTATTCAAATAGAGCATTATTCATTAATACTCTTAATACATTAGATTGGTTGTCAAACCTTACAACTGTTCTCAGTTGACATGACGTTATAAAAAAATAAAAACACACACATATCAATACTTCCAATCATTTTTCAGCAGAGCAACTGGTTTCCCCTTGAACTCTAACTCCATTAATATTCTCTAACCAATGCAAGTAATTAACTTATTCAATGGGTATTCAGCTCTTACCACATAGTTTTATTATCTCCTTACTACATGTTGCAAAACTGTTTTTCTTTTAGTTATAACATGGATGACAATCCTAGTTTAGTGATCTCAAGTTAACCAGTGATAGAAACATAGAAACATAGAATGTGTCGGCAGATAAGAACCATTCGGTCCATCGAGTCTGCCCTATTTTGTTGAATACTTTTATTAGTCCCCTGTTGCCTATCTTATATCTAGGATAGCCTTGTGCCTATCCCACACATGCTTAAACTCCTTCACTGTGTTTACCTCTACCACTTCTGCTGGAAGGCTATTCCATACATCCACTACCCTCTCAGTAAAGTAATACTTCCTGATATTACTTTTAAATCGTTGCCCCTCTAATTTAAGACTATGTCCTCTAGTTGTGGTAGTTTTTCTTCTTTTAAATATACTCTCTTCCTTTACTGTGTTGATTCCCTTTATGTATTTAAATGTTTCTATCATATCCCCCCTGTTACGTCTTTCCTCCAAGCTATACATGTTAAAATGCTTTAACCTTTCCTGGTAAGTTTTATCCTTCAACCCATGAACCAGTTTAGTAGCCCTTCTCTGAACTCTCTCCAAAGTATCAATATCCTTCTGGAGATACAGTCTCCAGTACTGCGTACAATACTCCAAGTGAGGTCTCACCAGTGCTCTGTACAATGGCATGAGCACTTCCCTCTTTCTACTGCTAATACCTCTGCCTATACAACCAAGCATTCTGCTAGCATTTCCTGCTGCTCTATTATATTATCTACCTACCTTTATGTCCTCTGAAATTATTACTCCTAAATCCCTTTCCTCAGATATCATCTGTTTTACTCACCTTAGACACTGAGTAGGCGTTTGGTAGAGTTGGCTGGCATTCAAACTTTGAATACTTTTGGAATCACAGGCTCTAGCAGACACGTAATTGTGAGTCTCTACACAGAATCCTACTGCGATGATCACAGGAAATGGGCTTGACTCTGAGTGGTTTGGAGTAAATAATGGAACTAGACAGTGCTGCCCTTTAGCCCCCTTACTCTATAATTTGTCCATCGAACCTTTGGCAGCATCTCTCCTCACCAGGATTGAGATTAAGGGTGTCGCCCACCAAGATCAAGGCCGTCAAATTATATTATACGCTGATGACATCATATTAGCATTGGCTAAACCAGAAGAATCTTTTTCATTCAGTCATTTCCTGATCTTTTTAAAATACACAGCATAATTATGTTATCACATTCCTTGGTGTTGGGAACAGAAACTAGCAAAACCCTGGCCTGGTATCCAATTGAGAGGAAAGAATAAAAGGAAATGGACCCTTCCCTTGTCTACTGGTTGAATGGATGAAAACAAACAATATCATAGTTGAAGTCACTGTCAGACTTTTTAGGGGAAGGCTTGTGGAAAAAAATCAGATCACTACAGTGGCTACTCTGGCGATGCTTGAATTTCTCATAGAAAATCTGAATTTGAAGGATTGGAAACAACTGGAGATTGGTAACAAGGACAATATTTTTTCACATAGCACCTTAAAAACATTTGCTCTGCTACAAGCACTATGTAATCTAGAAACAAAGGAGTATTTTTCGTTCTTTATCTTCTTCTTCGTAATTATTCATTTTGTGAGATCTAAGGTTTTTAGGAATGAAACACAGCTAGACAAGGTTTTTTAAACAGCAACAAAACAGAAAATTAAAAAAAAGAATATTCATAGATGGTACCTGGTTCTAACTAAGATGAATACATATAACAGCTCAACCCCATCTGTTTTCTGGAGATATAACATGGAACTTGGCACCATGAAGAATATTTGGTGTGACTGTTCTAAATTAACTTATCTAAAAGATAAGATTAACGAAATTTGGAAAATTATTTCTAATAGCTCTGGGGATGCCACAGTCCAGTCTTTTCAGCTACATTTAGAATTAAATGCATTTAAAAAATGCATTAAAAAAAACAACAACAATTACGCTACATTCTACCCATATTTTCATGACATTTCAAATATGTTTAGCCAGACACCGGAAAAAAGAAAATCCTCTTAGCTGGTAAGTTGAAGCACAAATTAATTACCAACAATATATGAAAAAAGCTGTCTATAGGAACCTAAACAAATTAAATTTATACCAAGAAATATGGCTCCCTTGGACATTAACAATTAATTGACATTAATTGAAAATGTTAATTTAGATCTAAAATATTTCCCTTGCTCTGTCTCCTTCCCCAGGAAACGTCAACCTTATTTTAACCCAAATTTTCCTACTTTTATAAAAATATACAAAGGTATGGAGGATGTACAAAAGCTGTCATGGTGGGTGTTTGTGTATCTATTACTATTATTATTTTTCCTACAAACTTACATAATAATTGTTAATATATATGTTGAAAAAATAAGAAAGAAAAAAATGTATCTGTTTTGTCTAATAAAAAAAAAATTAAAGAAAAAAAAAAAGAGAGAGAGGACACCTCAACCCTCCATCCTTCATGTGATTTGGTATTTGACTGTTAATATGGTGAAGCTAGTTTGTATGAGCTGTGGGGTGGGGCGTTCAGAGTTCATATCTTTGCTGGGATAGGGCAGGGGCTTCCCAGAAAAGTTTTTATGAACTACACAAGCTAAGGGAAAAGCACTCATTCAGTAAAAACTCATCCAGTTTGAGTGTTCAACACAGTGATGTGTAGGGTAATTGAAATGAAGGATAAAACAAAATAGCAAATCAAAGTGTTGAATTTACCAAGGTGGGTTTGTGCTGCAGAGACAGACTTTATTTCTGTACAAGACATCCCCTTTGGGATACAATAAGTTGAATTCATGATAAATATTTTGTCTACAGAACAAATGTCTGTTTCCAAGCAATGGAACAAAATTGCCTCCTGCCTAATTCTCAACCAGTTTATATCAAATATACATCATGTTTATGTTCGACAACACACTATGTTTTATTTGAAATAACAAGATAACCTTGCTTCAGCTTTAATAAGGCAGATTTAAACTCTTTGTTCTTTACAGTGTAGATAATTGGGTTCAACATTGGAATCAAGACAATGTACAGGAGGGAAAAAAACTTGTCCCTCTGGGGAGAGTAACTTGATGTGGGTCGAAAGTACACACCCAGTGCCGTCCCATAGAAGATTATCACACAAGTCATGTGGGAGCTGCAGGTAGAGAAGGCTTTATGGCGCCCCTCGGAAGACATTTTCAGGATGGTGGATATGATAAAAATGTATGAAGTCACAGTAAGTAAGAATAAATTAAAAGTTAACAGCACTCCTTCAATATATATCAATAACTCTATACTAAATGTGTCGCTACAGGACAACTTGAGTAATGGAGAACTATCACAGAAAAAATGGTCAATAACATGGGATCCACAAAAGGACAATTTAGGAATAAGGACCATAAACCCTGCTGGGTCCAAGAATCCCATGCACCATGCAACAGATGATAAAACAGTACAGTGCTTTAAGCTCATCTTTAGAACATAATGAAGGGGGTGACAGATTGCAACATATCGGTCATACGCCATGACTGTCAGGATAAGGAACTCACTGCTAATTAAAGAGACAAAAAAATACATCTGAGCCATGCACCCTACAAATGAAATGTACTTGTGTTGAGTTAAGAGCATATATAGGAGATTGGGTAGGATGGTCGAAGTAAAAGCTATGTCAACTAACGAAAGGTTCATTAAGAAGATATACATGGGAGTGTGCAAGTGAGGAGACAGGGAAATCACAGTGAAGATGGTTATGTTCCCCAGCAAAATAGTGATATAAATAATGAATACAATCACAAAAAGAGATTCCTGTAGCTCTGGAACATCAGAGAAGCCCTGGATGATAAATCCTGTCTTGTTGTCATCACTGATTCCTGGTGATAAAAGCAAACATAAAATCACAAGATTATAGAGGGCAGATTGACATGGAAAGATTGCACCTTCAACAAATATCCATCCTTTTTATACAGTGTCTACATGGTAATTAAAAAAAAAACATTATTGCATATTCCAGGTAAATATTTGAAAAATGTAGATCTTTCTTGGGTTCAGGAATTAAAAAAAATAAAAAAAACTACTGTCTGACAAAGAGAATTATAAAAGTAAGATTTGTACAGCGAAACAATTTACAATATCACGTTCAGACTATAGTTAAATGAGTGTGAAAATGTAAAAGAAGAAAACCACCACAACAAGAGGACATGGTCTTAAATTAGAGTGGCAAATATTTAAAAGTAATATCAGGAAGCATTTCTTTACTGAGAGGGTAGTGGATGTGTAAATAAGCCTCCCAGCAGAAGTGGTAGAGGGCAATTGAAATCGGGGCAAATAGTTGGGCCAAGTGTTTGTTATCCATCAAGACATTCCATGTGTCTATGTTTGTTGCTTTAAAAAATCGGAATATAAAGATACACCTACATACACCATGTGTAATGCATGGAGTGGAGTCATATATTTTAGAGTATTGTCAAGCTCAATAATATGTGAATACTTCTTTGTTGGAATATGTGCAATCTTACCTAATTATACACAATAATAGAATCCACACGAAATCAAACATTTTCTCTTGTTAATATGTCAATCGCAGCTTTTTATCTTGATCTTATTACATGGTTAATGGAACACCTGTAGTAGCTTCAGCAGGTTCCTGATTCCAAAGTACATTTTCCCCAAGCACCTATTAAATACATGCACTGAATACAGCCATTTATTTGTTTATTAGAAAATGGTTGTCTACCTTTTGATCATATTACAAGTTTGTAACAACGACTCTAAAAGCAATAAATATTAATCTTACAAAAATGACAATAATACAGTTTAAGTATCCTTTATCCAAAAATTCATTCTCCAAAATGATCCATTAACCAATTTTGCAAATTGCACATAGACCTGTCAGAATACAAGCACACAGTTTATTTGGTGTGTAGCCCCCTTAAGCTGGGACATAGCCTTTTCCATGTATGCTCAGATACCCCCATGCCCACAAAGGGTAATACAATGACATGTGTGCAGGCCTGACATACTAACGGCATGTTCCCAACGATGACCTCACATCACAGTAACAGTGACTTATTTGCTCTATAGAGTATTTGCATTGATACTACTGTATTTCATGAGCGCTGATATGCTTTCATTTATCTTAACTGGTGAATATGATACATTATCCAAAATACTTGTCCCAATCATTTTGGATAAGGGATACTCAACCTGTAATAGGATCTTTCACGTGTTAGAGGTAATATTTGGAGGTTTATTGATCATTTGTATGGTATAAACTTGCATACTTGCATACTCTGCATTGGCTAATTTTGTATTTAAGTTTGAATTTTAAAGTTACCACGTGTCTGTGACATATCCTCAATATGATATCAATTGTGGCATGATATGCAAGTGACATAAATTAGGGTAATACAATGACATGTGTGCACGCCTGACATACTAACGGCATGTTCCCAACAATGACCTCACATCACAGTAACAGTGACTTATTTGCTCTATAGAGTATTTGCATTGATACTACTGTATTTCATGAGCGCTGATATGCTTTCATTTATCTTAACTGGTGAATATGATACATTATCCAAAATACTTGTCCCAATCATTTTGGATAAGGGATACTCAATCTGTAATATGATCTTTCACGTGTTAGAGGTAATATTTGGAGGTTTATTGATCATTTGTATGGTATAAACTTGCATACTTGCATACTCTGCATTGGCTAATTTTGTATTTAAGTTTGAATTTTAAAGTTACCACGTGTCTGTGACATATCCTCAATATGATATCAATTGTGGCATGATATGCAAGTGACATAAATTACATTTGCAAATCAAGCCATGAGTGATAATATAGGCTGGAGACAACATAGACACAATTCTGCTAATGTGTATATAGTATTGTTGATATTTGTTATTCTCTAGTTTCACAGTGTTCATAATGTTTAGGTGACCAAGTCACCGTAAATAGTAATAAAGTAAAATAAACACTATATCTACGTATCAATGTGCATGCATCCCTTAAGAGCATAGATCCTGTATAACATACATAGATACAGTATTTATAAAAGGTTCCTTAAAATAAAAATACAAAAGGTGACCCCAAACTTCAACGGGAAACAAATAGTAATAAGAAATAGCGCAACTTGTAGTCAAGCGTCCGGTCATTTAAAATAGCCGGAGTAATCCTCGGCAGTAAAGACTCAATCCAGAAGAAACTATGAAGTAGGAAAACTTCAACGACTGGAACCAGGTAGCGTTAAAATGTAACTTTTAATTCTCATAGTAAAACAGCAGCTTGTCGATAACAGCACACTTTAAAAAAGGACATACAAACATGGAGGCTGACTAGCTTGATGCGTTTCGTGCTTACACACACATAATCATAAGTTCATAGTCCTTAAAATAACAAGAAACGGCTTAATGATCAGGTTTGGAATTGTGATGAACTGAGAGCTGAGTTGCAAAATCTAGACCAAAATAACCCAAAATAAGTTAAAATTCACCTTATTTTAATTCACACTTTGTAAGCCAGTTTTCACCATCATCTACATTAAGACCTTTGGATTATTATTCATAAACATGGATTAGAACTTTCATTTTCCTGAGCTAAACAAGTGGTGTGTAGTGTTATTCTACCCAATGAGTAACACTTACTGTGAATTAAGGACAGTGACCGCATTCTGTGCAGTCTTGGGATGGAATCTGCTGCCCTTCAGCTGATGTGAAGACAGTAGAACAGGAGCCTCAGTCACTGTGTAACATTTATACAGGATAAGACTTCTCACAATAAACCCACACCTATTAATATACTGTGTGTGCAAGATTAGGACGTAATGAGTGTTGTCTCTGGACACTTGGCTCACAAAGATTAATCACCTCTGTACTTTGGGAGGTTACATGTAATGGGGATACTATGAAATTCCCTTGTATGAGGAGTTAGTACAATAATCCCACGTGGAAGAAAAGTTTATCAAACAAAGTATAATTTTCAGGTGAAGCTAAATGTGCTAACAGGTGCTATACAAACAAATAATAGTTTCTCTAAAGTTGCCCAAAACATAAAAGTGCAGGTCACCTTAATGACCCTATACAGACATAAAATAATGGAAAGAATGGAACACTTTGTATATTAAATAATCACACCCTAGTTCTAAAAACAATATAGAAAATGTTACTTCGGTTTGTATAATGCATAGGACAAGGTATAGTTGTTTCTTCGGGTTATCAGCCCTGTAAGAATCTGGATGCTTGCAACATCCATTGAGAAAAGAGAAGCACATTCACATTTTTCTGAGCAGATTATTTACTGCTCGATTTTAACAACTTATGCCGCACTCATACCCGTGCTGCTGATTGATCCGCACTGTTCATGCCTCACTAGTACTGATGATGAACACTTGGTGAAGAGGTTCATAAAACTGCTTTTGACAATAATGTCAGCAACTGATATGAAGAGAGTCCTGGATTTCATATTAGCAGCTTGTTCTTACTCTGTACTTTCAAGAAGATGTAGATCCAGTGTCACAACACGTTTCACCCTTCATCAGGTGGCAGAAGTCTTACACTCTTTTAGCCGACTTTTTATTCCTCAGCCAGTGTTGCTTATTGGAGAGGTGTTTTCTCGGTACAGCTTAACCTCAATTTTGAACCTTACTAAGCCCACAACTGCAGCATTTTCAAACTGAATGTACAGACTCTTGCTGCTAATACTTTTCTTGTTACTGTTGCACTTGCACCACAGGAGCATCTTAGGTGTTAATCATAAAGTTGGTGTTGTTCTACAGCAATAGAGATGTGTTAACACATTCGGACATATACAGTTAGCACTTCTTAACAGTAAGTCCAACATAAAATATAATACAAAAAATGTAAATTGCACTTATAAAACATAAACACATATTGTGAGTCTGAGATGAATATAGATGAATATAGCAAAATGCCATATATACTTAATTATAAAAACACATTTATGGAATTATCCATAATGTATGTTGTTAAAGTAAATAGTGTACTTATTATAGTGCGATTGTATATAACTAGTATCCTATTACTTAATAATAATACACATATACGTAACTATATTGTGAGCATGTTTCCATGCTTAATCATAGGTCATACTTCTAGCAAAAGGCTTTCCAAAAGATTTTTGAGTGTTTCTGTCGGGAGTTTAGCCCCTTCATCCTGTAGACCATCTGTGAGGTCAGGCACTTATGTTGGAAGAGAAGGCCTGGCTCACAATCTCCATTTTGGTTCATATCTAAAGTGGTTGATGGGGTTGAGGTCAGGGCTCTGTGTGGTTCAGTCAAGTTCTTCTCCACCAAACTCATTCAACCATGTCTTTATGGACCCTGCTTTGTGCACTGGGGAACAGTCATGCTGGAATGGAAAAGAGGGTTCCCTAAACTGTTCCACAAAGGTAGAAACATAGCATTGTCCAAAACAGTGGAGCCTGATTCATCACAGAACACATTTCCAATGCTCCAGAGTCCAGTGGCAGTGTGCTTTACACTACTGTATCCGACGCTTGTACTTGGTGATGTGCATTGTACTTGGTGATGATAGGCTTGTATGAAGCTGCACAGCAATGGAAACCCATTCCATGAAGCTCCTGCCACATGGTTTTTGTGCTGATGTTAATGCCAGTACACGTTAGGAACTCTTCATCACTCAGCCATGGGATAAGCAGAGCATTTGGAGACTATTATGGTCAATGTGCCTCAGCACTCTGTGACCTCGCTCTGTAACTTTGCATGGACTTTCGCACTGTGGCTGGGTTGTGGCTTTTACTAAACACTTTCTAATAATACTGTTGACCACGGAATATCTAGCAGGGATGAAATATCACAAACTGAATCATTGCAAAGGTGGCATCCTATCACAGTGCCATGTGTGAATTCACTGAGGTCTTCAGAATGACCAATATTTTTCACAAATGTTTGTAAATGCAGACTGCAGGGCTAGGTGCTTGATTCTAAACACTTGTGGAAATGTGTCTCATTAAACACCTGAATTCAATAATTAAGAGGTGTGTCCGAATGTTTTTTTCTATATGGTGTACATACTTTAAAAAAGTAAAATACATGTATGAGGAGCTCTGAAAAAGAAGATATCTTAACCCACTTCCTTCATGTAAATTGTTGCTTGACAAGTAATGAGCTGAAGCTAGATCTTACTTTGGAAGAGGAGGCCGGCGTGAACATGTTTGGTGAGATAGTACAGGAACTTCCCAGGAAAGTGGTTATGAACTACACAAGTGAGGGAATAGACCCCTATTCAACATAGAATGTGAAAATTTGGGCCCGCTGTTGTTTTCCCTGTACATCACGTCTCTGGGAGAACTCATCTGCTCTTTTGGTTTCCAATACCACCTGTATGCATATGATACTCAGATCTTCCTCCCTTCCCTTAACATCACTCACTCTGTCATGTCAAGTGTAGTTGAGTGTCTGTTGGCTATCTACACTTGGATGTCTGATCGTTACCTGAAACTTAATCTTTCCAAAATGGAGCTGATCATGAGTTTACTTCTGTACAAGTCATCAATAGTAGGAAAGAGCATGGATGATAATTTAACAAAATGGAGACCAAAGTTGAAATGAGGGTCTAGCCATATTCAAAGATATTTATAAGGATTGCACAGGGCCAGTTAATGCTTAATTTAGTCTCAATTGGTCTCAAGCAAGTAGCATAGCATTTGGGTCAGTATTTAAGGATAGCCTTTTGCTAGAGGGCTACTTTTTAAACTTTAAAAACTGTTCCTGTATTAGTTTCAACTTATGATAGATTTTGCTTGCTACAAATTATTTATTTTCTTTCTTCCATTAGTAGTAGCTGTGACATATCAACATAAGTTCAGTAAGTTTAATTAATTTTAAATATGTAATTACATAATGAATGTATTTCCTTGCAACAGAACAAAGTTACTTGCTGTCTAATTCCCAGTCTGTTTATATCAAATACAGTAAAACACTATATTTATGTTGAACAACACACTATGTTTCAATTGAAATAACAAGTTAACTTTGCTTCAGCTTTATCAAAGCAGATTTAAACTCTTTGTTCTTCAGAGTGTAGATAATGGGGTTCAACATCGGGATCAAGACTATGTACAGGAGGGAAAAAAACTTGTCCCTTTGTGGAGAGTAACTTGATGAAGGTCGGGCGTACACACCGAAAACTGTCCCATAGAAGATTATCACACTAGTCATGTGGGAGCCGCAGGTAGAGAAGGCTTTAGGGCGCCCCTCGGAAGACATTTTCAGGATGGTGGATATGATAAAAATGTATGAAGTCACAGTAAGTAGGAATAAATTAAAGGTAAACAGCACTCCTTCAATATAAATCAGCAACTCTATGCTAAATGTGTCGCTACAGGACAACTTGAGCAATGGAGAAACATCACAGAAAAAATGGTCAATAACGCGGGATCCACAAAAGGACATTTTAGGAATAAGGACAACAAGCCCTGCAGAGTCCAGGAATCCAATGCTCCATGCAGCAGATGATAAAATAGTACAGTGCTTTAAGCTCATCTTTAGAACATAATGAAGGGGGTGACAGATTGCAACATATCGGTCATAGGCCATGACTGTCAGGATAAGGAACTCACTGCCAGTAAAGGACCCAAAGAAATACATCTGGACCATGCAGCCTACAAAGGAAATGTACTTGTGTTGAGTTAAGAGTCCATGGAGGAGATTGGGTAGGATGGTCGAAGTAAAAGCTATGTCAACTAACGAAAGGTTCATTAAGAAGATATACATGGGAGTGTGCAAGTGAGGAGAAAGTGAAATCACAGTGAAGATGGTTAGATTCCCCAACAAAATGGTGAGAAAAATAATTAATACAATCACAAAAAGAGAAACCTGCAGTCCTGGAATATCAGAGAAGCCCTTGATGATAAATCCTGTTACATTGTCCTCTTGTCCTAGAGCCATTTCATTATACAATGACCTGTTGATAAAAATAAATATTAAATAACAAGACAAGTGAGCAAAGTATTTTAAATAAATTAATTATTTTGAAAGCGGATAGTGTTAGAACATATAAAATCTTAATGATGGTACATCTCCCCCTCCCTCCAATGTTGCCTCTCTCTCTCCCCTCCCCCCCAACGATGCCTCTCTCTACCCCCTCCCTCACCCCAACAATTCCTCTCTCTCCCCCTCTCTCCCTCTTGCCAATGATGTCTCTCTCTCTCCCCCCGTCCTGAAACAATGAAACAATGAAGTAATCATATAATCCAAAAAGAACACAACCCAACAGCCCCCCCCTCCTCTCCATCCTCATGATAAAATATGAGAGGAGGAGGAACAAGAAAGGAAGATAAAAAAATACTTTATAAACATAGACTTTATATACTTTCCCTTAATATCCATACCATCCTCTATACCTAGCCTCTCCCTATCTAACCCTAACTACCCCCTATTGCTACCTTGAGACAGAAACTAACTCCAGCTCACCCTACCCAAACTGTACACTAGCCCTCAGTGAGCCTATTTATTCCCTAATCTACCCTTATTCTGTCTCTAAAGACTGAACGAAAAGGCAAAAAGAGAGGGGAGGGCAAACAAAATAACTAAATATTGTAGGAATTCTCTTCCCCTCCCCCTCCACCTCCCATCCCTCCACCCTAAACTAAGCAAAGGTCCCATCAATACACAGCTGACTCGAGTAACCATATTATGTCGTTTTATTTTTTTTCAAATTTATTTCAAAAGTGTTTTACCAGGAAGAATATATTGATGTTTCTCTTGTTTTCAAGTATGTCCTGAGAATCCAGTCCAGAACCGTATTACACAGAGTTTCACAATTAACAGTAGATTAAAAACCAATGCATACATATCTTTATATTAATCCAAAAAAACTAAAAGAGAAAACAGCAACAGGATGTGTGTATATATGTATAAATACACATTATACATCACCATAAGCAAAGTCATCATATCATCTATCCATTTAAGCTCCAATCCCTTTCCACAACTGGTAACACAGAGGTTAACAAGTACCCAACCTATCCAGCAACATTTAATTTAGCTGTTGTCTATTTAATTACATTTTTTCTGGACTATTCCAATAATTGATCTAAAATGCAATCCCACATGGTTGGTCCACTTTGATTGGGCATGGTCTTAAGAAATATTTTTTTTTTGCAGCACAAATCTTTCTAACTCTAGTTATCCATTCTCTCAAAGCGGAACTAGCTTTTTTATTTCCAGTTGCAAGCTATGAGTTATTTTGTAACATAAATAAGCCAGATAGTCAGGGAGTACTTAAAGGCATCAAATGGTATTCTGGCATGGAACATTCTACTTTTGATAATCTTTTCTATGCCCTTCCACAGTGAGATTACAAATGGAAAACTCAAAATTATATGTAGTAAGTCCCCTTTTCCTACCTGACATCTCTAGCATCTATCTGACAAATTTGAACAATGGAGAAATATCCCAGAAAACATGGTTAAATCTATGTAAGTTGGATGGCACTTTATACCAACAAAGCAAAACCTTATAGCCTAGTTTTTGTTGTTTGATAGATTTTGAACGTCTTCAAATTATTTTAAAACATTTTCCCCATTCATATAAATCTAAGGTTACAGAGGCTGATATGTATATATATTTTAATCATTTATTTTTATTTGTGGGACAAATGATCTAGTGCGATATTTCTGTAATTCCTGAACCACTAACCTGTCGGTTTTATTAGCTAGAGCAATTTTTTTTTCTTTATCAATGTAGGTTCTTTTACCATTCATACATTCAGTAGACTTTCAAGACTCAACTTTGCATTTTTCTTATTCTAGAAATACTAGAAAAAGTAAATAGATACAGAAATATAAGTTTCAGTCCATTTTTAACTTGGAAATCCTTATATTAGTGTATTTGCACTTTAAGAATGCTATAACATTTGACACTTTTTTTCTCCATTTATTTCCTTTGTTAGTGGAAGATAAATAATGATTATATTGTATATTTGGCCTTGGCGTTTACCTCTATACGAATTTAAAGATAGCGAAAGAAAATTATTGTGAATTTATATCTGAATATTTAAATAAAATTGAAAGATTAAAAATTAGAAAAAAATATGTAACGTGTATTGTCACTCTCTCTAGGAAGTAGTGTTTTTTTTAAAAATGTATAAAGTAAGTCTTAGAGTGTGATTAGCATTGAATGTTTTGTCACTCACTTTGTACAGAATAGAATACTGCCATCAGAAAGTATTCCAAATTTAGCATAGCCATTATTGCATGTTTTACGTAAAATAACATAAGGTAACGTGATATTAGTTTGTCTAACTGCAAAATAAAAATTATTTTACAGTGAGCATTCTATAAATGTTATATTGTTATTTTAAATGAAGTTATTTAGCTTCAAAGATGAGTGGCATCATCATCTGTCCACTTCTTACTTTGTGTAATTTCACCAAATCATCTTTACTATTTGACATATAATACAATGGTGGTAACACTGTGCTATATTAATTCTGTCCATTCAATTCTTTAAAATGAATTTCAATACATTCTGAAATACAGAGCTATTTTAATTAGGGTGCTTACTCACAGATTAATACATTAAGAAGTTTCATAGCTAAATTAAAGGGTTTATTGTCAAGGTAGTCAGCTGTGACGAATTAGGAGCAGAGCTGCACAATTTAGACCAAAAATAGCACAGCTGTAATTAGCTTTATTATAGTTAAATATTTATAAACAATTTTAAGCCAGAAGCTAAAATTAAAAAAACAAATATGTATTTATTAAATACACCTGCTGGTTATTACAGATAACAATGAATTTGAATTGTAATTATCTAGCAGACTAAACACGTTTGGTGTGGTGTTATTCTACCTATTGAGTAAAACATACTGTGAGTTGAAGAAAGAGACATCTTTCTGTCCAGTCCTGAAATTAAATCTTCTTCTGTCGGCTGATGTGAAGACTGTAGAACAACATAAGCCTCATTTACTATGTACCATATATACAAGAGATGGCATCTCACAGGGATCACAAGAAATCCAAATCTAATAATATAATATGTATGAAAGAGCAGATTTTAATGAGCATTGTCTCTCGACACCTGGGTAACACCACCTCTGTACTTTGGGAGGACAGATAGAGTGAGAATCCTTTTAAATTCCCATGTCTTTGGAGTTAGTAAAAAGATGAAAATTCCAAGAATCCCAAGTAAAAAAGAAAAGTTGATGAAACAAAGTATCATTTTCACTCTGCCTTGTTAGATGTAAAAGACAATACTGTAATATTATGCGTTACTGTATTGATATTGTTGGCTGTATTCTTACATTGTTTATGGATTTTTGTGTGGTCTTTCTTCATGAAAGAGGGAATTTCAGGCAATTGACTATGGAATTGCAAATGTAAGGCCAAAGTGGTCAAGTTCTAAAAATTCCTGATTTCAGTTGATTGTGAGACTTTTTCCATCTTGGCCATTCTGGCCTTATGTTTGACATTCCATTCTCAATTATCTGCAGTTCACTCTTTTGTGAATAAAGCTCTGTGTGTTACCCTCTCACCCTGACTTTGCCAATCTGCCTTTCCTTAAAGCATTGTAATCATGTTATTTTTATTAGCATGTATGTAAAAATTACATAACTCTGCAGGGAAAACATTCCAAACCTTGAGCCAAAGTTCCAGCAAATGTACACATGTTATAGTACATTAGAAAGACCTTTGCAAAGTATGCAGTGAAACAGATGGATGCACATCCACCAGTCTCTTCAAACATTGAACTATCCTTGTTGCAATGCGTAGTATGACTCCAACACACGAGGATCATTGCAATGGTGACTACTTGGATACCGAGCATCTTTATGTAATTAAACCTATTGGTGTGCTGGGTAAAGATGCATCCTTTTTACAGGCAACAGTTTACATGTGCTTATGTAAATTAAGAAATAAATAAGTAAAATCGTTCAGCACTGGAGTGAGATGTATATTTTTCACCACAAAACGCTTGCCAATGTTTCGACCCCCTTGGTCTTTGTCAAGCCAGACCTAGGAGGGTCGAAACGTTGCCATGCTTTTGCGGTGAAATTAAGTACACCTAACTCCAGTGCTGAGCGATTTTGTTTCTTTATTTTTACATTTGGGGTTTTGTGCAGCCCTGACCTGTGCACATTTTATTGGGATTGCTGTTTTCCCTCTGTTTTCTGGGTGTATTTAATTAATGTGAAAGAATGCTCCGACAAATATTCAGGTAAGTGTGGGTGCAAATATGACTAGTGAAAATATTATGTACAGGTTTAATACAATTCATTTCATGCTGTATTTCCCTTAACTGTGTCACACGGAGGAAGGAATCCCATCGACCGATACAAGAAGAGTGTGTATTTTCCATGTTTATTATGAGAAGTCAGAATTAAATAGACTGACACTGAAAAAAATGTTTATGTAGCGGGTAGCGGTTAACAACTCAATGGGGTCAAAAAGATCTATTGTGTTCACCTAAGTCCGACTGAGATGATTCATTTTTTGGAAGAATGGGGTGACAGGTATCACAGAGCCTATTCTTCTGTTGGGTGCACTGTACAATTATTTAGCTGCTTGTATCATCTCTACAGGATACATACAGTCTCTTCTGGAAGGTCATCCTCTACAGGAATAATTTTGGGACAATAGAGGAACTATATCTTAGAATAGACATAGATAATTATCAGGAACTTCAATTATCTAAAGACAGGGAGTCCTGATACCTTTACACTACAGGGCGTTCCTGCACCTAGTCTCTTTAACACTCTTTATGATGAGTTAACTCGTAATAAAAGCTGCAGCATTAATGACCTTATGACGAGTTAACTTCCCATGCAGTCTAGCCGGCGGTGTGCTCCGTGCGCACCACCAGCCAGTCTGAAACAGGTCCAGGACTAAGCCTCGCACCCGAGGCAAAGATCCTGAACCCGATCGGCGGGTTTCCGACCATGTGATCGCTGGGATCACTCGATCACCGCAAAAAAATGCAAATTAGATGGCAAACTCAATGTGTTCACACATTGACTCTGCCTCTAATTCACTCTCTGTTAAAGAGGTTTCACAATCAAGAGTACGTGACTGCGGTCCATCAAAGACATCTACTAGACTATCTCTTTTTCTGGCCAGGCAATTATAAAAGACAGGTATCTGAGTGGATTTTCTCAGTGCAATTGGATGAAATTATATCATTTCTCGTTTCTCATTCTTGACTTCTGGATCAACTAGAGATAAGTGTCTGTTTATTAATTATGGATAATAATCAGGCTGTTCACCATTTTTTAATAACTTTTTCCCATTTTTTTGCTGTGATGAAGTGTACCATGTTTGCATTTTTGGATTTAATAAATATCCTTTTTTTTTTTTTTTTTTTTTTACCTTACTCCATGAGTGCCGTTCTTCCTGCAGTCTTGTCTACTTGTCAAAGAGAGAAGAAAATCATTTTCATGGTGAAAAAAACAGTATATAATATCTATGGGTACAGTAAATGGGAAAGAGAAAAATTACAGCTGAGCACAAACACTGCAGAAACATAAAAACAGCCTGTGTCCTGAAATATACAACATTCCAAAAACACTTGTTTCCTCAAGGGGTTAAAGTTATTTTTTTTTATTTTGAAATAACATCAGTATTGATCTTTGGGAGGGTGAGGATATTTATGAAATCCCGATCAAAATAAATATTCATTTTGTATTTTTAAAGTGTTTTATCAAACAAAATGCATACAGACAACTTGCTTTCCAGTATGTCCTCTGTACCATGTGTAGGCCAAAGCAAAGTTACATATGTTACAGAAATATATGTTACATATGTTACAAATGTATATGTTACATTTACGCAAGTTTTGATTGTCACATTCAGAGATACATAAATATACAAACCATGTACAGAGGAGCACTGTAAGAGAAGGCCCCTAAACCCACTTCTTTCATGTAATGTATTACTTGACTAGAAAGGTGCTTAAGCTAGATATTGTATTTAGTGATGTGGCGGTCAAGAGTACACATGTTTGCTTAGATAGGGCAGGAACTTCCCAGCAAAGTGATTATGAACTACACAAGCTAAATGAAGAGCACACATATATAGTAGAACATCATCTATAGTGTAATCGCATTGGAAGACAAAACAATAAAGCAGATTACAAATTGTGGAAACATTTTCAAATTAGATTTTTGCTATAGATGCATGTAGAAGTCATCAATTTTAAAATAGAGTTTGGATAATAATTTATTAAAATTGGCCGGGTCAGTTAAGGCTTCATTTGGTACTGGTTTTTAATTGAGGATTGTTTAATTAAATAGTTTAGTATTTGTCCTAAGCAAGAAGGACAGCATTATAGTCAGTATTTAAGGATAGCTTGGTGCTATGCATCCCTGTATCAGTTTCAACTTGTGCTAGGTTTGGCTTGTTCCATATTATTCCTTGTTAGCAGTAACTCTTACACATCAAACATAAATTCAACAAGCTTACTTCATGTTGAATGATTTATTTCTGCAAATAAATGTGTATTTCATTGTAACATAACAAAATTATTTCCTGTCTAATTCTCAGGGAATGTATATCTAATACATTAACACACAATTTTTATGTGTAACAACACACTATCATTTGATATAACAAGATAACTTTGCTTCAGCTTTATTAATGCTGATTTAAACTCTTTGTTCTTCAGAGTGTAGATAATGGGGTTCAACATCGGGATCAAGACAATGAACAGGAGGGAAAAAAACTTGTCCCTGTGTGGAGAGTAACTTGCGGTAGGTCTGATGTACAAAGAGAAAATTGTCCCATAGAAGATTATCACACAAGTCATGTGGGAGCCACAGGTAGAGAAGGCTTTATGGCGCCCCTCGGAAGACATTTTCAGGATGGTGGATATGATAAAAATGTATGAAGTCACAGTAATTAGGAATAAATTAAACGAATACAGCACTCCTTCCATATAGATCATTAGCTCTACACTAAATGTGTCACTACAGGACAACTTGAGTAATGGAGAAATATCACAGAAAAAATGGTCAATAACGTGGGATCCACAATAGGACAATTTAGGAATAAGGACAACAAGACCTGCACAGTTCAAGAATCCCAAGCACCATGCAGCAGATGCTAAAATAGTACAGTGTTTTAAGCTCATCTTTAGAACATAATGAAGGGGGTGACAGATTGCAACATATCGGTCATACGCCATGACTGTCAGGATTGTGAACTCACTGCTAGTAAAAGAGGCAAAAAAATACATCTGAGCCATGCACCCTACAAATGAAATGTGCTTGTGTTGAGTTAAGAGCCCATGTAAGAGATTGGGTAGGATGGTTGAGGTAAAAACTATATCAACTAATGAAAGGTTCATTAAGAAGATATACATGGGAGTGTGCAAGTGAGGAGAAAGTGTAATCACAGTGAAGATGGTTATGTTCCCCAATAAAATGGTCATATAAATAAAGAATATAATCACAAAAAGAGAATCCTGCAACTCTGGAACATCAGACAAGCCCTGGATGATAAATCCGGTCACATTGTCCTCACTGTCTAGAGCCATTTCATTATTTAATGACCTGGTGATAAAAATAATCATGAAATAACCAGACACGTGAACAAAGTATTACTACATTAATCTGAGCATTTATTGTTTTAGAATGTGTAAAATGTATGGATAAAAGGAAAATGTACAACAAAACAATTTCAATGTCAAGTTTAGTCAGATGAAAAAAATGTCAAGGATTAATGCAGATCTAATAATTGTATCCAGTGAATAAAAAAGCTCTGCAGCCAGCATGTAAAGCATTATTGTGTGTTGGTGTTCTAGAGTAACATGAAATATTAATATTAGTGGTTAGTGCTCTAGTGAAACATTAAAACTTAATATATGAACATTTTATGTGCAATGCACATTATAATGAATGGGGCTGACCACACATTCTAATCAGCTTAAATATAGATTTATTAGAGGTGTATCTGAATAAGCCAATGACTTGGTCATCTGTTAAAAAGCTATAACAAAGCAATAATAGCCTTAATTATATTTTCAGAATTAACTTAATATCTGTGATCTGAATTTGGTGATATCTTTGTAAATATGTCTTAAAAATCATTTGCTCACAGATTGGAACATTTGCTGATAATAATGTGGTATTTCCCTTTTAAATGTTTATATTTACAGTTTTTTTAAACATTTCTTTAATTGGCTACATTTGCATCAAACCTTCTATTTAATAAATTGGCTGAATACCTAACTGATATTTAGTATTCACCACATTCTTTTTCATTTATAAGGCAAAATCCCTAGATGTTGTTCTTGCTATAACATTCTTTAAATTACACACTACATAGATAAATAAATACATAAATATCTATTTAAGACCATTTGTGCTTGGAAATCCTTACACTAGTATATTTTTATAAATATTTTTTTTTTTTAATATAATTTTTTTTTTATTGTTAATTGTATTTACATTTTCTCCCATAAGCACTTTAACAATGGTATAAAAAATATGTTATAATACTTTTTTCTTTATTTTGTCAATTAACAATGTTACAATGAAAAACTTACACATTAGACATAACAGTATAGTCTAGTTTGTAATATTAGATGCAGGGATTGAGCTACAAAGATCAGTCTCATCATAATTTCTCACCTTTTATTGCTTTTGATCTCATCAAACAAGGTAATCATCTTTAATAGACACAAAATTGTAATCTCCAGTACAATACAATAGTGATACAGCTGTCCTGTAAAAAATACAATTATTAATCATATTCAAGTCCATTCAATTCTTTAAAATTGAGTTCAGTTGCAATATACTGTCAGTAAATATGTTTTATTGGCATGTTTAGTCACCGATTAATACATTAAAAGGGTCATGTACTCCAAATACATTTTATGTGCAGAACTTCTCTTTTTCTCCTTTTGCAATGGACTAAACATTTAACACTCAAATAGCAAATTGTGAATTAAAAAAAAGACAAGTTTGCAAATATTTTTTCTACCTTTTCTTATTAGCACTTGTTGAAAGCTGGTGTAATTTTCACATGCAAAAGAAAAAAAAAAAAAAAGAATGATTTTTTTCACAAAATATTTGCAAAAGTCTTTAGCATCTTGGTGCAACCGGAAATAGCCCAGTTATAATTCAGCTTTGTTATAGATTATTTTTTCATTCTTTCAGTTCAAATTTAGTAAATAAGACCTGTTGGTTATTACAGACAACAAGGAATTAGAACTTAAATCTTCTAGCAGACTAAACACGTTTGGTGTGGTGTTATTCTACCTATTGAGTAAAACCTACTGTGAGTTGAGGAAAGAGATATCTTTCTGTCCAGTCCTGAAATTAAATCTTCTTCTCTCAGCTGAAGTGAAGACAGTAGAATAACATGAGCCTCATTTACTATGTACCATATATCCATGAGATGGCATCTCACAGGGATCACAATAAACCCAGAACTATTAATAGAATATGTATGCCAGAACAGGATTTAATGAGTATTGTCTCTTGACAATTGAGTCACCAAGAACCACATTTGTACTTTGGGAGGACAGATATAATGAGAATGCTTTTAAATTCCCATGTCTTTGGCGTTAGTAAAATATGAAACTTCCAAGAATCCCAAGTGGAAGAAAAGTTTATCAAACAAACTATAATTTTCTCACTGCCTTGTTAGATGTAAAATACAGTACTGTAATATTATTCTTTACTCTACTGATATTGTTAGCTGTTTTGTTATATTGTTTATGGATTTTTGTGGGCTCTTTTCATGAAAGAAGGAGTCCAAAGTGGTCAAGTTGAAAAAATTCTCCAATTTAGCTGATTGGGATAATTTTTCCATCTCGGCTTCTGTCAAGCCCATCCCTCGCGATCGTGGGCCTCGTCCTCCATCTCACGCAACGGTGGGGGGCATGGACATGCAGCTATGTCCTGTCCCTTTCAGCGGTGGCGTCTGTCGTGCTTATTGCCATTCTTGTCTTCACTCCTCGTGTCCTCATGGGGAGAGGGAGATAGTGATGGCGGGTTGTTGCAGAGGTCAGCTTTTGCCTGCCTCATACCATTGTGACCTCAGATTGCCTTATTACTACGTTTTTGCCATTCTGCTTTTCCTTAAAACATTGCCATCATGATTAGAATGTATGTGTCATGTTAAAATGACATAACATTGCAGCAAAACATAGATTACCTTGTCCTAAAGTGCTAGAAAATGTAATTGTATAGTACATTAACAAGAACTTTGCAATGTATGCAGTGAAACAGATGGATGTTCATCCACCAGTCTCTCCAACCACTGAACAGTCTTTGTTGCTATGCTTTAGTAAGACTCCTGCATACTAGGATCTTTGCAATGGTGACGTTAGCACTTGAAGAAGGAACTTATTGATATGGTCCAATCTATTGATGTTTGTCAAAAAGAAGCAGAGCAAATCTGGGTGCACATCCCAGGGCACAATAACTCCAGTAATGTTTCTTTATTACATATATACCAATGGATGGAAACTCTGTGTGGCAGCACATGGTGAGTGAATTTACCTTGTGCAGCTTATCACCTGTATTCAAGGATTGTACAAGCCTACTCGATTGATGTGCTGGGCAAAGCTGCCTTCTGGTCCAATCCACCCCCCTTTATTTATTAATTAATTTTTATTTCTTTTCTTTCTTTTGCACTATGAGCTATTTGGTTATTTGCTGAATGGAAACCGCTATACAGTATATTCAATGCTTCAATGTCACCATATGTGTATGCTAATAAGAAAAATTATCAACACTAACAGGCAATTTCTGCATGTAATGAGTACGGAAATAATAGTGAGAATAGCAGCGGCCCAAGAATGGATCCTTGAGGCACTCCACACTTGATTGGCAACGGGAGGGAGGCATTATCAGCAATGGACACATATTGAGATCTATCAGAAAAGTAACAACGAAACCAGCAGAGCGACCTCTCATTTACACCGGAACAACTTAGTTTGTTTAGCAGAAGATCAGGATAAACCACTCTCCATACTAATCTGAATGTCATTGCTCACCTTTAAGAGGGCAGTTATCATGGAGTGATTTGACCTAAACCCAGATTGAAGTGAGGTTAGATAATTGCACCGTTGATAATACTCACACAGTTAATCATGGGCACTTTTTTCCAGGATTTTAGAAAGTATGGGTAGCAGTGAAAAAGGCCTGTAGTTTGACACTAAGTTTACATCACCATGTGTGTGTGAATGGGGATAACTCTGGCTTTTTTCCAGGCTTTGGGGACATAACCGGAGGACAGGGACGCATTGATTAAGTAGGCAATGGGTCGCGCAGTAACAGGCGCACTCAGCCTCAGTAGCATTGACGGAACTAGGTCTGGCCCACACTGTAATTCAATTTTGTGATTGAGGAGATGCACTGCTATTTCACTATCTGATATAGTAGCAAATTCAAATTCAGCAAGTTGTTTGGCCAGGGGTGATATCGGTGGTGACTCGTCTTCATGATCTTCATTGTGGTGATTTGCTATAAGAGCTGTGGCGCATCGTACAAAGTAGTTATTGAATTAATTTGCTATTGCCATTGGAGATTTTAGAACTTCATTATGTGTTTTAATTGTGGTAGGTTCTGAGCGACACAGAGGGTCATAAATGTTTTTTATGACACTCCAAAATTTGGTCGCATTGGCTAGATTTCTATTCAGCCGTTCAGAGAAATAAGTTGCCTTAGCAAGTTTGGTTTGAGTCTTGCACCTATTGCAGACGTGTCGATAAGCGTTGTTATCTTGGTCAGAGCCAGTTTGCTTAAATTTTTACCATAAAGCATCCCTAAAATGGAATAAGTCCAGGAGGTCAGCTGAGACACAGGGAAGATAGGCACCCCTTACTCTCACTCTACACAGTGGGGCATGTTTATCACAGACCTGCATGCATCTAAGACAACAAGTAAAATGATCTCTAGAATTCTTAGATTCTTTGAGTCTAATGAATTAACTGAGAAACCTAGGGCCTTCCTGCACTTGGAAGATGAAATTAATCTAACCTTCCCATCCCAAGTATGGTCTAAAACCTGGACGAACACTAGAAAGGCGGTACATTGTATCAACCTTCATGAACAATTCTTCAAACATTTACACCGATGGTATCTGGTGCCAACTAGACTAGCTAAATTTCAAGAGGCTTCAAATAATGTATGTTGGATATGTTTGAATGAACCAGGTAGCCACTATCACATCTGGTGGAAGTGTCGAAAATTAGATCAAATAAGTGAAAAATATCATCCCTGTTCTCCATTATATGTGGATAAACATTTGAATTAAATTCTCAAACATTTCTTTTTCATTTTGAAATCCCTACTTCAGATGGGTTTATTTACTCTTTATGTATTAATATTCCTACTGGCATTTAAATTATGCATTGCTAGATACTGGAAAAGGGGAGACCTCCCACTATGGCCAGAGATTAAGGCCCAAATACAGTTCGAGGCCAAATCTGAGAAACAATTTTATACTCAAAATGAAGATACAGCTGCCATATATGAAAAAATATGGACTACCTGGAATGTAATATCAAATACAGAGACTAAAATTTGTGATGCGCCACAGACCTCATTGAGTTGTTTGTAACACCTATATATGGAAATTTACCCTTGACTCTGTCTCCCTGTAGTGAAAGCCAATAGTACTACTATTACATTCATTACAAATGCCGAAAGTCTATAAACCGAACGACCTTCGGTTTATAGACTTTCGGCTTATGGAATACATGTAATCCTATTGCTATTCTATAAATAGAATAGCAATAGGATTACATGTATTCCATAAACCGACAGGCTATGAACCGAACGTTCGGTTTATAGAATAGCAATAGGATTACATGTATTCCATAAGCCGAAAGTCTATAAACCGAACGTTCGGTTTATAGACTTTCGGCTTATAGAATATGAACAGTAGTAGTGCCTTTCTATGAACCCATTCATAAGAATTCCATAAGCGGAAAGTCTATAAACCGAAGGTCGTTCGGTTTATAGACTTTCGGCATTTGTAATAGTACTATTGGCTTTAACTACACAGAGAAAGAGTCTCCATTCATAAATTTATGAATGGAGACTCTGTCTCCGTGTAGTGAAAGCCAATATTAAACGTTCGGTTCAGGGTACAGGGTACAGGGTCAGGTCAAAATGTAGTCAATGTTAAAGTATAGGGGGCGGATCGAACATCGCAAATGTTCGCCCGCCCCGGCGAACGCCAACATGCGATGTTCGCCGGGAACTATTCGCCGGCGAATAGTTCGCGACAACTCTACCCCTAAACCCACTTCTTTCATGTAATGTATTACTTGACTAGTAAGGTGCTTCAGCTAGATATTTTATTTAGTGATGTGGTGGTCAAGAGTAAACATGTTTGCTTAGACAGGAACTTCCCAACAAAGTGATTATGAACTACACAAGCTAAATGAAGAACACACATATATAGTAGAACATCATCTATAGTGTAATCACATTGGAAGACAAAACAATAAAGCAGATTAAAAATTGTGGCCAATTTTTTAAATTAGATATTTGCTATAGATGCATGTAGAAGTCATCAATTGTAAAATAGAGTTTGGATGATAATTTATTAAAATTGGCAGGGTCAGTTAAGGCTTCATTCAGTACTGTTTTTTAATTAAGGATTGTTTAATTAAATAGTTTAGTATTTGTCCTAAGCAAGAAGGACAGCATTGTGGTCAGTATTTAAGGAAAGCTTGGTGCTATGCATCCCTGTATCAGTTTCAACTTTTGCTTGTTTTGGCTTGTTCCATATTATTCCTTGTTAGCAGTAACTATTACACATCAAACATAAATTCAACAAGCTGACTTCATGTTGAATGATTTATTTCTGCAAATAAATGTGTATTTCATTGTAACATAACAAAATTACTTACTATCTAATTCTCCGGGAATGTATATCTAAAACATTAACACACAGTGTTTATGTGTAACAACACATTATCATTTGAAATAACAAAATAACTTTGCTTCAGCTTTAATAAGGCAGATTTAAACTCTTTGTTCTTCAGAGTGTAGATAATGGGGTTCAACATCGGGATCAAGACAATGTACAGGAGGGAAAAAAACTTGTCTCTGTGTGGAGAGTAACTTGACGTAGGTCGGATGTACAAACAGAACATTGTCCCATAGGAGATTATCACACAAGTCATGTGGGAGCCACAGGTAGAGAAAGCTTTATGGCGCCCCTCGGAAGACATTTTCAGGATGGTGGATATGATAAAAATGTATGAAGTCACAGTAAGTAGGAATAAATTAAACGAATACAGCGCTCCTTCAATGTAGATTATTAGCTCTACACTAAATGTGTCACTACAGGACAACTTGAGTAATGGAGAAATATCACAGTAAAAATGGTCAATAACATGGGATCCACAAAAGGACAATTTAGGAATAAGGACAAGAAGCCATGCAGGGTCCAAGAATCCCATGCACCATGCAGCAGATGATAAAATAGTACAGTGTTTTAAGCTCATCTTTTGAACATAATGAAGGGGGTGACAGATTGCAACATATCGATCATAGGCCATGACTGTCAGGATTGTGAACTCACTGCTAGTAAAGGACCCAAAGAAATACATCTGAGCCATGCACCCTACAAATGAAATGTACTTGTGTTGAGTTAAGAGCCCAGATAACATACTGGGTATGATGGTCGAAGTAAAACCTATATCAACTAATGAAAGGTTCATTAAGAAGATATACATGGGAGTGTGCAAGTGAGGAGAAAGTGCAATCACAGTGAAGATGGTTATGTTCCCCAATAAAATGGTCATATAAATGAAGAATATAATCACAAAAAGAGAATCCTGCAACTCTGGAACATCAGACAAGCCCTGGATGATAAATCCGGTCACATTGTCCTCACTGTCTAGAGCCATTTCATTATTCAATGACCTGGTGATAAAAATAATCTTGAAATAACCAGACATGTGAACAAAGTATTACTACATTAATCTGAGCAGTTATTGTTTTAGAATGTGTAAAATGTATGGATAAAAGGAAAATGTACAACAAAACAATTTCAATGTCAAGTTTAGTCAGATGAAAAAAATGTCAAGGATTAATGCAGATCTAATAATTGTATCTAGTGAATAAAAAAGCTCTGCAGCCAGCATGTAAAGCATTATTGTGTGTTGGTGTTCTAGAGTAACATGAAATATTAATATTAGTGGTTAGTGCTCTAGTGAAACATTAAAACTTAATGTATGAACAATTTATGTGCAATGCACATTATAATGAATGGGGCTGACCACACATTCTAATCAGCTTAAATATATATTTATTAGATATGTATCTGAATACACCAATGACTTGGTCATCTGTTAAAAAGCTATAACAAAGCAATAATTGCCTTAATTACATTTTCAGAATTCACTTAATATCTATGATCTGAATCTGATGATATCTTTGTAAATCTGCCTTAAAAATCATTTGCTCACAGATTGGAACATTTTCTGATAATAATGTGGTATTTCCCTTTTAAATGTTTATATTTAGAGGATTAAATAATTAATTTTAATTCTTTAATTGGCAACATTTGCATGATACCTTCTATTTCATAAATTGGCTGAATACCTAACTAATATTTTGTATTCGCTACATTTTTTTTCATTTATAAGGCAAAATCTCTAGATGTTGTTCTTGCTAAAACATTCTCTAAATTTCCAACTACATAGATACATAAATACATAAATATGTATTTAAGACCATTTGTGCTTGGAAATCCTTCCATTAGTGTATTTTTATAAATATTAAAGAAAAACATTTTATCTTTGGTAATTGTATTTACATTTTCTCCCACAAGCACTTTAACAATACTATAAATTGTTTTTATCATACTTTTTTACAATGAAAAACTTACACATTAGACATTACAGTATTGTCTCTGGCATATAATATACTTAAATAGAGAAGCTTCAGATCACAGAAACTAATAATTAAAAAATAAAGATTTACATAAATACATTTATATTGGTATCTGCGTAGGGGGTGCGGGTGGGAGAAGAGAAACATTGAAGCCTTTAAACATCATTATTTTGTTCTACCATTTTCGTTTGTTAGTGTTAGATGAATAAATATCATATTGTATCTATCAAAATTTTAAATTAGCTACGATGAATTAATATCCAAATATTTTACATTTTTCAATAATAAATCAGGAATAAATCAAAATCTCATGAGAAAACAATATGTAATGTGTTTTGACTCTCTCTAAAGACAATAGTCTAATATATATATTCATTTAAATTTACAAAGTAGGTTTTAGAGGGTGATTAGCACTGACAGCTTTGTACAGTGTATACATGTTTTACATAAGATAACCTTGCAATAGATTGTGTAACTGCAATAGACATGTTTCTACAGTGAACATTCTATATAGTTTATTTTGTAATATTAGATGCTGGGATTGAACTACAAAGATGAGTCTCATCATAATTTCTCACCTTTTATTCCTTTTGATATCATAAAACAAGGTAATCATCTTTAATTGATACTAAATGTTAATCTCCAATACAATACAATAGTGATACAGCTGTACTGTAAAAAATACAATTATTAATCATATTCATTGAATTCTTAAAAATTGAGTTCAGTTGCAATATACTGTCTGTAAATATGTTTTATTGGCATGTTTACTCACCGATTAATACATTAAAAGGGTCATGTATTCCAAATACATTTTATGTGCAGATCTTATTTTTTGCACCTTTTTCAATGGACGAAACATTTAACACTCAAATAGCAAATTGTGAATTAAAAAAAAAGACAAGTTTGCCAATATTTTCTCTACCTTTTCTTATTGGCACTTGTTGAAAGCTGGTGTAATTTTCACATGCAAAAAAAAAAGAATGATTTTTTTCACAAAATATTTGCAAAAGTCTTTAGCATCTTGGTGCAACCGGAAAAATAGCCCAGTTATAATTCAGCTTTGTTATAGATTATTTTTTGAAAGTCATTCTTTCAGTTCAAATTTAGTAAATAAGACCTTTTGGTTATTACACATAACAATAAATTAGAATTTAAAACTTCTAGCAGACTAAACACGTAAGATGTGGTGTTATTATACCTATTGAGTAAAACATACTGTGAGTTGAGGAAAGAGACATCTTTCTGTCCAGTCCTGAAATTAAATCTTCTTCTCTCAACTGATGTGAAGACTGTAAAATAACATGAGCCTCATTTATTATGTACCATATATACAAGAGATGGCATCTCACAGGGATCACAATAAACCCAGATCTATTAATATAATATGTATGCCAGAACAGGATTTAATGAGTATTGTCTCTCGACATTTGAGTCACCAAGAACCACATTTGTACTTTGGGAGGACAGATATAATGAGAATGCTTTTAAATTCCCATGTCTTTGGAGTTAGTAAAGTATGAAACTTCCAAGAATCCCAAGTGGAAGAATCATTTTCTCACTGCCTTGTTAGATGTAAAATACAGTACTGTAATATAATGCTTTACTGTACTGATATTGTTAGCTGCTTTGTTATATCATTTATGGATTTTTTTAAATTTTGATATATATAACAAAACATGACAAACAACATACCTTAAACAGCATACCCTAAAAGTAGTATCATAAAATCCATCTGAATACTACACATTCTATGATATAGGTGTAGAGTAACAAGGTACGTAACACGCAACATCAATTACACACATATAAAAAGACCACCTATGTGGTCCTGTGGAGACGATTCCATCAAAACCAATTCACACACTATGATTATTAAACCAGGTATAAGGGTGTGGGTGGGAGAGGGAGAGGAGGCGAAGCTCTACTAATCATTGAGTCCCATTTTGCCCAGATTTCGTAATATTTCTCTTTATTTAATCTATTAAATAAATAGCCTTTTTCCATAATTTTTGGGGTTTCAATTTGATTTCTTACATGGGCCCAATGTATTTTTCCCGTTTTTTTCCATTTTCCAGCCACTGCCAATTTTACAGCCAATTAGATATGAATCAACAGGAGTTTGTCCTTGTCTATTTCTACTAGGTCCCAATGTAAGATGGCTATTTGGGGGGAGGATCCTATCTCTCTGTCTACTATGTTTGTGATCACTCTAAAGGCTTCTTCCCAGCATGCTGTTAATTCTTCACAATCCCAAAAGATATGACGTAATGTACCACTGTCTTGCCCACATCTCCAACATTTAGGATCTATGTTGGAATTAATCTTATTTAATTGTACAGGAGTTAAATACAATCTAATGCTTATTTGAAAAAATAATTCCTGTAAGTTTAAACAATGCACATGTTTTTTTTTATTTGAAGCCATCCCTTCTGCCATCCTTGGAGATTTTCTTCTGGGTTACCTTGCACGTTTAAATCTTTCTCCCAACGGGCCCTTGTACATAATTTCAGAATCTTTTTTGGGGTTTATTATCGAATAAGATTAACAACTGATCATTTATCACTTCTTTGTCCCCCTTATAACTTTCTGACTGGACATAATGTTTCACTCTCAGATGTTTAAAAATATCTCTCGAGGCCAGTTGATGTTTCACTTTTAAGTCCTCAAATCCTAATAATTTGTTTCCGCTATACAGGTCAGCTAGACTATTTATCCTTCCTATTTTCCAGTCTGTTAGATCTATATCTGGCAAGTTCTGTTCTATCACCTCTATTGGGACGGATTGAATTATCTTATCCTCTAAGCCTATATTACTTTTTAATCTATACCAGAATTCCATGATTTTAGTCAAATTTGTACTATCCATTTTCCTAATTAGAGTTCCTCTATCTGCCTTATTTAACAGAGTAAACATTCCAAATTTTTGTAACCCGTGATGGTCTTCTCAATCTGGCACCAGTCAAGAGATTTACTGTTCCAGCATTGTATTTTATATATATGCATTAGTTGACTAGCCTCCCAGTATTCCTTCAGGACTGGCATGCCAAGACCTCCCTTTTTATTTCCTCTGTACATTGTATTTTTGCCTATTCCAGGCTTCTTCCCCAACCATACAAAGTCCATTAATGTCCTCTGGAATGCCAAGCACAACTCCTCCTTTATACCTCCATGGACCATCCGGAAGAAATAAAGCCACTTTAGTAGGATATAAGCTTTGACCGTGTTTATTCTCCCCATCCAGGAGATTGAAGCCTGTTTCCATTTTCTAAGGTTGGATACTGTTTCCGCGTAAATGCGCCCACAGTTAAGTTCTGCCACATTTTTACCATTTGATGGTATATGTATTCCCAAATACTCCATCTCAGACTGCCTCCAGTTAAATGAATATGCATCCTGGAGCTTTTGCTTTTATTGTTGCTGGGATTGCAACACACATTGCCTGTGACTTTTCTAGATTTAACTTATAATTAGAAAGTTCTCCATAATGCTGGATCTCCTTCAGCAGTTCCAGGATGGGGTATTCGGGTTTTTCCAAAGATAGCAACACATCATCTGCATACTCAGATAGTTTGTATTCCCTAAATCCTATATTACATCCCTTAATTGTTTCATTATTCCTAATTAAATTAGCCAGGGGTTCAATTGATAATATAGATAGGATTGGTGCTAATGGGCATCCCTGTCTTGTGCCGTTTTAAATCCTGAACCATTGGGAGTCTATGTTTTGGCCGATCACCTTAGCTGAAGGATTCTCGTATAATGCCATAATTGCACCCCTCATCCCTTTGCCCACTCCCATTGCTTCCAGTGTTTCTTCCAGGAAGACCCAGCTGACCCTGTCAATTGCTTTTTCTGCATCTAAAGACAGGGCCAGCATAGGTCTTTCTGAGTCATGCGCATACTCTATTATATCCAAAATGTTCCTAATATTATCACTCGGCAATCTGTCCTGTATAAAACCTGTCTGATCCTTATGTATTATGGAGTTTATGCACCCTTTCATTCTGTAAGATAGAATAGCTGCATATATTTTAGTATCAATATTGATTAATGAAATTGGGCGATAATTCTTTACATTTGTAGGATCTTTCCCTGTTTTCAATATTGGGAGGATCGCGCCTGCAAAAGTTCCTGTGGAAAAGCCTTCTTAAGCCTAAATTCATTAAAGAAACTAGTTAGCTGAGGGACTAATTCATTGCTCAATATCCTATAAAATGTCCCTGTGAACCCATCAGGTCCAGGAGCTTTATTCTTTTTCATATGATTCATTACCTTTCTCACCTCTAGCTCTTCAATTTCGGAATCTAATTTTCCCTGTTGAATATCTGTTAATTTGTGTAATTTAGCTTTCTCAATATATTTCCTTATTTGGGAGCTATATTGAGTTTCATTACTTATATTATATAAAGAAGTATAGAAATTTCTGAATTCTTCTCCAATTTCTGATGGCGATCTCACAATTTTATTCCCATTAATGATTTTAAATATTCTTTTGCATTCTGTCTTTGCAGTTGTTTGGTTAATAATCTATCCGATTTATTCCCCAAATAGTACCACTTCTGCTTAGATCTCAGTAAGATTTTATTGGCTTTGTTTAAGAGTTTTTCATTAATTTCCGCTTTAACCTTCCCAATTTCCTTTACTAGATTTGATTGATGTTTTAATTTGTTCTGTCTAGATAGGCTTTCCAATTGGATATACAGCTCCGGAATGGATTCTGAACGTATTTTATTAATATAAGCTTCCCTACTTATTAGGATCCCTCTTATAATGCATTTGTATGCACCCCATCTATTGGCCATTGAGGTCTCCTCCTTTGTATTTTTCCCAAAATAGAAGTCAGTAGAGTTTTCCAGTTCTTAAACAAATTTATCATCATCCAGTAATTTTTCATTGATTCTCCATGCTGGTCTAGGGGTTCTGGGGCTGCTCTTAAATTCAATTTGTACGGCGCTATGATCTGACCAGGAGATTTCAACTATCTCGCTTTTTACACAGGACTTAATCATTAGCGAGTGAACCAAACACATGTCTATTCTGGAGTATGATTTGAACCTATTCGAATAAAACGTAAATTCTTTCTCTTCCGGGTGGATGGTTCTCCCCAGATCAAACAATTTATTATTTCCCAAAAAGGCATTAAAGGCTCGCGCCAGTCCTGGGATAGCTCTATGTATCTGAACACCTTTAATTAACTTTTTATCCCACTCCGGGTCCAGTATACAATTAAAATCCCCAGCAATAATTAAGGATCCCTGAATGTTATGTTGCAATTTTAGCATCAGGCCATTCAAAAATCTAATCTGTCCTTTATTTGGGGCGTATACACTGACAAACGTGTATGTTCTCTCATTTACCTTACATATAACTACTATAAATTGACCTTCTGGATCACATATTCTGGCTAAGAACTCATATTTTACATTTTATTATTTATGGATTTTTGTTAGCTCTTTTCATGAAAGAAAGAGTTGCTGGGTTTTGACTATGGAATTTCAAATGTAAGTCCAAAGTGGTCAAGTTGGAAAAATTCTCCAATTTAGCTGATTGGGAAATTTTTTCCTACTTGGCTTCTGTCAGCCCCATACATCGTGATCGCGGGCCTCTTCTTCCATCTCACACTACGGTGGAGGGCATGGACATGCGGCCAGGTCCTGTCCCTTTCAGCGGTGGCATCCGTCTCGCTTCTTGACATTCTTGTCTTCACTCCCCGTGTCCTCATGGTTGTTGCAGAGGTCAGCTTTTGCCTACCTCATACCATTGTGACCTCAGATTGCCTTAATACTTCCTTTTGTCGGCCACCTGCCCTTGTGACCTCAGATTGACTGTGACTACTCTTTAACTGCAGTTTGCCCCTGCGAACTCAGTTCTGTTCCTGAACATTCAGAGTGCACTACCATTCATCTCCTGTGAGTACTTCTGTTTGTTTATTGTTATTCTGCATATTGGGCTCCTTTCAATTGGACCCCCACATCAGGGTGTTACAGTTTCTCTGATTTTTTTCATGAATAAAGCCCTGTGTTTTACCCTCTATCCCTGATTTTCCATTCTGCCTTTCCTTAAAACATTGCCATCATGTTATTTTGATTAGAATGTATGTGTCATGTAAAAATGACATAACTTTGCAGCAAAACATAGATTACCTTGTACTAAAGTGCTAGAAAATGTACTTGTCTAGTACAATAACAAGAACTTTGCAATTTATGCAGTGAAACAGATGGATGTTCATCCACCAGTCTCTCCAAACACTGAACAATGCTTGTTGCTATGCTTTAGTAAGACTCATGCATACTAGGATCTTTGCAATGGTGACGTTCGCACTTGAAGAAGGAACTTATTTATATGAACCAATCTATTGATGTATGTCATAAAGAAGCAGAGCAAATCAGAGTGCACAACCTAGTGCGCGGTAACTCCAGTGATGCTTCTTTATTACATATATACCAATGGATGGAAACTCTGTGTGTGAATGTACCTTGTGCAGCTTATCACCTGTATTCAAGGAGTGAACAAGCCTACTCTATTGATGTGCTGGGCAAAGCTGCCTTCTGGTCCAATCTTTTACAATCTAAAATCCCCTTAAATGTGCTCAAACAAATATCAGCTATATGTGGGTCCAAATATGAGTGAAAGTTAATCTTTACAGGTTAAATTACTATAGTATGCAGTTATAATTAATTTCATGAAAATGGTGCCTCAGCCTATCCACAAAGGAATGCAGTGGAGAGCTCAGGAGGGCGTAACCCTAATAAATGAGACAATAAAAAGGGAAGGTCTGAAGTCTCAATAAAGGAACAATTGTTAAAATCTAACTTGTATTAAATGTTCTTAAAAGAAGTAAACAAAGAAATAAATAAATAAATTCACACAGATAACTGACAAGTTGTGTTAGTGAGAAAAATCGTGAAAACAGTGCAAAATGGTGAAATAAAATAAAGCTGTCAAATAAGGCCCTTTGGATAAATAAACCTTGTAATTCCACAAATTAATAGATACAATGGGGTAATTAGGACATTAAGAAACCTTTATTAAACATGAAGTATTGCTCTACAGTAAATTAATCATGCATGTATATTTGAAAGACTAGAGGTTGTGAAAACACAGGGTCCAAAGCAAAATAAAAATTGTCTTGAATTTAGTCTTAATTAGCTATAATCAGACAGCAAGAACAATCCAGTTCTAAATCAATATAAAGACAGCCAATTAGCACAGATCCTATATTGTCCTTGGGGGTATTGAATAGTTATTTAGCGGTGAGAATCATCTCTACAGGGTCTCTTATGGAAGGTCATTCTCAACAGAAATCATTTTGGGACAATAGAGGCAATATAGCTTAGAATAAACATAGATAATTATCAGGAACTTCAATCTTCTAAAGACCGGGGGTCCTGAAACCCTTACACTATAGGGTGGTCCTGCTCCTAGTCTCTTTAAGTGAATGGAGGTATATTCAAAGAAACTGCTGCACATTATCACTACCTCTTTCACACCTTGGACTCAACTACCTCTACTGTGGATACACATCCTCTTATGTACTCAAAGGCTCTAAATGTTCCAGAATACTGTACCATAGGACATAGGGAGATCTGTTTACACAGTAATACATGCTGCAGTGACCAGGTCAGGAATTAGGCATGCATTAACTCTTGGTATCCTGAGAAGGTTGGAAACAATGGGTTGTTCAATAAGTGTAAGAATACAAATAAAACTCTGAAACAATGCACACAACATTACTTGTAAATGTCATGTTTAATAATAAGCAACCTGATTGGGATTCATCCTGGGACAACAATCAAAACAATGCAATGCTGACTCCTTCCCTGTAATCAATCTGTGTCCCAAAGCAGGGGACTCAGGCGGTATAGAGAGGAATCAAATCCCTCTCTGCAAGCAACATACACATGTGAATTCCCCAAAAATAGGAAACAATATTAAAAATGATAACGTTTGTATAAATCACTCACAGTTTATGTAGGTCCTTAGTCCATATATAAAATGTAAAAAATAGTCATAGCAACATAGATGAGTAATCCATAATTAATATAGCAGTGTCCAGAATGGCATGGAAATACACAAAAAAGAAGAAACAAAAGATTCCAAAAACAAACGAAAAACTGTAGCTACAAAAAATAAATGTCACGTTATTTTTTAGGTTATTTCTTCTATATTTTTTGGTTTATTGATATACTGGAATGTGAATTTTTATTTTTACATTCGGTCATGAAATTAAAGTTAATTTTGTATTTTGAAATGAAAATATTGATCACATGGCCTTTGGCTGGGAGAGAACTTTTATGAATTTCTGAATAAAAATAAACATTCATTGTTTTATTTAGTGTTTTTTATTCATTAAAGGGACAATCCAGACATCAGTTTGACTTTGGTGCAAATTGCAAACACCAAAGCTACAAGCAGACTGTCTTTTTTTCAATATGTACTGACATTCTCTTTATATTTATATTTTTACTAACATGTTCAAGTCCTCCCCCAGTGTCCACAGAAACAAACTGCAGTCAGTGCGGCCGCATCTGGGGTTCCGAATGCACAGTAGATCTCTGTCCTCCCAGCATTGTTAATTTAGTCAACTAAACATTTTCGTTATGGTTTTTGTCAATTGCATGTTTTAAACGACTATAACTAAACATAACTAAATAAAAACGAAGTTAATGGCACTAAAACTATGACTAAAATACATTGCAATCTTTAACTAAAAGTTACTAGAACAGGAGCTTATTACATTAACATTACATGACCTTAACATTTATTTGTACAGCGCCAGCAATTCTCGTAGCGCTTGGTACAGAGCATAGAAGGGAACTACATACTAAGTTAGACAAACTAGAACAGACTGGTACATGAGGTAGAGAACCCTGCTCGTAAGCTTACAATCTAGAGGGAATGGAAAAGCAGAATGGCAGCTTACAATCTAGAGGGAATGGCAATTGTCATATATTGTTGTTATTATAGACAAATCCAATGACCCATGTAATTGTTTCTATGTGTAGTGTTAAATATGAATTATACTATGCATACATTATATAATAAAGATTTTTTAAAAATGCATTGCAATTGCATTTTGTAAACTGACTAATATGTGACTAACATTTTATGGATGGTTCCCATCAATCTCTGTCAAAGCCCAGTCCCCTCACTCTATCTGCAGCCTGATTGGCTAAGACACAGGCTCCCTGTGCCTGTCTGACTCATGTAACAATGCCCAGAGGAAGAGGATACTCCTCCATCTGATTCACCTGATACTGTCATGTGAGTGTTTCCCATCTCCCTAGCAAGTTAACTTAACACTGTGTAACAGCCTTCTCAGACCTGCTACCTCCCGCACTGCTGGAGATTTAATTGACTGAAACTAGACTAATACTAATACAATTAGTAGATGACCAAAATATGATTAAAGGGGCACTCCCACAAAAAAATTGTTTTTGTTATGTGTGTTTATGTGTGTTTATTTAATAAAATATTTTACAAAACAAGTGTGCTTGGTCGCCCCCCCCCCCCCCCCCCCAGTGACTTTACAGCACTAGTATCTCACTTTGGGGCTGGGGACACAGAATACAGTCTATAAGTCAGAATTCTGACCATAGACTTGCATTGAATGGTAGGGTAATGTAACTATTACATCACAAGGGGGTGGAGTTATAATCCTGTGTGATCAAGTAAATCTCCTCTTTGTTTTGGAAGGCAGGTAACAAAAATGTTGTAAACCGCTAACTAGTGCTGCTCACTATGATAAACAGAGCCAGTAAGAGAGCAGGGGTGTATCTTATGACATCATTATGCAGGTTCTGCACACGGTTCTTAAGTAAGACTTGTTGGGAGATTTCTCAAAATGGATGCAGGAGATAGACAACTAATTTTACTTTTACTTTTATATGGAAAATTCAAGTTAAAAAAAAAAAAGTGGCATGTCTTATATATAAGTTTGTTCAAAATGCACTGGTAATCTAGTTACATCTTATTTAAGGGTAGTGTCCTTTTGACTAAACTGAAATAGTATTTTAGTCAAAAGATTATGGTTAACACTAAAGCAAAATTTGCTGACAACATTAACACTGCCTTCCAAGAAAACCTCACACCTGAAGCTCTGTCCTTTCAGCACAAATCCTCCCACCCATGCCTACAGCTCTATCTATATCAAGATGGCAGTCTAATTATGTATGCACCCCCCCGTGACATCCAATGAGTAGGAGGAGACAGAATGCATGCATACATAATTATACTGACAAAGCCAAAAGAAAGTGTGGATTTTGCGAAAAGAATCATCCAATGCAGCGTAGTTATGCCAAAGTAGAAAAGGTCTTTAATCGGTGGTCTGTAGACACATACAGGAAACTAGCTTTACATGTTTCGTGCCTTAACAGCATGACAGTCATAAGCATCATGAATAAGTGCCATTAAACGCATGATTAAAGTCTAATAGACCCGGTGGGCCCCTGCTGAAACCCCACGAACTGTCCCCGACCCCCGAAGATCCTGATACGGATACTACCCTTAGGGGCTTTTTTTTTTGCAACATAACAGAATAACTTCCTGTCTAATTCCCCATGCTTTAATATCAAATACAGCAACACACTATGTGCATGCATAACAACACACTATACCACTATATCTCTCTGGAACCCCAACTCTCTCCGTCTAGCTATAATAAAACCCTCAAACACTTTACTTTTACATTTAGCTTACTACTCATCTCACTAAAATACAAACTAATTAACTTCTAGCCAATCTCACCTAGCTCTCACTGTCCTCAAACACTGTTAAGAATAGTAAACTTACAACTCATCCAACTAGAAAAAACATAATTAATCTCTGGCCAAACTCACTAAGCTTCAACCATCCCTAATAATGTTACTACAAACACCTTATTACTCCCTTATGTGTTTCTGGTCCCCCATTCCCTCTAGATTGCAAGCTCTGTGAGCAGAGCTTATTCTGTCTAACTTAGTATGTAGCTTCCTGCTATGCTCTGTACCTTGCGCTACATAACTTGTTGGCATTATATAAATAAATGTAATATAATTTAATGTAATGTTTCATTTGAATTAACAAGATAACTTTGCTTCAGCTTTATTAAGGCTGATTTAAATTCTTTGTTCTTCAGAGTGTAGATAATGGGGTTCAGTGTTGGGATCAAGACTATGTACAGGAGGGAAAAAAACTTGTCCCGCTGTGGAGAATAACTTGACGTAGGTCGGACATACAAACAGAAAATTGTCCCATAGAAGATTATCACACAAGTCATGTGGGAGCCGCAGGTAGAGAAGGCTTTATGACGCCCCTCGGAAGACATTTTCAGGATGGTGGAAATAATAAAAATGTATGAAGTCACAGTAAGTAGGAATAAATTAAAGGTAAACAGCGCTCCATCAATGTAGATCATTAGCTCTACACTTAATGTGTCGCTACAGGACAACTTGAGCAATGGAGAAACATCACAAAAGAAATGGTCAATAACATGGGATCCACAAAAGGACAATTTAGGCATAAGAAAAATAAATCCCATGGGGTCCAAAAATCCAATACTCCATGCAGCAGATGTTAAAAATCTACAATGTCTTAAGCTCATCTTTAGAACATAATGAAGGGGGTGACAGATTGCAACATATCGGTCATACGCCATGACTGTCAGGATTGTGAACTCAATGCTAGTTAAAGAGACAAAAAAATACATCTGAGCCATGCACCCTACAAATGAAATGTACTTGTGTTGAGTTAAGAGTCCATGTAAGAGATTGGGTAGGATGGTCGAAGTAAAAGCTATGTCAACTAACGAAAGGTTCATTAAGAAAATGTACATGGGAGTTTGTAATTTAGGAGACAGTGAAATCACAGTGAAGATGGTTAGGTTCCCCAGCAAAACAATGAGATAAATAATCAATAAAATCACAAAGAGAGAAACCTGTAGCTCTGGATCATCAGAGAAGCCCTGGATGAAAAATCCTGTACTGTTCCCATCACTGTCTAGAGCCATTTGATTATTCAATATCCTGGTTATAAAAGTAAACATGAAATAAAATAAGTGAGTAAAATATTCCTGTGTGCCTGAAGATGTAGATGCCATAATAGTTTTCTAAAAAGATCTTTTTAACCCCTTCGCGACCTTATGACGAGTTGACTCGTCATAAGAGCCGCAGCATTAGCGACCTTATGACGAGTTAACTCGTCATGCAGTCTAGCCGGCGGTGCGCTCTGTGCGCACCGCCAGCCAGTCTGCATCGGGTCCAGGACTAAGCCTCGCACCCGAGGCAAAACTCCTGGACCCGATCGGTGGATTTCCGGGCATGTGATCGCGGTGATTGAGTGATCACCGCGATAGCAGGCAAATTAGATGCAAAGTCAATGTGTTCACACACTGACTTTGCCTCTAATTCACTCTCTGTGCTTCACGTTCTTATAGTGAAGCACAGAGAGTAACCTGTAAATAAAATAAATAAATAAAGAAAATAGAACATAGATCAGTTTCCTTCCACTTTATGGTCCTCATTTAGTTTTGTTTTTACAATTTTTTTTACTTTTGCAATTTATTAATTTTTTTTAATAAATAAAGGTAATTTTAATATATTTATTTAATAAAATGTAACCCCTGCATGCCTGTTGTGTGATTTTTATGGATCTGACATCGCACTCTTCTGAGTTTTTTTTTTTTTATGTCTTTTTTGTTTAGGGGGTTTGGGAACCAATATTTTATTTTTTTATTAGTTAGTTAATTAGGGGGGGGGGGGATAAGTGGGTTAGTGTTGCACTAGTTGTGTAGCTTATTATTGGCAAAATAATGGGGAAAAACGTATTTTTCCCCAAAATTTCCTCTTTTATATGTATCTTTTAATACTAACATGTAAATAATTTTTATGTATAGGGTATCAAAAGAAATCTCTAACTGTCCTTTAAAAAACAACATATAACTTGTATGGGTGCGTTAAATGAGAGAGAGGAAAATTATGTTTCAAAAACCGCATATTAAAAATTGAAAAACGCTCTGATCCTTGGCCTTGGAAAATCCCTGGTCCTTAAAGGGTTAATCAGTGCAGAGCTTTGTTTGATATAATTCTGAGCAGAGAGTAAAACAGAACCATTGTATGAGTCCATGTTTGTTTGTTTTTTCTGTACAGCGTACAGATTTACAATGACATCAGTTTCATTCTGTCTGTTCTGTGCAATTTTAGGCAGGATGAAACACACAAAGCCCTGCAGTTAGCACCTAAAATATTAGTGTATGGATGCACTAGAGTAATATTAAATATTGCTGTCAATTGATTCTTATAATCAGGACTACACTTAATAAACCCATTGGAGATCTTCGAATTCATATTTTTCCGAATATCTATATATATTTTAAGGAAACATCTTCTTTTATCGATTATCAACAACATAGAAAAAAAACATAAATATCAGTTTAAGTCCAACTCTATTTGGACTAAAGCTAGTGTATTTTCAGAAAAATTATTAAAATGTGTTTAGTGATTGTCATCTTTACATGCACATTGTTTTATTTATTTGGATTTTCTCCACTGGGCACTTTAAGAATGCTATTAGATTTTAAACATTTTTTTTTTTATCATATCTGTTTTTTTCTTCGTTAATATAAAATGAGTAGATATTATATTTATTTGTACTTTTATTTTCTTCTATTAACATTTAAAATGACGTTATATTTTGTCTTGTGAATTATTATCCAAATATTTATACATTTCTTTTTCCTGGACCCAAGATCCAAATAAAGCCTGCTTATAATAAATATTTATTATATGTGCTGTCTCTCTCTATTGCCTATTATTTAATATATGGTTCTATTTTAATTTTCAAAATAACTGTAGGATGATTAGACTTTAGGCTAACCAGCATCACTGCAACAAAATTAATGTATATATATTTTACATAAGATATCCATGCATTGATTTGTATCAGTGCAGCAGTACAGTAAACATCTTTTGCATGTTATATTGTTATTTTAGATGAAGGTGTTTAGCTTTACAAATAATTATTAATATCTGCCAATTTCCTACTCCTTTTAATCTCATCATACAATGTATTAATTTCTGCTTGATATTAATCTCCAATGCAATGCAATAGTGAAAAAGCTGCACTGTAAACAAACATCTAGTAAAAAAAAAACTATCAATCCTATTTATGTTAATATAGTTTTTAAGCAGAGTTCAGTTACAAAGTATATTCTGAACTATATAGAGAACAATTTTTGTACTGAGCTTACTCTTATATTAATAAAGTACGTATTAGACAAGGCAGTCAGTTGTGATGAGTTGAGAGCAGAGTTGCAAAATGTAGACCAAAATAGCAATATTATTCAGCTATTCTAGTCTACACTTTGTAAATCAGATTTGAAATTCCTATTTAACAAAGAAAACCTTTTGGTTATTACACATAACAAAATTGAATTAGAACTTAAATCTTCTAGCAGACTAAACACGTTAGATGTGGTGTTATTCTACCTATTGAGTAAAACATACTGTGAGTTGAGGAAACAGACATCTTTCTGTCCAGTCCTGGAATGAAATCTTCTTCTCTCAGTGATGTAAAGACAGTACAACAACATGAGCCTCATTTACTGTACACAATTTATACAAGAGATGGCATCTCTCAGGGATCACAATAAACCCAGATCTATTAATATAATATGTATGCCAGAACAGGATTTAATGAACATTGTCTCTTGACACTTGGGCCACAAAGGTGAACCACCTATGTACTTTGGGAGGACAGATATAATGAGAACTATTTTAAATTCCCTGTTTGTTACTAAAAGATGAAACATCCAAGAAGTGGAAGAAAAGTTTATGAAATAATCTATCATTTACATTCGGCCTTGTTAGATGTAAATGTCAATACTGTAATATTATGCTTTGCTGCACTGATATTGTTAGCTGGATGGTTATATTGTTTATGAATTTTGGGGGCTTTTTTCATGTAACAGCGAATATCAAGGAATTGACTAGGGCATTTCAAACTTGCGGCCAAACTTAATCTATCATATTCACTCTGCCTTGTTAGATGTGAAAACTGTAATAGGATGTAAAGGATAATAGCTCGCATTATGGATTTACTCTATCCCTGATCTTGACATTCTGCCTTTCCATAAAGCATTGTTTGGTATTAAGTAATTTTGACTAGAATATATGTGTATCAAGTACCTGATGCCAAAATGCTTGCAAATGTAAAGAATGTATAGTGAGGGGAAATAGCATTTGATCCCCTTCTTATTTTTAATGTTTGCCCACTGACAAAGAAATGATCAGTCTATAATTTTATTGTGTATTTTAACAGTGAGAGACAGAATAACAAAAAAAAAAATCCAGAAAAACGCATTTCAAGAAAGTTATAAATTGATTTGCATGCCAATGAGTGAAATAAGTATTTGACCCCTTCGACTTAGTACTTGGTGGCAAAACCCTTGTTGGCAATCACAGAGGTTAGACGTTTCTTGTAGTTGGCCACCAGGTTTGCACACATCTCAGGAGGGATTTTGTCCCACTCATCCTTGCATATCCTCTCCTGAGGGAAGGAGTTTCTCATCCAAGATTTGATGTTACATGGCCCCGTCCATCATCCCTTTGATGCGGTGCAGTTGTCATATCCTCTTAGTAAAAAAACACCCCCAAAGCATAATGTTTCCACCTCCATGTTTGATGGTGGGGATGGTGTTTTTGGGGTCATAGGCAGCATTCCTCCTCCAAACAGAGAAAGTTGAGTTGATGCCAATCAGATGTTCATTGGAAAACTTCAGAGGGCCTGTTCAGAGCACCGCCACTGACACAAGTGTCGTTAGGCTTCAGGCAGAGGACCCTGTTAGGGCAGTGGTGCCGTTGGCTCTTGGGGCCACGTACATGTGCTGGTCTGGCACATTGGGCATGTACCTCAAACAGGAGGTTAGGGACAAGTTTTGGATAGGGGGAAATCTTGAGATATTCTCTCTTCTGCCTCTGGAGGATGTTTCACCCCTAGAGAAAGACCTGAAGGGATCTGAAAAGGAGAAAGAGAAGTACCGGTACTGGAAGACCCTGAAAACTTTCGGAAACTGGATCCAAGCCTTCTCTATTTAACGAGTGGGATCAAGGAGAAATTTCACAAAAAAATCTCTTCTTTGTTTTGTTATCAGGATCAGGTAAGGACGGCTTGCTTCTCAGGTTGGTGACACTACGCCACCACCACCGGCTGGGATCGGATGGGTATCTTCACCTGTCCATCTTCCCACCAGGAGGGCTTGGCTTCCTTTCTCAGAGGGGCCGGTGGGATGGGCACCGCCCCACCCCCCATCCCGTCGGCTGGCCAGCGATGCTCATGCTGCTGCTGGCAATATAATCACAACCAGTGCAAATTCTGTGCTGTTTGAAATTTCAAGCAAGAATGCTCCGGGAGTGGGGGCTAACACCCCGCCTCCCGCTGCTTTAAAAAAAAAAGCAAAAGGTGGGGAAAAAGGGCGTAAAAGAGGAAGACGTCGGTGGATGTCTGGGAGGCTTTGGGGAGTGCCTGAAGGGTCCACCCGGGACCTCCATCTCTTCACCAACGCTGCAGGATCAGTGGGTTTTGGTGCTATCCTTGATTCCGAGTGGTGTAGTGATGTGGGGAGATTTTCCCAATTCTGGTGGCTATTGAGCTATGGGGCGCTGCCCTGCGGCACCACAGGTTTGTGTTCCATTGTGACAACCTAGGGGTGGTTTAGGCTATCAACAACTTGATGGCCTCTACCCCCCCCCCCCCCCCCGCAGTTTGGCTGTTGAGGCGTTCGGTTCTGCGCTTCCTCTGTCTTAACATCTCTTGTAGGACAGTCCTTTCTCATTCACAGTGGGCAGAGTTCAGGATGGCTGCTTCTGGGGCAGTGGAGGATGGGACCAGCTACCCTGGAGATCTGAGGGCCCTTGGGCTGGACTAATAGCTTCATGGGTTCAAGGTTCGGTGTGCCAGGCTACTTGGGCTTGGTATGGTAAGATGTGGGGGGAATGGGAGGCCCTGGAACAGTCCTGGGGAGGGGTTAAGGTATTCTGAGGACCATCTGCAAGGTTTGTAATAGATGCTCTGGCTCTGGGATGCTTCGGGTATTTCCCCTGAGGTGGCATCTAGCAGGGTGACTGGTCTAGCTTTTGGTTGTAAATTGCTGCGGGTCCCCAACATCACCAAGGAGTTTGTGGTTTGCCAAGTGATCAAGGGGTGGAGGAGGTGCAAGGTGCATGCTTACTCCCGCAGGCCTGACTCTGGGGCTCTGCTGTTGGGTGTTTCCTTAATGCTGTCATCTGTGTGTTCCTACCCATTTGAGGTTGCGCTTTTCCGTTTAGCTTTTTATTTTGCCTTTTTCAGCGACATGCATCTAGGTGAGCTGGTTAGTCCTTTCACTAAGTTTCGAAGGGGTATTCAATTTCAGGGATACCTTCCCGGACTGAGGAACTGTGTGCTTTAAGACTAGGCTTTCTAAGATGGATGTGCTGCGTAAAGGCTCCTGGGTCCTTTTGCGGGAGGTTCCGGGTTCTGTGGTCTACCCTGTGTCCTGTTTTGACCTTATTGTCCTCTGCGCACTGTTTCCCCAGGGTCGCTGTTGGTACACGGGGATGGGAGTTCCTTGTCCTGTTTCCAGTTTATTAGGGTGTTCAGGATGTCCTTGGACTCCATGGGCATCCCTAGTTTGGACTTCAGTGGCCACTCCTTTAGGATTGGGGCTACCACGAGGCATCCAGGCTAGGTTTTTTGGATCCCGCCGAGCGGCAAATTGGTAGGTGGGAATGTCGTCCTATGTGCGTCCAGCTGGTTTACTCCCTTCCCCCCTTTTTATCTTCTTAGATATGGTGCCCTGCAAGGTCTGGCTCTTCGGTCACTGGTTTGGTACTCGGGACATGCGCTTGGTCCAAATTCTGCCGGAGTTGGTATGTCTTTCCCATTTGCTCGGTTCCCTTGATGTTCTGGTAATTCATCTTGGGGGAAATGACCTGGGTATGGTACCGCTCTGGGGTCTGTGCGACATTATTAGACAGGACCTGGTTTGTTTGCTGGTTTTGTTTCCTGATGTTAGGTTGGTTTGGTCCGAAGTGATGCCTTGAACTTATTGGTGCTTGGCTCAGAATCAACGGACTTTAGAGCATTCTCGCATCAAACTGAATAAGAGTGTGTCTAAGTTTGTTATAGGAGTGGGGGTTATTACTATCAAAGTTTTTGAGAAGGAGGCAGCTGTCTTCTTCCGCAGTCGGGCTCGACGTCTTTAATTTGGCTATTCAGGAGGCAGTGGAACAGGCCATGGTGGTGGTGGGTGGACACCATTGACTTAAGGGGTTAACCAGTGGTGTCAGTGGTGGGGATGTCCTTGCCAATCCAGCTACTTAAAGGAGGAATACTGCAGTTAGGATGGATGGTGGGGGGCTGGCCCCTCCCTTGACCTCTGGCCAGTAGTGGTTATGGCCAAATAGTCATGCACACCGAGCCTATAGCCAGCTGGTGGTTGGCATTAGGAGGGCGAGGGGGGCAGGAGGCCACCCCTGGGAATATTATGTTTACTGTTTGGATCCTAATTGGTGGGATAAGCTCAGGAAACTGGCAAGGACAAGAGTTATGTTAAACTGTATGAAGCCATTTTAAGTTTTTGTAAAGTTGTTTATAAAGTTTTTTTTATAAAGTATTTATAAAGCAATTGTTTTATATTGAAGATAATAAATTGGAGATCTGGCTATTACAGTTTAAGTGTTAATTTTCAATAAATGCTGTGGCCTGTTAAAACTCTGTATAATGTGTGGCATCATTATTTAAAGGGGTGTCGGGGTTAGTGTACAGGAAAATTCCCCTCTCCCATAATAAAAAGAAATGAAAGTAGGTAAGCAGTGCTGTCTGTGTCTCCTGGCACATACATGCTTCTCCAGTGTTGTTGTGAGTGACCCTCCAATGTTTTAATCATTGATGATGGGTCTAGCATAACCCCTGAAAAACAGCTCCATACCATTACCCCTCCTCCACCAAACCTTACAATTTGCACATGTCAGGCAGGTAATGTTCTCCAGGCATTCGCCAAACCCAGACTCACCCATCAGACTGCCAAACAGTGAACCCTGACTCATCACAGAGCACAATTCCAATGCTCAAGAGTCCAGTGGCAGAGCGCTTTACACTACTGGATCTGACTCTTGTACTTGGTGATGTGAGGCTGTCATGCTGCTGCTAGGCCATGGAAACCCATTCCTTGAAGCTCCTGACTTTACATGGTCTTCCCCATTGTGGCTGGATCGCTGCTGTTCCTAAATGCTTCCACATTCTAATAAAACAGTTGACCATGGAATATCTAGTAGGGCTGAAATATCACAAACTGACTTATTGCAAACAAAAAACAAAAACTGTCTGCATTTCTCACCCTAATAAAGTTGGCAACAAATAAATAAATATAATATAAATGAGAGGTTTTGGTTCTATGAATTGGCCAAAGCATAATTAAGCTCACCTGCCACATCAAGGCACACTCTCAATAGAGTGACAACCCACTCTTACCTCCTATCTAGTGGCGCACACAAAGCAGTTTATACTGCTACCAAAACCTTTTAAATGTGTTGGAAGAGGTGCAATTAAACCGCCTCCAAAATTATCCCTATTACAGCCAGCTGCAACCAGACAATGAGGAGCCAACAACCTCAAATATGTATATTTTTCTTTTTTCAAGACTTGCAAAGGACGACATCCTATCACAGTACCATATGTGAATTCACTGAGCTCTTCAGAACAACTGAAGGGGGCTAGAATTCATACAGTTGTGGAAATGGTCTCTGATTTAAACACATGAATTAAATAATTTAGAGGTGTCCGAATAATTTTGTCTATATAGTGTACATACTTAAAAAAATGAAATACATGTATGAGGTGCTCTGAAAAAGAAGACATCTCATCCCACTTCCTTCATGTACATTTTTACTTGACGAGTGAGGTGCTGAAGCTAGATCTTAGTTTGTAAGAGGAGGCCGGCATTAACATGTTTGCCAAGATAGTACAGAAACTTCCCAGAAAAGAGGTTATGAACTACACATCTAGGGGAGGTGCGCACATGCAGTAGAACATTATCCAATATAAAGGTATTGAACATAGTGGAGTATAGTGTAATCGCGTTGGTGGACAAAACAATAGAGAAAATTATACAAAGTGTTGAATTTCCCATGATAGGTATCAAACTAGAAGCCAAAATTGATGTTGGTGTATAGCCACACTCCAAGATTTTTATAGAAATCGAGCCTGGTTTATTAAAGTTTAGTTTAATCTTGGTTTTTAGTGAAAGTTTTTTAACATTTGTTCCGGGATTTGGTCAGTATTTAAGGAAAGTGTATGGAGTTTCAACTTGTGATAGGTTACTAGGTTTGGCTTCTCTCATATTATTCCATTGTGTTTTCGAGTAGCAGCCACTGTTACATCAGCATAAATTCAACACTGAGAATTGAATTAATATTAACCCCTTTAAGCCATACGTCATCCTTATGGATAAAAGCACAACAATTGGGGTAGACCAGATTAGGGTCTAATAGACCCGGTGGGTCACTGCTCAAACTGCACGAATTGTCCCCAACCCCAGAAGATCCTGATATGGGTACATGAGATATCCATCATCCTTGGGGGCATAAATATTTAAATTGCATAATGAATTACCATTTTTTGCAGCATAAAAAATGACTTCCTGTCTAATTCCCTGTCCTTTAATATCAATTACAGAAACACACTATGTTCATGCATAAGAAAACAATTCCTCTGGATTCCCAGCTCTCTCTCTCATTCTCAAGCTTCAATAAACTCTCTATCAAACTAAAATACTCATTAATTAACCTCTAGCCAATACCACCTAGCTCTCACTGCCTCAAACACTGTAAGGAATAGGAAACTTACAACTCATCAAGCTAGAATACATATAATTAATCTCTGGCCAATCCCACCTAGCTCCAACCATCCCTAATATATTACTACAACCACCTTCTTACTCCCTTATGTGTCTCAGTTACCTCATTCCCTCTAGATTGTAAGCTCTGCAAGCAGGGCTCTCTATGGCATGAATCAGTCTGTTCTTGTCCGTCTAACTTAGTATGTAGCTTCCTTCTCTGATCTGTACTTAGCGATAGATAAATTGTTTGCGCTGTATAAATACATGTATTGAAATTTAATGTAATGTTTTATTTGAAATAACAAGATAACTTTGCTTCAGCTTTATTAAGGCAGATTTAAACTCTTTGTTCTTCAGAGTGTAGATAATGGGGTTCAACGTTGGGATCAAGACAATGTACAGGAGGGAAAAAAACTTGTCCCTCTGTGGAGAGTAACTTGACGTAGGTCGGACGTACAAACAGAAAATTGTTCCGTAGAAGATTATCACACAAGTCATGTGGGAGCCGCAGGTAGAGAAAGCTTTATGACGTCCCTCGGAAGACATTTTCAGGATGGTAGATATGATAAAAAAGTATGAAGTCACAGTAAGTAGGAATAAGTTAAAGGTAAACAGCACTCCATCAATGTAGATCATTAGCTCAATGCTAAATGTGTCACTGCAGGACAGCTTGAGTAATGGAGAAACATCACAAAAGAAATGGTCAATAACATGGGATCCACAAAAGGACAATTTAGGCATAAGGAAAATTAATCCAATAGGGTCCAAAAATCCCATGCACCATGCAGCAGATGTTAAAAAGTTACAATGTCTTAAGCTCATCTTTAGAACATAATGAAGGGGGTGACAGATTGCAACATATCGGTCATACTCCATGACTGTCAGGATTGTGAACTCGATGCTAGTTAAAGAGACAAAAACATACATCTGAGCCATGCACCCTACAAAGGAAATGTACTTGTGTTGAGTTAAGAGCCCATGTAGCAGATTGGGTAGGATGGTCGAAGTAAAAGCTATGTCAACTAACGAAAGGTTCATTAAGAAGATATACATGGGAGTGTGCAAGTGAGGAGACAGTGAAATCACAGTGAAGATGGTTAGATTCCCCAGCAAAACAGTGAGATAAATAATCAATAAAATCACATAGAGATAAACCTGTAGCTCTGGATCATCAGAAAAGCCCTGGATGATAAATCCTGTACCGTTCCCATCTAGAGACATTCGATTATTCAATATCCTGGTTATAAAAGTAAACATAAAATAAAATAAGTGAGTAAAATATTCCTGTGTGCTGGAAGATGTAGATATCATAATAGTTTTCTAAAAAGATCTGTATATTATACCAAACAAAGTGCAGAGCTCTTGGCTCTATGAGCCAGAGAACAATTTTTGTACTGAGCTCACTCTTATATTAATAAAGTACTTATTAGACGTGTCAGAGCTCAATTAAGGAGTTTATTGTCAAGATAGTCAGTTGTGATGAATTGAGAGCAAAGTTCCAAATTTAGACCAACATAGCTAAGTTATAATTCATCTATTCTAGTCTACACTTTGTAAATCAGCTTTGA